>CAHIKZ030000476.1:72500-510000 GCA_903632075.3 Acanthosepion pharaonis
TCTAACGGTGTCAGAATAATTTTTAAAAGGGACAGCAGAGAAAAGTACTTACATTTTTATGAGACCAAAATTTTTAGACGAAAAATAATTTAAATAGAAATGTACTAAGCATGAGAACTAAAATGCAGAAAGAGAATTTTTCGGCAAGACGGTGACAGAATCAAAATTCCAGAAGGAATAAAAAGAAAATTCGAAACTACAGAACGAATAAAAACGTGAAAGTAGATATAGATGAATAATAAAAGACAAAACAAAGAATTTAAGTCAATAAATGAAAGAATTCCATAAACAAAGAAACAAAGTAGAAATTTTCAAAGTAGTCAAAGAAAGACAAGCTGTCAAAAAAGGAAAAAATAACTTTACAAAATCGACCAATGATAATGGACACTAAACAGAAGTATGAAGGAGCGAAGGTCAAACCACAATGGAAAAGAATGGACAAATGGTAAAAAGTAAATTCAATTAATTTCACAGATTAAATTTTACAATGTAAAATACAAAAATTTGGTCGCATCAGAATTTATTGAGGAACAATTTCAAGATTCCTTTATCAGTTACTTGCAGACGAAAATCTAATCCGCAAGTGTTGTCTTCACATCAACTTGTCATCATTTTCAATTTTACATGCACACATTCTGTATCTGAAATTATATTTTATTAATACATCTTGTCAAGAATGTAACTCACTATTTTAGCAAAATATTTTCCAAATAAATCATAATCATGTTCCAGTCACTTATTTTTTACCAGGAAGCAAGTACAAGTGTCCATGCATTCTAAATACTGGTTTTCTTTTCGAGTTTCTTGTCACAACAAGTGTTTAATTTAAAATACGTTTTAATGTGTAGCCACCTAGAAAGCGTTTTCTTTTTTTGTATTAGAGTAAAATCTTCTCTTTATATGTTTTTTGTATATTTTTCCTACTTCTCAAGTAAATTAACTCTTGTTAGCTGTTTACACATCTGAATCTTTGTCTATTGATAACATAAAACCTTTGTAAACTCGCGTTAAAGGTTTCCCGGTGGAATTTCTTATTTTTGGCCAAACCAATCATGTTAAATGAGAGACAAAATCAATCACATAGTTAAGTGTAGAAAATATTTCAATGCTTTTTGCTGTTTGAATGGCTTCGAGTTTAATTATATTCACTTTGATTTTTAACTGCTATATTGTGCTCGTGATTAACTTATATATTCTTATTTTATACAGACAAGTAATTCGTGCATTTTTAAAGCGGTTCAAGTGGTATTTTTTCTTTACTGGTGTCAATACGACGGACCATATCATTACATGATATCTTTAAGTGTTTGTCATAGTCGTTTATAAACATATATTTTCATGTGAAAACAACGTCATCAGTTCTTTTGAGTTGATGAATTATATATTTTGAATATGAGAAAGTCGTTAACGGAATGAAATGAGGATAATCATGATTAGATATATCAATGAACTGATTATTGATTCTACAATTACGTGAAAATTATATTAAAGTTGTATTGAACGAATTCCTCCTCATCCATTGAATTCTGTTTCAAGACATATTACCTTTGATTGAGCAACAACAAGTTAGTACTTCCTAAAACAGTGGAGCTTACGTTTCCGATTAGCTAAAGTGTTATTTGATTGGACATCATTATTGCAGGAACTTGTAGTTTACTTGCAATCATTATTTTCACTTGTAATGTAGTTTACTTATTATTTAGTTTAACTGTAATGATAATTTTTTAGTCAAATCCATTTTACAAAATGTTTGACACTTTAATCACCAGAGAATTTATTTAACAAACTCGAAAAACAATTTATATTATAAAAATATAATGTTTCTTGTTTATGTCTCTGAGATGAGGTATTATGATTTTTGTATTATTTAGTTTGGTTTGGTTTGGTTTGGTTTGGTTTGTCTTGGTTTGGTTTGTCTTGGTTTGGTTTGGTTTGGTTTGGTTTGGTTTGTCTTGGTTTGGTTTGGTTTGGTTTGGTTTGGTTTGGTTTGTTTTACAGCATATCAACCACTGTCGGTTATTTAATGCCGACAAGATTTTTATTCCTAGTTGTATTTTTTTTTAAAATGTATTGCTGCTAAAATATTTTTTCCAAAAATGAATTGCTTGTAATATTTTTTAAAAAAGAATGTATTGCTGGTAACAATTTTTTTCTTTAAATATTAATTTGCTGGTAATAACTTTTACAAAAATGTATTGCTGGTATTATAACCTATTCTTAAATTTTCATAGTGTTTTGACCCTAGTTTGGGAGTCAGCTTTTTTGCCAATAGCTGGGACCCTAACAGATACTACCACCCTGGGCTAGCAATTAAGAGGTATTTCCACGCTCCTCAAAACCTGATCAGAGACCTTGCTGTTGAATATAGTTTATCGTCTTACGCAGGACGGTTGCATTAGTTATAGTATTCGGAGTATTATCATCTTCATTGCCATATTCACAACGTTTTGGTCGTGGTAGGCTCCGGCCTTCTTCGGGTGATTGGAATTTGGAACCAAGCACTTTATTTCGTCCACCGGGGTAGATTATTCTAGTTCCACGTGTCATGCCTCTTCCGGTGGATGAAATAAAGAGTTCCTTTCAAAGTTCCAATCACCCAAAGAAGGCCAGAGTTGGACAAAATTCAAACTGTACTGTTTACTCAGATATGATCTGACGTTCTAGAAACTGTTTTCACCATTAAATAGTATTCATAAGCCACTAACACACAGAAATGAAAATTTCTCATTAACTTCTTTATAGAAGACATTATCACTGGAATTCAGAATCGGTCTATATTATGTACACTATTTAGATTATTCGGACTATTGTCTTCATCTTTGTCTCCATATTTATTACAACGTTTCGGCCGTTGTAAGCTCCAGCCTTCTTCAAGACACATGGCACAGTAGATAAAGTTGCTAGTTAGATCCAATGACAGGAGTGTGATTTCAATACCCGGTTAAGGCAGTGGAGAACTTGGAGAGGGGAATTAACTGGAGATAACTGATAACTGACATCCATTAAACATGGTACGTGGAAATAGATCAGTCTACCCCAGCGAACGAAATAAAGGATTCAGTTCGACATTCCAACCACCTGAAGAAGGCTGGAGTGTACAACGCCGAAACGTTGTAATAAATATGGCGACAAAAATGAGGACAATAGTCCAAATAAATAGTGTATCTCTGGAATTATTTATATATTTTTACAGTAATTGTTACATTTAAAAAAACACATTCGTTTTTAAATTTCATAATTGTGGCGTTCTTCCTCATCTTTACTGCCATGAATCAATAATGTTTTTATTTTGCAATATTATATTCCATGTGACTCATGACGAAAAGGAGGGAAAGGCTGATTGTCATTGACTATCCTACGCCTAGTTAATCAGGTTCAAGACCTATTCATTCATTCCAGTTGAACTAAGAACCACAAGAACTAATTGAAGGCCATGCAATTCAACACATACCATAATAGTACATATTCAAAGGGATCCTACTAAAACATACATAACATGAAAGTATATGCAAGTGTTTCTTTTTTTTAATATGTAAAAATGTATAAAATTATTATATAAAATGAGTAGGGGGTATGTGCCTAATAACGAAAATAAAATACAAAATATTCAAACTAAAATTAAAATATATTCAAATATATTAGAAGGGCCTATCCACTCCACAGAAAAAAAGAGTGTCCACTGTATTCTGCCGCTAAGAAAAATCAAGCAGTTCACTCGCTTAGAGCAAGGGAGTGTTATAGACAAGCGTATGGTTGCAAGAAGGAAATACGACAACAGCAGAAATAGATTTATGTGATTTATTTCAATAAGAACGTGTGGGTTTGGGACAGCTACCTTGTGGTATAGTTCATAAGCCGGCTCCCGGTCTGGGTTGATCTCTCATAGTAGTTCACACTGGTTGGCGTAGTGTTCCTCCTGCTGACTGCTGCTGACTGACCGTGACAGGTCTCTTCTTCCCTGGCCTCCTGTTGACTGCTGTTGTACTTCCCCGTGTGACACCTTTTTATGGCGTTTTTTTATGGCTTAACAGTCTCTAAAAACGACGCGAGTATAATTAGGAGGGAAGTATTTTTATTGGTCGAAAAATAGAAACACTTTAAAATATTATTCGGGCATATGCGCAAACGACGATAATGGTCATTTTGTGACGGGGACATGTCCTGTTCACATCCGGCTCTCACTCTTGAGTATGTTAGTTTATTTGCCTGCAAATCAGCCGAGATAAGTTTTATTTTATTTTATAACAGGAATGACAAAATAAATTACGGAGTAGAGCATTATCAAAGACTGATCCAGTCAAGATAAAAAGGGTGAAAACTAAAAACAAACTGGAGAGGTTGGCAATCTTGACGTGCATCATAACAAAAGAGAATGCCGGGAGCAGGCCGGAAACAACAATTACTCACATTAACTAGGTAAACAAAATTGTCTAGCTTAACCGGTGGTAGGGAGGCGTCCAACAGAAAACCGCCCTGTTGTGTCAAAAGGCAACTAAAAAAGAAAATCAAGGTTGGCCCCGTTCACACAAACTAAGCTCGCCGCTTTTACCCATCGTTCTTTGAATTCTTTGATAACAAATGCTTTCAGACAGTTCTGATCTTCCTCTTGAGCTGATGCCGAAAAAACCCAACCAGATGAATCAATAATGTTGTCAGGAAGACTAAAAATATTTCCGTGTCAGGCCTCCCTGTTTTAACGAATATTGCTAAAAAATAATTAACATTATATCCAATTGAATCGAATTTAATATAATTATTTCCAACAGTTATTTCCTACCGTAAATTTAAGAAAACTAGAACAGAAAATAAAACATTAAAAATAGATATCTTTCTCTTTTTTTTAATAAAAAATCTTACGAAAATTTAGTCGTAAAATTTAGTTATCTAATATTGCTAGTTTCTAAATGATAAAAAAAAGTCACCTCTCTCCTCCTATATCACTTCCCTTTGGCAAAATCTAACGTTTACCTTTTGCCTGTAAGGCAGTACAGTTTCTCTGAAATCTCCCCGCCCTTACGATAAAATGCCCACGGACAACAATAAAGCATTTTAGCACCGACATACAAACCGCCATTTTTTTTAGGCTGGGGGGATTATCAATTCACCCCAGGATTGAATTGGCACAAGGATGGGTATGTAGCCCGTAGGCCCAGTTAAACCCATCTAAACCCGACCAAAAAATATATATATCGGCAAAGCACAGATACTACACTTTGATCCTAGCCACCGGGTGGAGCGGGTATTCTTTTTATGTTAGGTAATTCAATCGAAAAAAATATATATATCTGCCAAGTGGCTATACTAACGTGTATTATCGCCCCCACTGCATGGAAGTAAAATGCCCAAAGCAGAAAAGAATCAGATGACAATCAACGTGACGTTTTTCTATGATTTCCATTGAGCTGTCGGAACCTGTTTTGAATCTTTTAGGAGAGTTTACGGCAAGAAATTCTATGGCTTAACTGTCGGACACCACGCTTTCAATATTAATATTATTATCTTTACTGTTGTAGTTATTCATGTCTAATTGAAAAGATTCGTACTCGAATGATAAGTAGGAGTTAATTTTAGAAGTTATATCTTTAAAAGTTTGTCTTTTTATTATCCTGCAATTTTATGACATTGTCAAAAATAATCTTGAAAAACGATATCACCGCTGTCATCACCGTCAATTATATTTAGTAAATTTCGAAAGGAGTTTCACCTTAAATGTAAAAAAGTATTTTATAATCGCTTTAGATTGTTTTAAATGAGGTTTTCTTTATCAATTGTAATTAAAATTAATATCATAATTCCAAAAGTGTAAGCTATGAGAAATTTAACATATATGAGTAAACATAATTAATAAGATTACATACATACATAAATATATATATATATATATATATAATGTTTTATTAAAAACGACAAACAAGGTACTACGATTAAGCTTTTATTTAATTTTTGGGACAGTTTTTATACACTCTTTGTCCAGAAAGAAGCCCTTGTTCGAACACAAGAAAAATTAAATAAAAAGCTTAATTGTAGTACCTTTTCTGTTGTTTTTAATGAAACATACAAAAACATATATATGCAGGTGTATGGATATGAGTTTGTGATCCTGGGCTTCGCGCTTTTGGGATCATCAGATAAACTGGTTTATTTTTTAAGGTGCTATTTACGCTTGTTTTAGTACGTTTAGTGGTGGGAGGAGGAATCTACTTCTGTGTCTGTTTAGGGTTGGCAATCTTTAACGCGTAGACAAGCATACATACAGGTGTACGCACATTGCTTCACAGAAACACATCGATAAAAACAATCTGAGGCTAGGCTTAGATATATATATCCATGCGTTCCCATATCACTACTACTGAATATATTCGCTTTATTACCATTATTGAGCGATTTCTACTAGGTACTGCGCCTAATACATATATATATATATATATATATATATATATATATATATATATATTATTATAATTATTATTATTATTATTACTTAAAGAACATCAAATACTTAAAATCCCATACGTTATACTTTTTTTTCATGAGGGCTCTAAAAACAGAAGCTCTCGTGCAAAAAAATATTCCGGGTTAAAAACAAAGAGATATATGGTGATTTCCTTTCCTCCTTCAATGATAATTTTATTAATCTTATCAGACAATATGAAAGGAACTTACTTCAGATAAATAGACAAAACTTGTCTATATTATTTAATGAAACATGCATTAATATATGCATACATATATATATATATATATATATATATATATATATATATATATATATATGTATGTATGTATGTATGTATTTGTGTATGGGATGGATTATCCGTCAATTTTGACGTATGTGTATCGAAGGTCTTATTTGATATTTTCTATCTCGTATGAGACTGACTCGCTGTACAGTCGACGATTTGCAGACAAATTCTTGGATTGTACATGAGACTGGATTTTAATACAAAGTGGGTGGCCTATTAAATAGAGACTGTCTTTGCACTGAATTCCTTCACATGATCAAGACGGTTATTTTAAGACGTTTTTAAGATTCTATAGCAACATCCCTTCCTCTCTCTCTCTTCCTCTCTCTACATAAATATATATAGAGAGAGTTTGTCTGACGATCGCTAAAGCGGGAAACCCAGGGTCACAAACTCACATCTATCCAACCAAATATGTTAGCTCTATCTCTGATATTGAGCGCTTTCTATTAAGTACCGCGCATATAATATATAAATAATTATACATACTTATATTTATTTATATTTATATACACTTTTCACACACACACACACATATATATATATATATATATGATCGAAATAAAAGTATAAAATTTAATATTGCAAGACATATTAAAACAATATTAAATAATAAAAAAAAACAAAAAAAAAACTCAACAACAGGGGGGGAAGCAACCGGTTTCGCTCCCGCTCGTCAGGCTTCCACGGGAGATTCAATATTAAAACAGAGAAATGTACAATGTGAATAGGTGTTGTTGAGTTTTTTTTTTTTTTTTATTATTTAATATTGTTTTAATATGTCTTGTAATATTAAATTTTATATTTTTATTTCGATCATTAAATTTTGTACCTACAAAATATCTTTAATATATATATATATATATATATATATATATATATATATATATATATATGGGCATTAATAACAAATTTATGTCTACACACACACATATATATATATATATATATATATATATATATATATATATAAACATTAATAACAAATTTATGTCTACATATATATATAAGCATTAATAACAAATGTATATATATATATATATATATATATATATATATATAAAACCATTAATAATAAAATTCATGTCTATATCTGAAAGTTTAAAAATATCGTTAATAAATCAAGACATTCTAACGGAAAAACCTACATTTGATTCACATAAATTACTTAAAATTTTAGGAAGTGATTTTTTTTTGTTTATTGTTACTACTTCATGTTTGTGCATGTGTATATGCAGGTAGTGAAATATTTTACAAAAATAATTCATATAATTTGTTGCTGATTCTACTGCCTCTAGCTCAAACTACGTATAATCAGCTCAAAATATGTGCGAATCTCGCTGTAATTTGTACCAGAAAACCAAACAAAAAGAAGAATGTGTTTTGATTGATTACATTCGTGTAGAATTTCTTATTTGAAATGATAGATTCCTATTATTCAGCGTTTATATCTATCTACACACACCTATATATATATATATATATATATATATACATATATATATATATATATATATATATATATATATATATATATATATATATGGTTACAGACACACTCACACATACATATGAAAGTATATATTGAGAAATGTTGGTCTGGTCACTTTGTTTAGTTGGTTAAGAGTTAGCATAGGCGGAATAAAGCATGTTCTGTTCTCACTGTTTACGCATCTCTATTGCTCTAGTCTATACTTAGCGTACTAAACTAATATATACTTCGCGTGTGTGCGCGTAAGCAAAAGATACAGGAGAGAGAGAGGGGGGAAGGAATGATAAATCGATAGAAAGAGAATAAAAGATAGGATTTATAGATACACATATATTTCGACCCATTGTTTTACCTTCTGAAGGCGATATACAAGTGATAATACGAAAGATTGAGCTGGTGAGAGAGATTGAAACATTGCATATCAATACATCGGGAGTGAGTAAGAGATATTGTAAACGACATGCTAAGTTTCCATTACAAGTTTGGTTAATTCTGTAAAAGCGAATTTTGATACAGAGATGAATGAATAGGTGTTTCTTAACGTCTAAGTCGATGACACACATGCAAGCACTTAAGCTAGTATTCTATCACACACACATTCACATACACACGCACACATACATATACACACACAAACACACACACACACACACACACATATATATATATATATATATATATATATATATATGAAATGAGAACGAATCAAATATAAATTCAAACGTTCGCAACAAATTTAAAATAGGGGTCAATATTATAGTAGAGCAATATTCTTTATTATATATAGGTATTATATTCGAATATATGAAAACCGCTATAAAAATAGAGACTGTTTCGCTGTATCATAGCTCATCAGTGTGGCTAGACGTCCTGTGGCATCTAGCTAAAATCAAAACCCGACTGAATTGGCGTCAGTCGGAGATTCTACCACTAATCCGTTGGCTCACGGCAGGGACAAAGGTGAATTTAAGCGTATTTATTTTTAGATAAACACACAGTGACTGAGAGAAATCAATTCGACTAACGAAGTGTCTTGCATTATTAGCTGTAATAGTCACTGTTTACAAACCCAAACTTTTTGAGTGCAAAAAATCTGCGTATTTATAAGCAAAATGTAGAGTTCTAAAAATACATAGTTCTAAAATTCCAGCTATAAACAGATAATTTTAAAATTTCACATTTTTAAAATGTTTCTGTTTGGTTCTGTCGAAGATCCCTGGCCATAAATAAAAGTACTTAATTTTCAAATACATTGCAGACTTTCACGACAATTCATCATGGTTATTCTTTCTTTTTCTTTTTTTTTTGTATTGAATCTCTCCTGCAAAACACATTGCATAGCTTTAGAATATTAAAATGAAAATGCATCTTGCAAACATCGAGCTGAAACCTATAGACAAACTCATTTTTAAACTAAATAATTATTATAGATAATATGTAGACAACACATCCATAAACACATTAACGTGCACGCACACACATGTGTGTGTTTCCCGTTTATCTGTCTCATTCAGTTAATCTCCATTCATATTTATTGAGGTTTCTGTCATGTTCACGATATAGCTCGCAACCTTACTAACCTTTTAGGCCTCCTCCTCGCCTCCTACACTGACCAATGTTCCACTGAAGTACTAACTCCCTTGGGCACCACAGACCACTTAATCATCGATGTCAAAGGTGATGACAAATCAAGAGCCCACCTCAGAATGTGTTGAGACAGTTCCAGATCTTACATAGAAGAAGCCTCGTTCTCAGTTTTCCAAAATAGCCTGCCTCATTTTCGAATGGATTCTCTCCTATACTTCTATATATTTTATCCCATAAAAAATACCAACAAAGCTTAATGACAGCCCTTGGTTCCGACTGAAAGTGCTGCTCCCATGATCCACCGTAACAACTACTACCATCTCTATCCGAGGGAATAGTGTTGCATTAATTTTATCTCATTCAAACTTGCCCGCAAATACTGAAAGAGAGTCCTGTAAAATGCCAAAATCTTGGATCTTTCGAGATGTAAAAAATAGAAAACTCATTTCGTAACAGAAGCAAAGCATCAGTACTTTACATTATACAGGGTGCGGCTGGTATTTGGGGACAGATTTTATGGATTAGGAAAAAAAAAACTTGCTGAACACATGAATATAATTATATTTGATTACAAACAAGTAAACATGAAATTTAGCTATTATTTAACTTTATTCAATAAAACCACCACTAGCATCAATAACTGCCTCTACACGAGGTTGAAATCGGCTGCAAGCTCTGATTAATTGTTCCTTATTTATGTCAGACATTACTCGAACTATTGCAGCTTTAAGAGAGTCGTTGATGCTATGAGGCTGTTTATTTACCTCCTTCTCAACAACGCTCCACACATAATAGTCTAGTGGATTGAGATCTGGAGATTTAGGAGACTAAATGTTGGGTATGATGTGGTCGTACAAATGGTCAGCCATCCATCCTGGTGTTCGTAGAGACTTATGGAATATGTAAGGCCTGCCGTTGCATATGTTGTCAGCCCAGGGCTTGACGGCAGTTTCTGGAATCTCAATGTAAGCTGCAGCATTTACTCTAAGACCCTGTGGGAAAAAGAGTGTGGCATAACATGTCCTTCATTGCTAACAACACCCAATACCATAATACTTGAAGAAAATTTTGGATCTGTCATTTGTTCTGTTAAGTTTTTGATCAGATCAAATTTTTACTCATCTGAAAAAAAACAAAAAACAAATCACACCAGCTTCTGAAGAATTTTTAAATTTGTTTAAAAGCCTTTTGGATCTTTTTAAACGGTATTCTTTTGTTTTTCAGACATAAATTGACCTCTCTTCATCACGTAGGACTTGTATCGAATATCTTCCTGAACACTTCTTCTACACATGCAGCTTTTTGGCAATTGACCTCATTGATTGACCTCGGTTTTCATCAATTGCCTGCTTAACTTCCTGCATAAATTTTGATGTTCTCACTTTATCAGAACGTGCAGAATGTCTTTTACGTTTTGATACAGACATTGGGGAACTGTCTTCTAACTCTTGTCGTATCTTGTGGACAAACGATCTTGCAACTCTGAGGAAACGTGCAATATCCAAATCGCTATGATCAGCCTTTAAAGCCACAATCACAGCATGCCTTTTCATTTCGTTTGTTATCATAGAGTTTGCCATTATTGATTTCTGAAAAAGAAAACCATTAGATGTTAGTGGGAAGCAGTATTAATCTTAAATCTGTATGTCCTCAAATACCAGCCGCACCCTGTATATGACCCAGAGGTATTTTGTCTTCGTCAGTGAACTTCGCCTCGAAGTCAACGTTAGATGAGAAGAGCCATTCCTTACTTGACTTTCCCTACCTCACAGAGCACAAGGTGTTATCTCTACTTCGACTCGGGAAATTTGCAGATTTTAAAACTTCGGCTCTACGAAGGCTACTGTCCTTGATAATATCCTTGTGGCTGTTTTAAGAACTTTACCCCAGATCTATCTCCAATCCTGGCAAAGCTGATCAGCTGCTGTCTAAAGGGGAAATTCTTCTTGATCACTAGAAACTTAACCTCTTCAAGTCTAGGGTCAAACGATATCTATCCTACATATCATAATGCACCTCTTCCTCCTTTCCTACGCCCTTATAACAATCTCATTCAGCGACCTTGATCCATCTTAGCAGAAGCTTACTAAGGTAATAGGGGAAAACAGGAATAGAAATGTCGTACTGTAACAGTATTCTACTTGAACTCGTTCAACTAATTGACTTGGTTTTCCAGCATTCGAATTCTGGATTTTTACCAATTATTTAACCGTTAGTGCGAAGTTGATCATACTTTATTCTATCTTAGGTTGTCCATTTTTATTTATTTATATGAGAATGTAAGCATTATTTGCTCTTATCGTGAAAATAAACCACTAAAAGCGAAAAATCAGTAAAGAAACGTAGGCTCTTCCCAATATATCCCTTTCCCTCACTCTATGCCGAAGAATTTCCTTGATGTATGTACAATTGACTTTCTCAGTAAGATACATTAAACTTAAAAATGCAATCTGGAAAAATCCAATAATTTTATTTCTTTTATAATTCTTGATTACCGAGGAACTAGCTTTTCAACAACAACAGACAAAAGAATAAAAAGACGAAGTATGAAAGTGGATTAATGGTTTACCTTAAGAATCAGCGACAAGACAAGAGGGAAAGTTATAGACCTGATCAAAAAATGGTGAGATTCTCACAAAGAAAGACAAAAAGATGAACATCAGCGTTTCTTTTCGGTTCGTCTTGGAGTTTGGAAATATTGAGGAGGTGATAGGGATCCATATTATCCCGATCACAGACAGTGAGAATGACCTTTACAGCGAAAACGAATAAACAATTATATGAGACACACACATCTATCTATCTATATATATATATATATATATATATATATATATATATATATATATATATATATACGTGTGTAAGCTTAGATGAGAAACCGACGGATTAAAATATAATATGTATGGAAATATAGATAATTTGGACATAAGTACGACAGCCGAGAGCTACAGTTTGTTCCATACTTATTTCTCGTATAAATATAATATAACTTTAAAACTATAGTTTATATATATATATATATATATATATATATATATATATATATATATATATATATATAAACTCTCTAACCTTTTTTTTTATGTTTTGTAAATGCATTTGTAGGGTATGTATATATGTTAACATTATTATGTCTTAGTATATATATATATATATATAAAATATATATGTGTGTGTGTGTGTGTGTGTGTGTGTGTGTGTGTGTGTGTGTGTGTGTGTGTAGGTTCTACATTCAACACCATCAGTTTTGAAACAAAATGGCTATTTTTGTAGTGATTTTATAACATATTAATGTTATAATTTTCGAATAAATAATTATATATATATATATATGGGTGGTGTAGGGGCGTGTTGTGTGTGTGTGTATGATAAAAATATAGTTCTGTATATATGCTATATTTCTTGGTTAATGTTCTTAATATCAGGGATAGAGAGAATGTAATTATAAATGTGGACACTTAATTAAACACGTAGCAACGACATTGTTTCATGTTTAAACGCAATCGTCAGGCCATGCGATTTTGTTTTGACTCCGACTATTTACATATGCTGGTCAGTTGTATTATTTTAATGGTTATTTTCTGGACGGTAACTGTTATGTTTCGAATTATTCTAGGGTCTATTAAGTGGAAATAATTATGAATCCATATGAAGTTTTGTCGCTGTTTTACTGCGTTGTTTTTTTAACTTTTTATTCATTATTTCTTATTTCATTATTTTTGTTAGTTGTCATTACTACGTTTACTTTTGTTTATGTGTGCAATCATAGTTTGTTAATTTCATTGTTATTTCAGTATCTGTCTATATTTCTGAGATGAGGTATTATGTACATTATTTACATTTTACTATTGTCCTCATCTTTGTCGCCATATTTATCACCTTTCAGTATCTATCTATATTTCTGAGATGAGGTATTATGTACATTATTTATATTATTCGGACAATTGTCCTCATCTTTGTCGACATATTTATTACAACGTTTCGGCCGTTGTACGCTCCGGCCTTCTTCAGGTGGTTGGAATGTCGAACTGAACCCTTTATTTCGCTCACTGGGGTAGACTGTTTTAGTTCCACGTGCTACATTTAATGGATATCAGTTATCAGTTATCTCTTGTTAATTCCCCTCTGAAAGTTCTCCACTGCCTTAACCGGGTATTGAACTCACACTCTTTGGGTCCTGTCACTGGATCTAACGCCTTTATCCACAGATTTTCCCGCAGTATATTGCTATTTCTTTCTGCGGTTGAGCAGTTGCTATCCAAGGCTATAGAAACTGGTCCGTTCTGTTATTTACCCATAGCTGTGGGTAGAAGAAGAGGATTCCTACCTTTCCCGGGGGTATTAGTACGTAAGTGAATGTAATGGATTTGACTGTAAATCGAACTCGGCTCTCCGATTTCTCTACCCGAGCCGCTATCCATTACTCCCCCGTTGGTCTGGGAAGTTACATTTCTCCTCCAGACAGCGTTTACAGTTTGTAATTTATTGTCGTGTGATTATGCCATTTTCCTTATTTTCTATGTTATCTTTGATGTGATTTGTTTTTTGATATTTTTGAAAGCATTGTACTGTTCGTGGATTTACTATTTCTAAAGGATGTTTTAATTTCATAGTTTTTTATTTTTATTTCCCTGGTCCTTCAATTACTTCTACGTATATTTTTCTTTATCTTCTGACGTTAACGTAGCTTGGTATATGGCATTGTTCTGTCAGCAATTGCTGTTTAAGGGACATTAGTTCTTTGGTTTGGAGTTACAAGTTGCTTTTATTTGTGCGGGTGGTTTGATGGTTGTTTCCTATTGTGCTTTTTTACTGTGCAACTGTAGCTGACTTTTACTGTGTTTAAGTCTGAAACATACTGGTGCTGCTGAGTGTTTACTTCAATGCCCACTCATATATATTTTTGCTACCTAAGATTTCATGTTTATATATATATATATATATATATATATATATAGATAGATAGATAGATAGATAGATAGATAGATAGATAGATCATATTAGTGGTAAATATACACATACATATGCAATCATGTATCTAAATATATATACATACATACACATACATATATATTTGTATAAAAAATGAATCCAACAGGATAGAATCCAGGTAGAACTCAATGTCCGGGACAGAGTATTAGTGTTTAAGCCTTTATATATATATATATATATATATATATATATATATATATATATATATATATGCTTTTTGTTACCTAAGATTTCATGATTATGAACAACAACCTGAATATAGTACCATTTATATTTCGGTGATTACCTTTTGCTCATTGACAAATACTGAATTTTTTTGTTTTAATTTTAGGTATCGGTTAATATGTCTATATATGTACGATGTCGAACTAAAATATGAACTTTTAAGTTTTTAAAGTACATAATTAGTTTCCAATCAACATTACTTCTTTCAAATCAACGTGAGAATGAAATATTTTCATAAATGTCTTCCTCATATCATATTAGAATTAACAATATCTCTAGAGAGCATTAAGGACGCTAAGACGCCAATTGTTAATACATGTAACCGGACCATCTGAAATTGGTTTGTAAGTGGCCAAGCTGGATAAAATAATTGTGTTCCAATAACCTGAACCGATTTTAAACGTGTATTAAGTTTAAGCGTCAAATGATTATTTCTTTTTGTTTCGATTTTAACAACTTAAGTTTTGACAGTTTTAACCATTAACAATCAGACAGCTATGTTAAAGTTATCGAAACCTATTACAAAAATGGACGTTCAAACAGAAGTGCATTTCTTGCACTACGCGATGTTTTGGTCAACATAATTGACCAACCGAGTGTGCAATTGTAAAAATGGTTCGTAAATTCAAACAAATTGAGCCGGTGGCAGATATGAAAATACCATTGCGTGTTCGTTTACGCCGTTCAGTTGAAAACATTGCTGAAGTTCACGAGAATGTGGACGAAAATCCAGGCACCCCTATTCGTCATCACACGCAGGAATTGAATCTCTCCACAACATTGCATCGAATTTTGACAAAAATGTTTGTCTCTACACGTTTACAAAATTCAAATGAGATAAGAATTTTAACCTGCTGACCATTTGTAGTGCCGTACATTTTTCAGTTGGACGCACGAGGAAAGACAAGCCGATGAACATTTTTCGCAAAAAATCCTCTTTAGTGATGATGCCCATTTTCATCTTGGTGGATTCGTTAATAAGCAGAATTGTTGCATTTGGGCTGATGAAAATCCAAGGAAGACTTTTGAAAAACCACTGCATCCATAAAAGGTCATTGTTTGGTGTGCATTTTTGGTAGCGGAATCATTGAGCCGTATTTCTTCGAAAATGATGCCTGGAATTCTGTTACGGTGACAGGCAAGCAATACCATGCCATGATAACCAACTTTTATGGCCTGAATTGAATGCTATGGATGTCGAAGACTTGTGATTCCAAAAGGACGGCGCCACATGCCCCAGACCCAATTCAACAATGGCTCTATGCAATGAGGAGTTCTGAGGTTGTATCATCTCTCGAAACAACGAAGTCAATTGACCACAACGATCGTGCGACTTGACGCCTTTAGATATCTTCATTTGGTGTCATCTCAAAAGTAATGTCTATACCAACAAGACACCAACAATTCAAAAACTGAAGAATAAGCTAATAATAAATATTTGTGAGATCGAGGAGCAAATATGCAGAGACATCATCCAAAATTTTGACCATCGAGTGGAGGTGTGCCGCCGAAGCCTGGGACATTTTAACGATATTATTTTTCAGACATAATTGCCATGAGTTAAATAACATGATCCAATAGCAAAAAATAAATAAATTTTCACCAATAACACTGATTTATTTGCTGCTGACTTTGATCCGTCTTAATGAAACACCCTTATATATAATCCGTTTTAATGAAACATCCTTTATTAATTATGTTCAATGTGAGAAATTACGTTTCATGTTATTAAAATTCTCGATATCTTTTCATTATACGGCCAAATGTTTTCAAGGCAACATAAATCAGACAAAAACAACACTAGTGAAAATTTAATAATATCTGAAAATAACTTTATATAAGAAACTCTAAATAATATCACTAGTAAGCCATTATTGTTTTAGAAAGCGCCATTTTCCCAATTATATGTTGGCTAATTTAGTTTCAAGTAGCCAGATCGTTCTGAAATGAAACTTGAAATTTCATTGCATACGATTTTAATTTCGATTCCAGTTTCTTTTGGTTTACTTTTTATAATCAAAGTATCGACTAAAATATTGCGATACAAGATAAAAATATCGTTGAAAGAAAGCCATTTCAAATATTTATAATCTTTCATTTCTATTCATTCCGGTTTGTTGACTTGGAAAGATCCTGTGTTTTATGAAGTTGCCATTTCTTATTGCGTTGTTATTCTTTATGTCGCGCTCGAGTGAAGCATATTTTGAAATAAGATTTTTAAATATTTCCCTTTAATTTCCTTATTTTTTGCTCTAACACAATCATTGCGGTGATCTGTGATCCGAATAAAAAAAATGAAAGTACGAAAACCATTAAGAATAATTGTAAATGAAAAGAGAAAAGAAAACAAGGTTATAAGTAAAAACATGGTGAGAAGAAAAGAAGACATTAAGAAAAAAGACGAAGAAAAAGAACTGAAAAAAAAGAAATAAATACAGAAGAACAGACAGAAAAAATATGAAAACTCTTGTTTTAAAGTGAAATGTTGAATATTCTGTCATTTCAAGATTTCGATTTACTTTTCATTCAACAATTCAATAATAATAGTAAATAAAATTGAAATTATGTTGAAAGTAATTCCTAATATTTAGTCTGGAACATTCTCGTCTTTTCTTTAGTATGATATCTAATCTATGCATATTTTTATATTCTGATCTTTATAGAAAAATATCTAAGTTTTTGCCAAGTTTACGAAAAAACTTTAGTCGAAAATTATGCTAGACTGTTTTTTATTGCAACAAAAATGATTAAACTGATTCTCAACACTATCATTTCAATACCGAAAAAAATTAAGAAAATTGGATTAAAAGATAAGATATTAAAGATATTAATCATATTACTAATTTCAATTGATTGGAATATATATAAACCATTGAAGACAAAAGTATACAGTTAATTCATAGAATTCAACTGCCTGACTGAAACTATTTCGTAATACATGAAAACGTCGACTTCAAGAAAACAAAAAATGAATCTGTTGAAAAATGAGAGGAAAGCACCACATGTGAAGCTGTAAGACCTATTAAGAATACTTCATTTCAAAAACTCTAAAATAGCAACAAAAATAAAGATTGATCATTTAGATTGCATTAGTTTTTTTTTATACTTTTCATACATTGTTGTATTTAGACTTAAATAGAATGTACGTCAACACTTTCCCAAAAGGGGAATGTTGGCGAGCAGCAGGAAACAATCAAATAAACAATTGCAAATAGCGAATAAGTAGAGAAAATTGGAACACGATTAAAATAAATTTTAATTATAAATTAATTAACAATTAAGTCAAAATATGAAGTTCCAAAAAGAGTATAAAAGGGAAAAAGTTACTCATAATCCCTCGAACAAACGTAAGGAACAAATAAAGTCTTCCTTTTGTTTACATAGGCTCGGCTGATGAAACTTAATATAAACAGACTCAAGAACTCGAGGATGGTGAGCCGAGCGATCACTATGGAAAATGGAAAAAAAATGCGTCATTATAATCGGCAGCACAATCGGGATTGTCCAGAAAATGCTACCCAATGGCAGAGTCATACACCGCTTGGGTGGTTCTTTTAACTCGACTCTGACTACTAGAATGCAAAAAAGCAGGTATGAGCTGCGTAATACGCATTTCCAGCCTTTGATTGGTTCGCCCTATACACACAGCATCACAACGGCATTTAAATATGCAGGATGGAAAACGGTAAGAAACTTGGCAGCGTTGTAGCATGAAGCAACTCAATCCGAAATTTCTTTCTGCCAAACAATGGTAACTTCAGATAAATTGGGCATAGGACAGTTCCTAGAACTACCGGTTCTTTAAACCGTTAATTGTTATATTTAGGAACATATACTCAATAGTTGCTTTATTTTTTAAAAAAAAGTTTTATTAGAGTAACTGATAAAATATGAACATTCAAGACATGAATAAATTTCACTATTTACATTATTCGGACTATTGTCCTCATCTTTGTTGCCATATTTATTACAACGTTTCGGCCGCTGTACGCTCCGGCATTCTTTAAGTGGTTGGAATGTCGAACTGAACCATTTATTTCACTCACTGGGGTAGAGACTGTTCTAGTTTCACGTGTCATGTTTAATGGATGTCAGTTATCAGCTATCTACTGTTAATTCCCCTCTGAAAGTTCTCCACTGCCTTAACCAGGTATTGAACTAACACTCTTTGGGTCTTGTCACTGGATCAAACCAAGGCCTTTATCCACTGTGCCATGTGTCCTTAAGGACATCTGTGTATGAATTTCTGAGACCTTTTAATATATATGGCGATAGAGATGAGAACAATAGTCTGAATAATGTAAATAGTGTACATAATACCTCATCTCAGAAATATAGACAGATACTGAATAAAATTATTTGCTTATTCCGTAATTAAATGCAGGTGTAGGTTAGATTGTGTGTGAGAGAGAGTGAGAGAGAGATAGAGAGAAAGAGAGAAAGATAAAAGGGAACATTAACAAAGAAAGTCGGTATTGTGTCAATCTTCCTACAGGAACGACCGTTTAATCGTGAACATGAGCATTCGAAATCCATGTTTTACGAAGTGTCGATATATTTTTTCGAGGATTTTAACATAAAAACAAAGTTTATCGTAACATCGACTTTCTACTGTGTCCAAGGTTTCCTTTGCTCATGTTTTGATTAGCAAATCAAAAATTCGAGGGTTTTTCGAAACGAGTCTAGTTATATATATATATATATATATATATATATATATATATATTATTTAAAATAAACAGGATTTATATTTGATATTTAAAATAAACTGAGATTAGCGTTATTTTACTTCCCCAGCACTCAGTATGCGATATCTTATATTTATGTATGTGTGTATATGTGATAGAAAGACAGAGAGAAAAAGTGAGAGTCAGAGAGAGAAAGACGGTCAAGAAAAAAGAAAGATTTACGGAGAGATTTAAAGGATGTATACAACGTAGATGTTTAGGGGTTTAAACATGTTGTACTGTTTAAACATGTTGTACTGTTTAAACATGTTGTACTGTTGTTCATTCACTGTTGAAAATTTATTCTCATTAATATTTTGTAAATATGTTTCATATTTCTTATCCTGTCAGTTCTGTGTGCCTACCTTCCAAAGGCCGCATCTCGGAGCTCAGGTAACAAAACACTGATTTCTAAGACAGGTAAGTCATATCAATGTGCAAATCTACCTGCGCATAGGCACCTTATCAGGCTTAAGGACAACTAAGATGAGTAATTATAAAAATATGACAGAGTACATTTTTATTAATTTTTTTCTTTTATTAAAATCTAAACGGCAATTCTCTAAAGATTCAATGTATTTTTGATATATCAAAGCAGTTAGATGCGATGGCATTTCGATTTTTAACAGTAACTTCTGTTTGTTTTTATTTTAGCGTATTAAGATAAATAGAATTTCATTGAAAAATGATCAAAGGTTTGTTTTGCTTTCAAATTTTATTCAATAAATATGCTGCTTTCAGACAGCAGGGCCGTAAAATAATGTCAGTGGAATACGCCTTTACTCTTTCTAGTTTGCAGTACCTTATATATTTAGTTTTATGAGGTGATATCTGCTGAAAACAGAAAATAGGCTTCACACTGCGAGGTAAGTAAAAGCAAGCAATCAATAAAAACTGATTCAATTTCTTATATTTATACTAAAACCATATGGCACAAAATGGTTGTTAAAAACGTCACAAAAGGTCGTAATGTCATTGAATGTTAATATGTATTATAATAAATGGTGATCACGGCAATATATATATATATATATATATATATATATAGTGCTGTTCGATAAAAGTAACTCACCAGATTTTTTTTACTAAAAATATTTTTTCTGTTGTTTTGGGGGTTAAAATAATTTTCAATCTTACTAATATAAAGACACCTTCCCGACCACGTAGGAAAAAGTTTATTCACCCTGAGGTATTCTACTGATAATTATAAATTTGGATATAAATGAGATTCATGAAAAAACTCTGTGCAAAAAAAAAAGTGACTCAGACATCGCATTCTAATGATTAAACTGGTAAATTTAAAGAGCTTTTGACGAAATATTGAAAAATATTTTCCAATACTCTCAGAACAATATTCTAGAGAAATCTAGCACAGCTTAAATTAAATCTAGAGTATTCCAGAATATTCCAGAAAGCCTCATAGATTATAAAAACAGATTGAAATAGCCACTCAGAACCACTTAAGGCATCTATTATTGCCCTCTCAAAAGCAGGCAAGTCTACGAGAGAAATTGCAGAAATTGCTATAACCTCGCAATCAACTGTCTCTCGTGTGCTTAGGGCACATAATGATGCCACTCCTGCTCCAAGGAAGGAAACAAGAGGAAGAAAGAAAAAGATTGATGATAGAACAAGCAGGGTAATCAAGAGAGAAGTTGCGAAGAATAGGACTATAACTAGCCAAGAAATTGCAGCTAGTCTAAGCGAAGAGCAAGGTATTAGTCTTGCCTCTTCAACAGTCTGTCAGTGGCTGTTAGAACAAGGCAACAAATCTTGTATACGAAGGTTTAAGCCGCTAATAAGCAAAGCCAACAAAGTCAAGAGATTTGAATGGGCTCACTATTACAAACATTTCACCGTAGAAGACTGGAAGAATGTTCTCTTCTCCGATGAAACGAAAGTTGAGCTAAATTCAAAGGATACGCGAACTAAAATCCGAAGAAGCTTTGAAAACTCTTTGAATTTAGCAGTAAGTACTGTCAAGCATCCGTTCAGTATAATGTTCTGGGGATGCTTTTCTTTTCATGGAACTGGTTTCTCAGGAGTGAGCAGTACAAGAGAATTTTAGTCTTGTCTGCTCCCTTCTGCTGAAAGGGTGCAAATCGACCCCAATAAGCTCATTTTTATGCAGGATAATACTCGCTGTCACAAATCAAAATAGATGAAGGAATACTTTGTGAGAATCAGGTGAGTGTTATGAAATGGGCGCCCCAATCTCCTGACCTCAACCCCATAGAAAACATATGGAGAATTATAAAGTACAGGCTCTCGAGAAAGAAGTTGAGCAACAAAGAGGATTTGATTGTGAATTTCATATCCAAATGGAATTCAATGCTTGGAGATGAGATTTGCCAGAACCTAATCAAGTCAATGCCAAAAAGGGCTGAAAAGGTTATTCAAAATAAAGGAGGACCCATAGATTATTAAATATTTCGAACTATATTACCTATTATAAATAAATTATACCTCTATTATTCTTTATTTAAATCTGTTTGGTTATGTTTCTATTGATTACTACTTGCAGGAAATAAGTGAGTCACTTTTTTTGCGCAGAATTCTTCCCTGAATCTCATTCATATCCAAAATTATAATTATCAATAGAATACCTTAGGGGGAGTAAACTTTTTTACTAGGTGGTCGGGAAGGGGTCTTTATATGCACCTGTTTATCGTTGCTTGGAAATCGTCTATGTAAACAATAACAGACTATCATCACTGTCTTGTCCGTATATTGCTTAATATAGTGTACAGTAATTGACATCTTTGATAATGGCTTATGTAAGCCTAAAGCTTAGATTGTATTAAAAAATATGTATCAACATTGTGATTTTCTTTCTTCGTTTAATGATAATGTTATTAAGCTTATCAGACGTTATGAAAAGAATTTACATAAAATAAATAGACAACACTTGTCTATATTATTTAATGAAATATATATATATATATATATATATATATATATATATATATATATATATATGGTATTTAAAAAGACACAAATAAAACACCAACAATAAAATGGAAGCTAATAAAAAACGAGAACATGTAGATTTTAAATAACCAGTGTATTTTTGTGCCTACATGAAAAGTTATATATTATTAAGTTTCTGAAAAATAAAAATTTATTAAATCAAAAAAATGAAATAACCGTTTTTGGAGACATTATCTCATATTTTCTTTAAAAAATAATCAATTATTCAAAATAATTTGCATAATTATATATCTATTAATTGACCATAAATAAATTAATTTATAAATACGTAATTAAATTCTAATATTTTAATTTTACAATAACATATATAGTTTATTAGTAAATAAAATAATAGTATTTTAGTTCTTTATAAATTAAAAATAACTAATATGACTTATTCATATTAGAATTTCACTTAAGAAAATATCGATGTAGTTTCAGAATACAAGAAAATTAATAAAAAAAAATAAATATAAATGCCAAATGTATTGTAACTCCGCATAAGAGGAAGTCAGTATCAACAGACAGAAATCTCTAACTCACACCTAACCATAATCGGCTTTCAATTTGCCACGTAAAAATTATACTTGTATTTTCATTCGTCAAAATAGCAAAGACCACCTTAATAAAAAAAATTCCTAATTCTCATTACCCCACCAACTTAAAATATATAATACTATCTGACTTATAAATAGAGTAAATCAATTTTTTCGAAGTTTATTCTCAGCATCGCTTGAAAATAGAACGAAACTTCAAATTTTAAGTTTAATTTAAGATTTAAGTTTTGGATTCGTAACTAGTAATTTCTGTGTCGCAATGGAATCACATTTTTAAAAATAATTAAAATAATATATATATATATATATATATATATATATATATATATATATATATATATATATATATATATATATATATATATATATACGGCACATCAGAAATACTTTTACAAATTTTGAGGCCTGTTTCCTCACACAAAAACAAGGTCAAAATTCCATATAAACATACGTCCGCAAATTCTTCATTTTTGAGTTAAGTTTAAAGCTTACGGTAGACAATGTTAAATGTATAATCCATGATATAACCCAAAATACTTTGACAAACTTTTCCTGACACCAAAACAATAAACATATTTCCAAAAGGTCATCGTTGTACCACAACACAGCAACTGATAACAAATGCATAAAATGCCCTCCGTTTGATTCTATACACGCATGCACCCGCTGGATCACTGACAGGCGTACCTTTACACAAACTCCTACACGATAGCGAATGATTTCGCAGACCCGCATGACACGTCGATGAACCATCTCAGCATTATTAATGTCTGCCGCATAAACCAATTTGTTTTAGATGGTCCCACTGATAAAAACCCAAAGTTTGTGGTAACCTGCAGGAGTACATACGCTAGTAGACCTGGAATTGTGTTCGAAATAAAGTCCCCGTAGATAGCTCCTGTAAGGCGTGCTGGGAGAACATATAGACCTAGCAGACACTCACCTACAATTCCTGACCACATATTAATTGTAAACTGATGCTGGTGCCTAGCCCGTATTGCCTGCAAATGTTGATTGCGTAAATTTGTTATTTGATCTCTTCTAAATGTTGCATCATTTGTAAACAAGACTGAAGAGACAACAAAACGGACTGGTAGTTTGTGCAGTAAACAATTGGCAATTTTTTGTCTCGTGGTATGTGATCAGATGGCGGAAGACCCTGCACACGTTGCAACTGATACGGATACAGGAGCTTCTCGAATTACTCTCTATGCAGTACTCTCAGATGTACGGCATACTCTGTCCACTTCACCTGGCTGATACCTGGGACGTCTCCGACAGAGAGTAAAATGTTTTCGTGATGAGAAGTACGAGCGAAATTTTCTCTTCCTAGACCTATAGTTCGTGATGCTACGGATCCTGTCACTGAAACGCAACGATAAACAGCAACAAAGGCTGGATGACTCGGCTGCCTTCGGTCTGGAAATGCAAACGTATATAGTCGTGCACCTTCGTGTCCATTACCATCCGCGCTGCCGTATTTAAAAATAATATCTATGAATATCCTGTCATTGTTAAACGGAACACATCACAGTTAATTCACTGCTACACACGTTAAACGTTAAAGATAGACTAGTCACAAATGTACATAAATGATAAATGTAACCTTGTCGACATGGCAACATAGCGCCATATACCGTAAACTTTCTTTAAACATAATAACTCAAAAACGAAGGATTACCAAGTAACTGCGAACATATTTTAAAGTAAAGAAAAACAACGATACAGCCTCCAAAGTGCTTTTCATGTCCTAGTAAGGTGATCATTGATAGCAATCACGTCCAAGATTGCAAACTTCAACGAGACTTCAACAGTGTATGGTGATTTTACTTTTGAGACCTAATACATATATATATATATATATATATATATATATATATATATATTTGGTTGGATAGATGTTAGCTCTATCTCTGATATTGAGCGCTTTCTAATAAGTACCGCGCATTTAATATATAATTATACACATATATATTTATTTATATTTATATACACTTTTCACACACACACACACACACACACACACACACACACATATATATATATATATATATATATGAAGAAATGCTATATTTATGGGATAAAATGTTCAATACCAGAGATAGAGCGTTTGTAAATATCATAAGTGAACACTGAAGTCAACATATATATATATATATATATATATATATATATATATATATATATACACATATATATATATATATATATATATATATATATATATATATATATATATATATATATATATATAACAGCAGAAACGGTATCAGCCATTGGCCTATGAATATCGATGAATAATATTCCTAAATTATTATTGACCACTGTGACTTCTATTTCCATCAGACCTCTCCATCTCGTGTGATCATTTTCTTCCCGTTGCGTTTATTATCGATTTAGCAGCAATCACGTAATATTTCCTCAATCTGTTTTCTGTTCTTCTAAGTATGTGTTCCACTTCTTTCCTTTCTGGTTGATTAATCATTGATATAAATATATCTTATCTTGATCCATGTTCGTCACTTGTTTTCAGTTATCAGCAACTTTGCTTTTTTTCATTAGTTTTTTCTGCTTTTCTAAGTTTACTTTCGAGCGATTTGGAAAAATTTTACGTGTTTTACTCGTGCGCCAAAGCTGACATTACCAATATATTGGCATTCGTGTACACATTTAAAGTAAAATAGAGCGTGCGTAGTAATAAAAATACAAGCACATAAATCTAGAACACAATCTTATACACACGCAAACACTCACCGACACACACACACACACACACACACACACACACACATATATATATATATATATATATATATATATATATATAATATTATAAATTAACTGATTTAAAATATTTTTTTCGCTACACAGTAATAACCATGTTTCAAAAATGGAAGCTAAAATTTTTAATTTAATTTTGTAATTTCAGAATTCGTTGAAAACTACATCCCCACCGTACCTAAACTTAACCCCTTTTTCGAACGTAAGAAATAACTGATACAACAAAAGTTAATAACAATGAACACGCTACCACCCCTTTTCTGGATGAATGGATTTCTCTGCATCCTTGGTAACCATAAATTATGAATTTCCCTTAAATTTAAAATAAGTTACTCCAAAATTCGCTTGAGGATGAAATAGAACTAATTATTTATAATTTAATTACAAAATTAAATTTAAAATTTTTAGCTTCCATTTTTGAATCATGGTTATTACTGTGTAGCGAAAAAACCATATTTTAAATCAGTTAATTTATAATATTAATGCTCTGAAAATTTACATTGAGCACTATTTTGTAAAAGATAAAAATATCAATAAGAACACCGGATTATCATATCTTACTGTTCTTTCTTTTTATATATATATATATATATATATATATATATATATATATATATATTATATATTGGGTTGGATTGAGCGCTTTCTAATAAGTACCGCGGATATAATATATAAATAATTATACATATATATATTTACTAGCAGTAGAGCCCAGCGTTGCTCGGGGATGTAACAGTAAGAGATAGATCAAGTATCGACCATCATAAAGACTGAAAAATAAAATTGACAAAGATTATTGCTTAAGGCTGACGGACACGCATGTCTTAATTAGTTTTTTTTTTTTTATGAATTGGTCAAACCCAAACTCAAACAAAAACATTGTTTTCAATCGTTATGAGTCTACCGATTGAATAGAATTTTATTATAAACAATTGTCTTGTAAATGGAATTTTTAAAGCATTCTGAATATAAAGTGTGCAAAACAATAAGAAACACTACCTGCCAAAAAAAAGTGAAGTTTTGTTGAAATAGGTTGAAAAATGTAGGAAATCCGATCCCATATATAAACGAATACATGCACACAAACAACCTGGGTTTTATAAGTATAACTCGATTTGAGTTGTCCCCCTTTCATTCCGCGAAAGTGATGCCTCTTAATTGTTTTCAAATTGATTTCGTGCAAAAACAATTGTGCTTTTCCAATTTTTGGCGCTGTCAGAACCACCACAAACACACACACACACACATACACACACACACACACACACACACACACACACACACACGGAATTATAGGTAGCTGCGCTATATTGGGTCTAATTAGTACGTCACCGAAGCCTGCTCGTATGACGCTTCCGTTGTATCGTAACGGTCGGAGTTCGATTCTTAATAGAGGATACGCACTACTGATGAGTCTCTAAAAATGACGAAATGGCCTTCCAGTGCATTCTGCATTATATTGAAGATTCTTGTGGTAAACTAGATAAATTATCATATGAAATATATATGCATAATCAAAAAGAAAATCATAAGGATTCATTTCGGGTATAATATTTGGTGAATATATATTCATCTCTTCAGAAGGAAATCTCTTACATTTAATGAGAGACTTCGGTCTGAAGAGATGATTATATAGATGTTCACAAAATAAATTATAACTGAAATGAATCTTTAAGGTTTTCTTCTTGATCATTATTATTATTATTATTTTTATTTTCTTTGATTTCTGGCGTTTACACATTTCTTTCCGGGTCCCGCCCAGGGACCTAAGGTAAGAAATGGCGTCATGACACTTTCCACTGACAAAAAAAAAAAGAATTAAATTACATAGATAAAGCCCTTCGTAAAGTGGGCTGTACTTGTCAAAACAATTTTTTGTATCTCCTTTAGGCATGGACTTCCAGGAATCCTTTCAATTAGTCGACTGCAATTTTTTCCAACCAGTCCTAGGGCTCCAACTACAACAGGGATTGTTGATGTTCCCATATGCCACATTTTCGAGATTTCTATTTCAAGGTCCTTGTATTTTGACAGCTTTTTGAATATCTTCAAAGATACATTGCAGTCAGCAGTGACTGCCATATCAACAAGAAGGCACCGTTTTTGTTTGTGGTCTTTAATAACAATATCTGGGCGGTTGGCTTTGGTTGTTCTGTCACTGTGTATTGTGTAGTCCCATAGAATTGTAACAGGCCCTATCTCCGTAACCGGGTCTGGTTGGTGTTCATACCAGTTTCTTTCAGTTTCCTTCCCGTAGAAGTTGCAGATTTTCCAGTGCAGATATTGGCCCACTCTGTCATGCCGGGTTTTATATTCAGTGGGTGCCAAAATCGTGCAACCTGATACAAGATATTATTATTATTATTATTATTATTATTATTATTATTATTATTATTATTCTCTGTAGTTTACATTGAGTTCTCCGTGGATTAACATCCTCCTTTTCAAATATAGCGTGGAATGAGTGCGCATAGCTGTTCTTAGCATTCTCCAGATTGTTGGCGGACCTAAACTCGGCAAGATTCTTGTTAAACTGTTCATTGTAACAGACATGCTACTAATCGCTATGGTAGTAGCATATCCAGGCGTAAATCAAATCAGCCTTGGAGTATCAAAAAATCCCCCTCTGAAATAGGATATCAAAGGATGGCTGTTGTTCGGCATCACTCCTGACACACATCAAGAGGTGGTCTAAAGAGCCTAAGGAAGGTGACATTACAGAGGGACTAATCAGTATATGTAGTGAGAAAGAAATATTTGTGTGTTATACTATACTGGGAACACGTGGAGGCCAATCCATGATCTTGGCTCGTAAGTGATGGAGAAGGTATAGCACACTACCTTCCTTCTCGTTTGTACTTGAGTGAACTCACCACACATCCATCTTGAACATTGAAATCAACACAGGAATGTTAGCTGAAGAATTATCAGACAAGATAACATTTGTCTCTCTCATCTCCATCAGCCTGAGGACAATACTTAATAAAGATAACGTATTAAGAATAAATACCACACAAAAGCACATGAATGGAAAGTAAGATTCCTTGCTATTGGGGTTTGTCACATGGAAAACTATCCTTGATTTACATCTCAAGGACATGTCCATGAAAATTTAGCGGGTCGTATTTTTCTAATTAAAGGCGAGTAGCTGGGGATCGCGAATTCTTCAGCTAGAATAAATTGAACATTAAATCACGTTCGACCTCTTGATGATGAAATTCAACTTCTCGAAGTTTGGAACATAAATCTCATCTATATGGTGTAGGAGATGAAAAAATTGTGATTTATTTTTATGGCGAAATAGCAACAACTGCAACAACATGTATGTGTAAATTATGTGGATAATTTTCAGATAAGCGCATAACGTCAGCCCAGAAAAATGATTATCTCCAGCAAACTTAATGAAGAGACAAACAATCCAGAAATAAAAAAAGAAAATATAAGTATACCATATGGATTAAAAGGTAGTCGCCTTTCTAGTAAGACGAGAAAAGAAGTATCTAAGCCCCTTAAATTGCTCGCTAACAAAAGACACTCTGAAAGATGTAGGAGTTACCAATGTAGCGTCGAGATTAGATAACCTGTAACACCCCAGTGAATTACTTTAGGACTGCAAGATGACAATTTGATAGACAAGGACTAGAATTATATTTTATTCATAACTTCAATCCCGTTTAACAACACCAAATTCGAAATTGAACATAAATAATAATAACTTGAATACACAGACCTTGGTGGATTTTAATAAAATTTATTTATATATATATATATATATATATATATATATATATATATATATATATATATATATTAACATTAAAAAAACAGCATAATTCTATATAAGGATTTTTGTTTTTTTCCGTATATATTTTTCTTCATACTGTCGGATCTATATCCATATATTTGCTTACATATATATATATATATATACATATATATATATATATATATATATATATATATATATATATTCAAGACGACATTTGGGTCACTAACACACAGAAAGAAAATGTCTCATATCGAGAATATTTAACATCGAAAAACATAAGAAAAAATTAATTATTTTTAATAATATGTGAAAATCTCCACGCTTTGCCCGATGAAGGTCGTGAGACCGGAAACACATATAGCAAAATTATGGAAAATAAAGTATAATATATTATTTTTAAAAATCCACTTTACAGCAAAAAGCTATTGCCGTTTCTCTCGTCGATTTAATATACACACTTTTCTCTCGATGGAACTACTATAACACCTTCCCTTTACACACACACACACACATTTTTAGCCCATCAGTTCCTTTTCTCATTCGTGTAAATATATATATATATATATATATATATAAAGAAATATAGTTTTAAGGAGTGCTATATTTATGGGATAAAGTGCTCAATATCAGAGATAGAGCGTGTGTATATATGTGAACATAGAAGTCAACACTTAGAGGCGACAGTCTGTTTCATGCTATATGCAATCGTCAGGCCACATATGCTGTTATTTTTCTCGGCTATTTATATATATGCGAGTTAGTGGTGCATTGTGGGTATTCTATTATTCTATTCGATAGTTTTGTTTTGGTTTGAGAATTTAATTAAAGCTATAAAACTGTTAAATACGTGATATAAACAAATTTTTACTACGTTAATAAATAAATAAATAAATAAAATAAGAAACAAAAAAATAAATAAATAAATAAAAACGAGCAATATAATTTGACCCAAATAAATAGACAAAGCGACTTCCGGTAAAAAATAACCGCCATAATAGAATACCCACAATGCACCACTAACCCGCATATATATAAATAGCCGAGAAAAATAACAGCATATGTGGCCTGACGATTGCATATAGCATGAAACAGACTGTCGCCTCTAAGTGTTGACTTCTATGTTCACTTTTATATTTATATATATATATATATATATATATATATATAGAGAGAGAGAGAGAGAGAGAGTCATCCACAGACAGAATCGCTGTATCACAGTTCCTCAATGTGTCAGACGTCCGATTGCTACACCCGAGTGATTTGACATCAAACAGATGTCTTACCCCTTGGTCATCGTCGAAAGAAAAGGAATTTTAACTTTTTTCTCTATACGAAATACCCCAGCGGCTCATACTTGAATAGTAAAACTTAATAGCAGTAGGAGCCGCTGTTTTTAAAAACCCCTTTGCCTACAGAGCTCAACCGAATTTCCGGTAGCATATATAGCCATCCACAGATAGACTGTTTCGCTGTATCACAGCTCCTCAGTGTGGCTAGACGTCCGATTACTTCAAACCGGGATTGAAACCCGGTTGATTAAACTTAAGTCAAAAGTATTACTCATAACCCGTTTGAAAAATCTCTCGCTGTGACAGAAGCATTTCACATAAAACATATGGCACCAGTATTAATCTCACTTTATTTAACAACGGACATAATGTACTAAAGGTTTTGTTTTGTTTTGTTTGTTTTTTGTTTTTTTTTGTTTTTTTAGAAGGAAACCAAGTCCAATTCAAGCAACGCGGAGCTCGTAATGAATTCTACTATCATTCAATAGGTATCACAGAACTACATCTTAAAAGACAACTACAAAAAGAAAAAAAAACAACATTTATCAACAAACACAATGAAAAGGGCTAAATAAGTGACAAAAGGTTATTGGGATAAAAGACATAACCTTTACATTTCCTTAACCCAACCAAACGAAAGAATTTAAGAATAGAAGAAAAACTCACTAAAAATTCATCAAATTTTCTTCCATATTTATCAACCCATGTTTGAAAGAAAGGTTGCCGCCTAAATATACATGCGCACTAATTATTGGAAAGTACTCAATATCAGTGGTGGATCAATCATATTCATTTGTATGAGTTTTTGACCCTGGGATTTAGGCTTTTGCGATCATCAGAGAAACTGGTTTATCTGCGCCTAATCTCGGATTGTTTATATCAGTGTGTTTGTGTGCACTAAAATGCATGCACCTGTACGTATGTATGTTTGTGTGTATGAGAGTGTCATCCGAAACGGACAGATGAGAATTCCCTCCTCCCACCACCAAACATAATCAAACACAAACAAGCATAAATAGATAGATTTTTGACAATTTAAACTAGTTTGTCTGATGATCGCAAAAGAGCGAAACCCAGGATCACAAACCCATATCCATACAACTGAATATAATATACATATATATAATAATAATAATGGACTCTCCTGTCGGTTTCGACGTATGAGGATCTGACTGCTTATTGATTCAGTTATGAAAGTTTGTGCGATAATCTAAGATAATTTTAGACCCGCTAGGGATTTACAAAGTAGGCCACATATGGAGCAAGTGTGAGGATTGTGAAATGAGATCACTGTTAGATTGGGTGACCTTTGAGATCTTGCTCTCGCTTCTTGAAGATGATTCAGACGAGCAGATTGAAAATTGCTGAGTCCACTAAAACACATTGATCTCAAGGGTGTTATGCGGTATATTGACAGCTGACAAGTTGCTTTTCAGCTTATCTTTGTATCTTAGCCACGGGCGCCTTACATTCCTGTAGCCCTGATCTAACTGGCTGTACATTAGGATATTGGGTATCCTGTCATCAGACATTCTCAAGACATGACCATTACACCGTAACTGGGACTGTATGATAAGTCTCGATTCGTCCAATATTACACCTGTTAATCAGGTCTACGTCAGATCTATCTTGAAGCTTAACTCTACAGATTGCACGCAGACAGCTTTTATGGAAAACATCTAGATGGCGTATATGGTACCTGTATGGAGTCCACAACTCTGAGCCATACAAAAGCATGGCAAGTACAACAGCTCTACACACACACACACACACACATATATATATATATATATATATATGTGTATGTGTGTATATATATATATATATATATATATATATATATATATTATGAATAATTATTGATTGAATTGTAATTCTCATTAAATGTTGGTTTTCGTTGAAATTTAGAGTAAAGGCTTCCATATTAAAACATAATTTAAATATCCATTGTGCTAATGTTAAGCATCTGACGATCTTTTCTATCACTGTAGAAATTTCTGTTACGCGTATGCACCGAAAAATGTACCTTTAACACAAACGCACATACATATATGCGGCCAAGTGGTTATAACGTTCGTATTCTGACCATGAGGCACGGGTTCGGACCTCACCATGCTCGATTTACCAGGAATGAGACTCCCGGATGTTATCGGACTGAAGGGCCGATCCCAGCGTGCTGCATCATTGAAAAGTGCCTGAAAATCATACAACGAGTTGATCCAAGTTTTGTGAGTGAAATTGTGTAGACGGAACCCTTGGGGGACGCCCGTAGCTGTGCTAGCACGAAGTCACAATTCATCGTGGGCGAGGCCGTGAGCGTGCTGGCCTTGTTCAAATTGAGGATTACGCAAGATAACAAGCTGTTTCCAAGAAACTGTAACTAAAGTTTTCTCACCATATTTGCAGTTTAAAACAAAGATGGGCTCTGTGTGTGTTGAATGAACACAAATGTGCCTGAGAGAGCGGCTGCAATAGAAATTGGCTAGCCGCCCTAGTAGACGGGTATCCCCAAATACGAGTGACCAGCTATATATATATATATATATATATATATATATATATATATATATATATATATATAGGTTTCGGGGAATTTTCTTGATTAGATTATTGAAAATTGAATGGGGAGAGTGAAACATATTATATTTCTTTTTTTTTCTTTTTGTTATCTTTTGTATTTGTTTAATTGGGTATTAAATTTTAGCTCAGTTTTTATGCCCCTCTCCCCTTATTGCAATTACATATTCTTTTTCCTTTCATTAAATATTTCCATTGACAAAGAATTCCTTGATAATGAGAATTTAGTTCCTTTTTGGATTTATTTGATTACGCTCTTCGTGTGACGTTTACGTATTTTAGCAACAAATTTGGTTCCATGTGCGGTGCGATTGTACCATCAAATAAATTGGATTCACTGTTTAAAAATTGAACAATTTTCATAAACATCTCTACGGTAATTTCTAAATTCAGGCTTTTAAAATCGTTAAACAGTTTCTTCTTAATTACATCGTTAGCTCTTTTATTTTAAGGCTCTATAATCAGTGCATTTCCTCTGTAGATGTCATGGTTATCTACAATCTTGCTGATATTACTTAATTCACATATGCTCTGGATTCTTTCACTGATGTACATGGCATCTTTTTTTTATCAGCTTATCCTATAAGTTCTGTCCGAATTTTAACTTTTTGTTAAAATGAACGAAATTTAAAGAGTATTTTATAATGTCTAATGGAGCTAAACATTATTTTTATGTTTAAATGCATTTAAACTGACCAAATTTTATTTCAGAGAACAATAAAATTAAATTTTGTTTGATTAAAACCCTGCTAATATTGAAGTACTCAAGAATCATTTGAGGCACATAATGCATTATGAGTTCAAGAAAGGAAACTCAGCAGCCGAAGCGGCTAGAAACATTCACTCAGTTTATGGAATGGAATGTGTGAATGAAAGAACATGCAGAAGATTGTTTGCAAAGTTCAGAGGTGGAGATTTCACCCTTGAAGATGAAGATCGAACCGGACGTCCAGTTGAGATTGAAGCAGCCCTTGAAGAAAATCCTGCTTTATCAGTTGAGGATTTGGCAGTGGTTCTCAATTCAAACCATACAAAAACTAAACTTGGAAAATGGATGCCTCATGAATTGTCTGAAAATAAACTCAAATTTCGAGTTGACATCTGTTCTTCTCTCCATTCTCACCAACTTGTTTCACCTTTTGTGGATAGACTTGTGACTGGCGACGGAAAATGGATCTTTTATCGAAAGGTTAAGAGTCGTAGACAGTGGCTTGGTAAAGGGGAAGGACTACAGCCACAGCCGAGAAAGGAACTTCATGGGCAAAATGTTCTTCTTTCAATCTGGTGGGATCGCCAAGGAATAATCCACTTTGAATTCTTACTACCTAATGCAACAACTAATTCTCAAATATACTGTCAGTAATTATCGTGTGTGAACCAAGCTTTGAGGGAAAAAAGACCTGCTCTAGTGAATCGAAAAGAGGTGATGTTTCATCAGGACAATGCGCGACCCCACACAGCAAGAATCCCGTCACAAAAGATCGAAGAACTTGGTTGGGAGAAAATTCCTCATCCACCTTATTCTCCCGATCTTGCTCCTTCAGACTACCATTTGTTTCGTAGCTTACAGAATCATTTGGATGAAACAGCTTTTGTAACACAGGAAGAGGTTAAAACTGACATTTGTGAGTTATTCGAATCAAAACCAAAAGAATTTTACAGTAATAGAATTACTAACCTTGTGAATAGATGGAAGGAAGTTATAGATAATCAGGGAAATTGTTAATGGAATCTGTAATTAAATGTAACATTTGGTCACTTGTTTTCTTTATTCAAAATTCGGACAGAACTTATGGGATGACCTGATAATTTGTCGGATATAAAAAGCTGAAGTTTTTCTAAAGAGTTTACTTACTTCGTCAGGCATTTTCTTTCTGTAAGTTCTCAGGCTCATTGTATATATTGTTTTGGTTTTATCGCTCTTTACTAAAATGTTCCTTGTTTTGCTTTCTTCTTTCATTTTCGCAGTAAGATTCTTTTGAAACCTTTATTTTCTAAACTTTATTTGATCTATTATGCCCATTAGATCCTTTTCGAACCCACATAGTTCTTCCATTACGGACGGTGATTTCCTGGACTTAATATATAGATTATATATACTTTCTGTGTTTTCTGTCCCTTTCTTTCTTTTTTTTTTTTTTTTTTTTTTTTGAGGGGAATAGTGACTTCTCTTTCTTTGGAGGGGGTAGTAACTTCTCTTTCTTTTTCATCTTCATCAACTTTGTCTCTAATCTTATGATACCTAGCTTAATATGTCAAATTGACGCAGCTTCTACTAAAGTACCAATCGTTCTCTAATAAATGACCTTGACTTTCTGTTGCTTTCTTTATTTCTCTCTCTAATTATCACACGAACACACACACACTCTATCTATCTATCTATTTATCTATCTATCTATCTATCTATCTCTTCCATCTGCAAGCCATTTAATTGCTTAAATGACTTCATATATTCCTCCTCTCCTTATCTTTTTTTCCATTCATTATACCTTTTCTTTTTGCCAGTTCTATTCGACACTCTCCCATGGCCATCATCTTTTTCATTAAAATCCAGTTTTATTTCATCTATTCTTCTTTATTGTGACTTTAACAAATATTTTTTGCCGCTTCACTCGTTTGTCTAACACTTTCTTTATGCCATAATTATCTTGGTTGTTTTGCTTCATCTTTTATAATTAACTATATGGCCGATAAATTCTTTAGTCTTCCTCATGTGTATATTGTTTTCGGTGACCTTTTGAAGTGTGAGACAGATTTGTTTTTATAATGGATGTAACCATGAAAATATTTCATTTCAATATTTCCAAAACTGCCTGAAGATCGAAGCAAAACAGCGATAAAAATGTCATCCAGGCAGTATAGAAAATAAGTAAAATAAATGAGTTTTTTCTTTATTTATTTTTGATCTTTTCTTTTTTTTCTCTCTCTTTTTCTGATTTATTCTCTGTAATTTTTACCCTCTCTCAGTACTTTACCTTCTTTCTATACTTACTTTATAAGTTCTTGGCTCTAAAACCGCTTTAGGAAACATTACTAATATTGGAGATCCTCTCATTTCCGTCTGTAACGAGAGATCTCAGCAAATTTTGGCAGTGGCAATAAGTCAGTAGACGTACATTTGACGCCGGCTTTGAAAATCAAAGAAAAATAATGAACAAAGAAAGACAAAATAAAAGGTCATAAGATGGGAAATGTAAAGAAGAAAGAAAACGAAAGAGAAAATTAATGCGTGAAAACTGAAAGAACGCGGAAAATAAGAAAGACAAAAGATATTTAAATAAACAAAAAAAAGAAATTCGCAAAAATTAAATATAGTGAGAATGAATGAAAAAAGAAATAAAAAAAGAAAAGGAGAAAATTATGTTTCAATTATTCGAAATAAAGAAAGAAAAATCAAGAACTTTTACGAATTGAAGAACACAGTTAAAACCTAATGAATAGTAACAAAGTGTAAGACAGAAATTAAAGCTGAGAATAAACACGAATATAAATAAAATACATCAACAAAGTAGATGATGGAAAAACAAGAATATTTACTTTAGTGTTGCACATGACCATTCAGACGTAATATATGATGGCAGCATCGTGTAGCACCAATTTTCCAAATGCCTTGAAAATTATTTGAATTACTCTCTTTGTACATGGGCTCAGCCTTCTACCACTAAGCCTGCAAGCAGACAGGGAAAGAATTGTTTTCAAAAAAACAATATGGTCGAAGGCCAGAATAAAAAGTAGAATAAAAAAAAGCATGAAAAGACAACAAAACAAAAATAAAGTCAAGCGAAATAACAGAAAATAAAAGAATAAAGAAATAGTAAAATATTTAAGACAAAAATGATAAAATGGAAACGTGATTTGGAATGAGTTATTCTCGTGAGATTTATAGCAGGACGAGAAAGAGAATTTCGTTTTGCCCTTATATCAATGGAAACTTTCTAAGCGACACAAGTTAGCGCAAAGTCATAAAACAAACTGGCCAGAAACATTGGCGCAAATGGCTGATTAGGATTTGTGCACTCTTTCAAATGCAAAGCGAAATGCACTTATGATCTTCCCTTTAAAATATTTCGTATCGATTATCTTCTGTAAAGCGCCAACACTCCTGGTCATATTGTCCGATTAGACATCTGCAAATTCTTTCCTAGCTGAAACCCAATATATACTTTATATTTGAAGAGAAAAACACACAAAAAAGGCAAATTTTCTCTTAACTCATTTTTTATTTATTTTTCTAGTATTGAGGCATTACCGCTACTCTGTCTAATCTTTCGAGAAATTAACATTTTTTTCGTTGTCGTCGCGGTGGCTAAATCTTAGACATTATGCTCTCTTACTCATTATTTTTTTGAAATTTTGAAATATATACAAAAAAGAAAAATTTTTAGCCAAGAGAAATAAACTACATCCAATTTCAATTTAATTACGTAATCCCAACTCAAAATAAATACGTGATTTTGGTTGCACACTCTCGAAGTTTTCGGTCAAGGTGTCCCAAACGTGCTCTATTGGATTCATGTCAGGATTTTGGGCTACCCATGGCAGTGACTGGTTTCCTTGTGATTTCTTCCAGGCCTTTGTTACATTTCCCATATGACATGGCGCAACATCTTCTTCAAAGAGGTAGACATTCTTGTCAATCCGATTGATTTCAAATAGTGGAAGTATTTCGTTCTCTAATATTTGACAATATTTTAGACCATTCAACAGCTCATCAACAAAAATCAGCTCAGATTTCCCTCCAAACCAGACAGCTCCCCACATCTTTACTCCAATCCCTCCATGTTTCACAGTCGCCTGCAGGCATTCAGTGTTCCAAGTCTCATTTGGATTTCTCCGAACATAAACCTATCTCGAATTCGAATATTGGCAGAGTTTACTTTCATCTGATCAAATTACAGACTGCCAAAATTCATAATCTCTGCCCACGAATTGTTTCGCCCAGTCCATACAAAGGTTCCTATTAACCTTTGAAATCAAGGGCTTCTTTCTTGCAACTCTTCTTTGATAGCCTAACTCTTTGATAGTCTTTCTCATATTGCTACATTTCCATGCTGTTGGCGACATCTTTCACATTCTGACGACGGTTTCTGATGACTTCAGTACCATTTTCCTTCGCTCAGTAACGATGCTTGGTCTTCCTGGACGCTGTTCCACACAACAATGGCCTTCTTCATTAAATATCCTGACAATATTATTAACCGTTTGATGATTAACCTGGAAAAATCTAGCAATTTCTTTATTTGACTTGCCATTCTGTTATTTACCTTCGTTGAAATTCACTAATTTCCTTACTTCCGCGAACTTACATTGCAAAATGTAAGTCAACTATCTTTCATAGAAAAAAAAGAGACGTTATTGCACAAGGCAAAATTGCTGTAATCAGGGGTGGCTTATAACTTAACATATTCCACCGTTAGTATTATGAATTCGTATAATGAAAATTTTGAAAATTGGTATAAATCTTTTCCGTTTCTTCAATCAATTCGTGCATTGACTTTCGTCACTAGTCTTTAGAATTTTCTTAGTGACATCCTAATTTGGTCCTTTTATCCAAATCATTTCTAAAGAAAAATGGCAGCGGCTACTTGAAGATAAAAAATCTATTGTTTGAAACGACGTTCTGTTAATATCAACAAAGAGGCAGACCATAAATTTCAAAACATATATGGAATATAAATTACACCAGCGAATAAGGATGAAAAAAATATTAACTCTTTTTTCTTCCTTTTTTTCATCAGTTGGTTTGTAACTTGTAAAATGAATTATTAAATTCCATGAAGTAACTTAGAAATTCACGTCCACTTTCTAACGTCTTACTCATATCTTCCGAGTATTATTTTTTGCTCAACAAATCATTAACAATTGGCAGAAAATATTAATACCTTTAACCTAAGATAACTTGTGATTTCTTTGTTTAACCCAACAATTTTATATAATAAAAAATATTTCTAAATAAGTTCCAAACAAGTAAACCTCCATTAGTTTCCATGCAGCCCGGCTGGTCTAATGCCTCAATTTCATGAACTATTAGAAAAGAACAAAAGGTTTTGATTGACTTTTCACATTTGAAAGAATTATTAACATTTGCGTATGACGAAGAAGTTTGTTTGCTTTGAAATCAACAAAGAAAAATGTCTGTGTTAGGAAAGTCATAAAAGGATGGAATAGAGAAGGCTGAAAAAGATGCGTGGTGGTGAGAAAGAGGTTTTGTGCCATTGAAATGGAATTACACGCCTGTAAAAGAAATGTTTATAAGAATGGAACGAAGAAGAGAACGATGTCTTTCGCATTGGCGACATGATAACATGGGAAAATCAATTCGAGTTTTATAGTTCTGGTCTCATGATAATATGTATTAATATTCAATGAATTTTGATGGCAATTCTTGTCTTTCTGGTAGACTTAGGAAGGATTTGTTATTAAGAATTCGTGATCGCAAATCTTAAAGCAATTATTTTATTCCGTGTCACACACACAAAAAAAGATAAATAACAAACTTGTCTTCGGATAAGCCAGAAATTGGGAGAGTTATATTGGTCTAAACAACGTGAAAAATAACAATATTTATCTGTCCTAATATTTCACAGATTCGGTCCACGCATGTTCTTCGCCTCTGTGTGTTTTCGTTTGCGTGAGTGTGTCTGTGTATATTTGTGTGTGTGTGTGTGTGCGCGTATCGGTGCCTCTGTGTTGAGTGTGTGTCTGGGTGTGTGTATGTGTTTGTACGAACGACGACCGATAAACAGTTTTTAGATAATCAATATTTGGTTAAGAAATAAGGATACTGATGATATTATAACCTTTTTAAAAAGGAACAACAAACAACTAGATACAGATATTCACTCAGTCGAGAAAAGTAAGGCAAAAGGCCATATGATGATAGATAATGAGGATTGAAATTTCATATCGTATTCATCTTCTCATATGAGAAATCTTCACTGTTGTTAAAATTACTGAAATTATTTCTCCGGTGTTAAATTACTTAAAATATCTAAATTAAATTAAAATCAGTGATAGATCCTAATTATAACCTTGTCTTCAGCACTGATTTCTGCTGCACAACCGTGACCATTACAGTGCATAACCTTTTAATCTGCTTAATCTAGCCCAAAGACATTATGGAATCCGCCATACTTGCCTGTCACCCTCTACGGGAGGATGCACTCTTCCCCAAATTAACCTTTAACCAATCATCACTTCACTTTTCCAAACTCAATTTCCCATTGGTTGAAAGGACACAAAAATGTAGCAAGTTGAGACAAATTCTTTTTCCCGCGCAGTTGTCTGGAGCCTATTTGAAAACCCAAAAATTTCTATAAAAATGAATCGCTCGACTTAATTCAAGTCACTCAGACACTGAGTTTCGAGAGATGCCAGCAGACTCCACGCGTGCCAACACACTGACTCAATAACACTACCAGCCTCCCATCAACTCAACACAACTCGCATAACTATTGCCGCGTGAAGAAACTTAACTTACAATTTACTAAAAGTGACACAAAATAGTAATTGTACATTTAATCAATTTTAGCATATCAGTCAAAGACACGCAACCCTGAATAACTTGAATCAACACTTACAATCGTCACACACATACACACTATTAATTGAACTCACACAATTTTACCTTGCAGAATTCAAACTGTTTTAATTTCACAAACAAACTTAAACCATCAACATTCATTCACCAAATCTCTGCATGGACAATCTTTCCAATCTTATCTCACTTACCACATTTAACAAGCAACCTAACATCACTTTGTGTATGTAATATATATATATATATATATATATATATATATATATATATATATATATATATAAATTCATGTTATTGTTGAAATCTATAACTACGTTGTTTTTCCTTGTTTTCTTCAAGTTGTGCTGTCTTCATATGTTCGTTTAATTTATTTGTTGTGGATAAATGCATAATGTAGACGCACATTTTAGGCCTTCACACAATTTCACCTGACACATCTTACGTAGCATAAATTCCGCAACAACCTAATGGTTACAAAATGTTAGAACTCACTCCTGACGGTTATAATATTATAACCTCTAGGAGTTATAACAATGGCGATGAGGAACCGTAACTCACTAGGGAAAAACATCCTTTTTTTGCTTTGGCGCACATGATAACAGTGACAACGAGAAATTAGAACCACCTTGGTTTATTTTTGCCTCTTTGGTGCGTGTAAAAAAAGACAAAACAGAAAGAAAGAAAAAAAAACAGATATTCTTTAAATATGGAAATCCAGCAGTTGTTGAAGCTCTTGAAAGAACAAAAAAAAATTAATTGAAATAATACGGAAGAAAAGTTGGACATAAAATGTCACACTGCAAAACTAAATCAAAGTTCTCATAGCAAAAACTTTGTAAACAGCGTTGTGACGGAAAATTAATTACAGAAAACCAAAGAAAATTTTGTGTATATGGAAATTAACATTGTGGATGTAAAAATGCAACATAGACACTGGTAGTGATATCGCAATAGACAACGAAGCCACATAGAAAGCAAACAGAAAACCTATATTAAAAATAACTTCGAAAATCACACTTGACGTGTTGGATGATAAATTATTTTTATTTGGTGAAAGGACATGTATCGTTTCATTTCGTAACGATAGTGTAAAACTCAAGGCCTATCTGTTAAAAATACTACAAACTTATTCGGTACTGACTGGATGGAGTTGTTGTATTTATTGCAAAAATGTTAGTGGACGAACTAACAGTTAAAAACAAAAATTGTGAAACATTAAAGGAAAAAGAGTTTTCCCACTGTTTTGACGGATGAGTTGAGTCGGTGTTCCAAAGTCAAAGCGAAATTTCAAGTAAAAAATGGGTCGACACTAGTGTCTAAACCGAAACGTAGTGTACCATTCGCAGCATTGGATAAAATCAACGAAGAATTGGACAGACTTGAAAAAAATATGGGTACCTGAAAAGATTGACCATTCAAAATGAGCAGAACCAGTAGTGTATGTAAAGAAAAAAATAATAAAATTCGTGTTTGTGCTGATTTTTCGATAGTGTTAAAGAAATGTTTAGGATCCCATAATTGGCCATTACCAAGTCCAGAGGAAATTTTTGCGAATTTAAACGGTGGAAAAATATTTTCGAAGCTGGATATTTCTGTAGCGTATTTGCAAATACAGTTTGAAGAAAAATATTCAGAGTTAATCACTATAAATACACACAGGGGATTGTATAAGTTCAACCAACTTCCTTTTGGGATAAAAGTGGCTACAGGTATATTTCATCAAACTATGGAGAATATGGTTATAGACAGTGATTTCAAAGTTGATTATCTGGATGATGTATTAATTAAAAGTGTATCTAAGGAGCAAAATAGTGAGCATGTGAAAAGAGTTTTGAAAAAAAAACGAGAGTACGTTTTCAAACACAATGAGAAAAAGTGCGAATTATTTTTGCCTAAAATCAAGTATTTAGTACAAATCATTGACAAGTGCAATAAATAATATGCTACCTCCAACAAACTATTATCAAATCTATACGCCTAATATACAGGATTTGAGGGCTTCAGTGAACAATTTGCTTAAAAAGTGCGTAACTTAGAACTGAACTGATAAATGTCAGGAGGCGTTTGAAGAAATCAAGAAAATACTAACGTCAAACTTATCATTAGCGCACTACGATCCAAAAGCAGAAATTGTATTGGCTTCAGTTGCTAGTGACTATGAAATAAAAGCGGTAATTCTGCATAAATATGATGACAGTAACATGAAAGCCCTCGCACATGTTTCGAGTTTGCTACTACTGGTAGAAAGAAAACAAATCTACAGCCAGATCGAAAAAGAGGCATCAGCAGTAACATTTGCAGTGAAAATCTTCACAAATTTATACACGGAAGGCGCTTTCATTTACAGACGGACAAAATACCTCTATTATCAATTTATGGTTCGAAAAACCTGAATTCCTAATTATACAGATTAAGAGATAACAACGCTGGGGCACCATCTTATTAAATTACGATATCAAGATGGAATACCAACCGTCCAAAAAATTATAACATGCTGGTGGTTTATCAAAATTGATATCAAAAACTGTTGAACCGTTTGAGGACACTTTCATTGCAACATCAAAAAATAAAATAGAAATTAAAAATATATTATGCAATGTAGTACGCGATCTACCAGTTACCCTGAAAGAAATGAAAGTAAAAAGCAGAATAAGATGTGGTTATTTAGAAAATAAAAAAAAGATCTAAAAGAATGTAAGAAAGACAGACGATTTTTAGAAAGCATTCAAGAGTTGAACGCTTATTTGCTATGTGACGGAGTGTTGATGTTTGCACTAAGAATAGTAATACCATTCATATTACAAAAGCGGATATTAAATTAATTTCATAGTGGACATCCAGGAATTTCATGGATGAAATCTCTCATGAGAAGCTATGGAACAAGACTTTGAAAAATTAGTAAAAGCCTACAGAGGTTGTGCTCTGGCTGCAAAATCACATACCAAAAAATTAAGACCTTGGCCAAAACAGATATTCCGTGGTCAATACTGCATATAGATTTCGATGGTCCAATAAACGAATCACATTATTTTGTGATAGTCGATAGCTTTACTAAGTGGCCTGAAATTTGTAAGAGCAAAAAAAGACAACTTCTCCGGTTACAGTGAAATTTTGGCCGGAACTGTATGCAAGATGTGGCATTCCTGATGCCATAGTCTCAGATAACAGGACACAATTTAACGCACTTTGTAAAATGGTCTCGATTGAACATATTATTACACAACCACCGTATCACCCAAGGTCAAATAGACAAGCTGAACGGCTTGTGGATACTTTTAAGATAGCTTTGAATAAAGCTAGTAATTCAAAAATGAAGCACTACAAAAATTATTGAGAATATACCGGATAACGTCGAATCCCAATACGATGATAGGCATGTCATCGGTGGAAATAATGTTCGCAAGAAAAATTAAGTCGGTGTTTGACAAGTTGTTACCAGGTCAAAGAATAATAAGAACGGATAACAAAAAGGACCGCAATTTTTTCAACATTGTCGACAAAGTGTTTTTCAGGATAAAAAGAAATGTGGGAAGACGGAGTAATAAATTGGAAAAATGATATATATAGTAAAAGCTAAAAATGGGAACAGAAAACGCACTGGAATCAATTAAAGAAAAGGATTACTGAAGAAAAGACGCAAGAAAAGAAGCATCTATATAAGTACTGTATGATATTTTTGATGGTTATAGACTGTGATTTCAAAGTTGATTATCTGGATGATGTATTAATTAAAAGTGTATCTAAGGAACAAAATAGTGAGCATGTGAAAAAAGTTTTGAAAAAAATACGAGAGTACGTTTTCAAACACAATGAGAAAAAGTGCGAATTATTTTTTGCCTAAAATCAAGTATTTAGTACAAATCATTGACAAGTGCAATAAATAATATGCTACCTCTAACAAACTATTATCAAATCTATACGCCTAATATGCAGGATTTGAGAGCTTCAGTGAACGATTTGCTTAAAAAGAGCGTAACTTAGAACTGAACTGATAAATGTCAGGAGGCGTTTGAAGAAATCAAGAAAATACTAACGTCAAACTTATCATTAGCGCACTACGATCCAAAAGCAGAAATTGTATTGGCTTCAGTTGCTAGTGACTATGAAATAGGAGCGGTAATTCTGCATAAATAAAATGGTACCAACAATACAAGAATTCGTTGGATGCACAATTATGATTATCAGAAAAAGGAAACGTACTGAAAAAGTAGACGTTGCCCCAAAATGAGAGAAATACAAAGATCAGTGGGTAGCGAGCTCGCCAGAAAGAGGAGGGGTGAAGACTAAGAAATAAAATAAAATATTTACTAGTGAAAAAATAAAAACAATCTCAAAAGCAGGTTTGTTCTGGAGTGAATAACATATTCCCTGTATCACAAATGAACTAGGTAAGACGCCTTAAATAAAGAACTCAAAATGAGTCAGTAGATGTTCGGCGGAGTGAAGCAGTTAAGTTCTCTGTTTTCAGGCAGAGTGCGATTCAGTTGGGCCTCTGTTTACGAACGAAAATGGGTTTAGAGAAGCAAGCAAGAATTGTACCGGATCTCGCGATTGCGGGGGCTAGTTAATTTTTACCTTTGACCCGATTGGACATGTTCGGAATCCCCACAATAATCTCGACTTTGTGTCACATCTCATCTCAGTGTGGGACTGCATACATACCAGTTGCACGGAATCAGGTAGTCTGCTGTCTGGCTCACGATTGTCAAGCTCTCTCTCTCTCTCTCTCTCTCTCTCTCTCTTCGGACAGAGTTCGACTCAGTCGGCACTCTGTCTACAGTCGGAAACTCAGCTGAGAAGAATGAACAATTCTTTTGGGGTAGGGTACGACGCAATCAGCCTCTGTCTACGAACGGAGACGCGACTGAAAAGTATAGACAATGCAACGCGCACGATCCTGCGGTTGCCGGGAGATTGGGTAAATTTTAACTATTGCGGGAATGTACGTGCTCGTGTTCCCCCCCCACTACCACCACCACCACACTATCTTCTTTTACATCTCGTCTCAATGAGGATACTGGGTAAATACTAGTCCGTTCGAATCAATAGAGAAAACAACACGGTGAGTGCCTCAGGAAGACATAATATATATTATAGCCTCTAGAAGTCAGTTATAACAGAAAACAATCTGCAATTTATTTCGCGAGACGGATATTTGTTTGCGGGAAAAGAATCGTCGTTATTAGCAACGTTGGCAATGATTATATATTATAAATCGAATTATAATTACAAGCATTTATACATTGAATTATACTATATTAGTAATATTTCTATATAAAGAGAATGAGAGCGAGATTTATAGACAGTTTGTACATACATATCTGCATGGTGACTATAAACGTCCTATTTCTGATATGGTGCACTCTCTTTCCATAATTATAGAACATTTGAGACTATATATATATATATTTTTATATATATATATATATATATATATATATATATATATATATATATATATGGGGGGGGAATTCAAAAAGAAATAATAATAATAATATGTGCTGCATACTATTCGGACATTAAGCAATGTAGAAACACGAGAAAAATGTTAAAAATCAGTCTTTTTCTCAAAGGAAAATAAAATGAGATTTGACTTTCTTTCGGAAAGAAGATGTTTTTTTTCGATATGTGTAGATTTCAAATTTTATTTTTATTTTTTATTTTTTATTTTTTTCATGGAAAACAGTGGACGATTGATCTTAGGATAGAGGATACGAAATTATTTTTGTTAGTCGATATTGTTTTAATCAAGCTGAAAAACGTAATGACATTTTTTTATGATTCCCCAACCCGCATTTTGTGGTGGGGGCTGGATTTGCGTGTTCATTAATGTATCTGTAATAATCTTTGGCTAGTTGTCAGCCTTGGATAACTTTGGCATAGACACGATTACAGAAATAATAAATAAAATCTACAACAGCTGGGATATACTGGAAAATTTCAGAAGATCTATCTTCATAGCAATGCCTAAGAAACCAGGTGAAAACGAATGTGAACTCCATCGAACAATCAGCTTAATGAGTCACGTTACAAAACTCATTATCCCATTTCTGGTGAATAGAGCGCACAGCTGAATCAAGCTAGAGATAGGACAAGAACAGTGCGGGTTCGTTAAAGACACCGGAACAAGGAACGCGATATTCATGCTCAGAATGTTATTAAAAAGAGCGAAATAGATGCAGAGGAACGTGTACATGTGTTTCATAAAATACGCAAAGGCCTTCGACAAAGTACGTCACAAGGATCTGTTGGAACTGCTCAGCAATCTTGATATATTCGGGAAAGATATCAGAATAATCAAGAAACTATACTGGCAGCAAACAGCATGCATGCGCATAGGGAACGAGTTCAGTGAATATACAAAAATAGAAAGGGGCGTAAAGCAAGGATAGATCTTCCGACCGGACCTATTCAATCTATACAGCGAGGCAATTCTGAGAGAATTTGAAATCCTACCGGGATTCAGTAATAGCGGCCACAATCTTAACAACATAAGATACACAGATGACACAATACTGATAGCAGACACGGAAAAAAAATTAAAAAATCTCCTCCAGAAGGTAGCGACGGAGAGTGTGAAGAAGGGACTAAGCATAAACTACAAGACAGAATGCATGGTCATCAGTAAAAGTATGAGCTCGAAATGCGATTTTCAGGCCAGGGACACTAAAATCAAGCGGATGTTTAAACACCTGGGAAGTGCCTTGAGAGAGGGCGCTAAGTACGACACTGAGATCCGTAGACGTATTGGGATGGCCAAGGACACATTCCAAAAGCTGGGCAGATTATTGTAAGACAGAATGATTTCTTTGGTAACGAATAAAAGAATACTGAGCTATTATGTGACATTACGTGAATGTTGGACGGTCTCCTCAAAGAAATGCGACAACGTGAGATGTGGTTCTACAGAAGGATACCGAGGATATCATCGAAAGAGAGTGTGAGCAAAGATGAGGTTTTAGACAGGATGCAAACAAGATGGAAGCTTATACTTAACATCAGAAAGAGGCTGCTGAAGTTTCTGTGACACGTAATGAGAAACGAGGGCCTGGAGAATCTGTTACTCACAGGTCAAATACAAGGAAAGAAAAAGGAAAGCAACGCATGACATACATGGCGGGTTTAAGTAAGAGGATGACAGAACGTGGTTTCGGAGAGGGGGCAGAGGGACGAAACTTATTGAGAGCTACAAGGGTTGAGAGAAATGAGAGCCATGATCGCCTACGTCCTGAAAGGAAACGGCACATAAAAAAAAAAAAAGTTGTCAGCAACAATTATGGTTGTGGAGTGGTCATAGATTTTTTTTTTTTTGTTGAAACTGTGTTCATTTTGCATGTCTAAATTTCTTTTTAAATCTAGAATGGAATTTATTTTTAAAATGAATTCTGACTAGGATTTTCGTCGACCTTGTTGGATGCATCTAACGTTATCAATCTTATGGTCCAGTTGGCTGAAATGTACTGCTGGAATGAAATTGATGTTGTTGTCACTTATAGTTTTCTTGTGGTTATTAAAATGACGACTGAATTTTGTAACAGTTTCCCTGATATCATTCCCTGTTTTCTCTTTGTTAAAAATGAAATTTATTATATTTGACCTGTCACAAGTTAATGGAAGGGATCAAAATATTCTATGTGGGCCAGGTGGAATAAATTAACATTGCTTATATGTTTTCAAATTTGGCATCGGTGTTTATTTTGCGTTACGTTAACTTGGTGAGTGAATGATTTACATAGTCTAGATCAGGGGTTGTCAACATTTTGCTATGTACCGACTAAGAGTTTTGAAATCATTCAGTGTGCCGACAGATACGTATTTCTATACAAGTCAAGGTCAATATACATGTTCTACAATAGATTTTTATATATATATATATATATATATATATATATATATATATATATATATATATATATTTGAATAAAAACAGACCACTTTAAGGTTCCATGTAATACGTTATTTCACCACAACCCTTTTAAAGGGCTTTGGATCATCAGACTTTACTTCCAAAAGTTGAAATGAAAAATGACAAAAAAATGTTTTTATTCAAACATATTTGCTCTGAATTTACATTGAGCTCTCTGGATATCATCCTCCTTGGGTCTACACATACGGATTACCTAGTTTTGTATAAACTAACTATATATATATATATATATATATATACACTTTAGTATATATTAAAATTGAAACAGCTAAATATCTTCTTTGCGTAGTAGTAGCTATTAGTTCGGACTTCTGTGATGTTATTTGCGGTTGCGTGACATTCGAAATTCCTTGGCGTGCCGCTTGTGGCACGCGTGCCGTAGGTTGCCGACCCCGGTCTAGAAGATGTAAGAAATGAATGTAGATTTAGAGGTTGTCGTCAAATCATTGAGCTGAAAAAAGGTGGGGAATAGATGTGCGCATAGTGTAGTTGCTATCGTCAGGGTATGTGGGAATGAGGCACTGAGTTCAATTTCCAGTCTTTCTTTTAGATTTCGCACAATTAATCTTGAATGGTACGAATGTATCTCTTCTCCGCAAGTGAGCATAATGAACTGGTGTTCTATAGCTTTCCTCGGTAACTTGTCTAAAACAACAATTCTGAATTCAAAACCAGTTATGTATGGGGTTAGGAACTCCACGCCGAAAATTTAGTTGCTACAGATACCACAGCCACAACGTGCAGTTATCAGGAAGCGCCGCTTATAGTCCACTGGGGTCTACAAATTTATCATACAATATACCTACATACACGTGTAAAGAAAGAACAAGAAATGTCTACCTACGCATACATACAGTCAACGAAATGATTATTCGTACAATTTTGAAGATTTTTATCCATTTCTCAGAATCTAATGCCTGTATGATGCCAGGTTTTGTATATGTTAATAAGCACAAAAATGAATATAAAACCCAATTTTCAGAACAATAGGTTAATTAAAACAAATTTGGCAGGAGAATTATGCAAAACAAGAAAAGGAAAAATTATTCGCAGAGTATGAAAAATAGAAAAACTTGAACAATTTTCAAAATATTTATAGTCAATAGCATGACCTCTCATTTTTATAACTTGCTTCAATCGTCTTCTAATGTTCTTGATGAGATTCGAACAAATCTTTTCTGAGATTTTCTTCCATTCTTCAATGGTTAGACTTTTTAATTCCCGAAGGATTTTTGTTACCGACGATTTATTCGATCTTTCAATTCTTGCCATAGATTTTCAATAGGATTCAAATCAGGACTCATTAAAGACCATAGCAGAACTGCAATCTTCTTTTTCTGAAGCCATGCAGTCACTGATTTGGACGTATGGTTGTATAATTATCGTGCTGGAAAATAAATCGCCCACCTCAATGAAGATGTTGCGCTGATAGTTTTAGATTTTCATCCAGAATTTTTATATAATCTGCAGATTTCATTATTCCTCTTATTGAAATTAATTGTCCACTCACCCTTGAGCTAAAACAACCCCCAGACATCATCGACCCGCCTCCATGTTTTAATGTTGCCACTGTGTTCCTTGGTATGAATGCATCACCTTTCTTGCGCCTAATCTTCTATACATCATTATGTCCAAAAAGCTCAATTTTTGTTTCATCACTCCATAGTACTTGTTCCCAAAAGCAATTTTCTTTGTTCAAGAACATTTTGGCAAAATTAAATCGAGCAAGAATGGGACACAGTTTGTGAAGAGAGATTCGACGTGATCAGTTTCCATACAATTCCTTCTATTTAAACAACGTTGTATTGCACAAGTACTTACGCTGATATTCACCGTATCCAAACTTTTGGTGATGTCTTTCAAAACAACTCTTGGGTTATATTAACCTCACGAGATGGTTTTCGTGAAGTGCTCGCTGACAATTTGGGTTTTCTTCTACGCACAGGCAAATTCTCTGTCGTGCCAAACTGTTTAAACTTATTTATAATGGACTGTACCATAAATATAGGGATAGCTAACCAGTTTTGAAATATCGCTGTAACTACTTCCCGACTTTTGGAAGTTAATAATTCTCTGTCTCAAGTCAACGCTAAGCTCCTCTTGTCTTTCCCATCGTGTTGTTAACGTAAGAATAACAATGGTGGCACTCTATGCACCACGTAATTATCTTTGCTGAAATTATCACAAATATTCTACTGAATAAATAGTATAGAAGTCTTCACCGATAAAATAATTATGTAAATTACTTAGACGAATCAAACAATTTAAAACGATATTTTCTACTGTACGAATAATTTTGTCTTTGCTTAATTTGCATAATTCGCCTGTAAATTTTGTTCTATTTAACCTATTGTTCTGAAAATTGAGTTTTATATTCCTTTATTTGTGCTTATTAACATATAAAAAAAACCTTTCATCATACGGGTATTAGATTCTGAGAAATAGATAAAAATATTCAAAATTGATGAGTATACGAATAATTTCGTCGTTGACTGTATAACAACAAATTCAAAAGAATGTAACACAGTTTAGATACGTTCTGAAAATAGTAATGAAGCAGGAAAGAAATGGAAGCCTGAAGTTGACTCCCGTTCAATTTATTAATATACAAATTTCTACCAACCATTTAGAGCAAACCACACACCTTGATCGTTACCTTACAACGCCTACATGTACGTTGAATATTCATTGAATATCTGGTTTGCAATTTCAAATATTACCAAAATAACAAACGAGGCCCCTTAAGAATTTAACGAGATGAGAATTAATTATCAAAATCGTTAACGAAGCTATCGAAATATCTCCCAATGGGTTCAAGATGTCTGTCATAGCACTGAAAAGCCTCATTCAAAATTTGAATGTACTTGACCTGATTATTAATATGTCTCGGAAAGAGGACTTCATAAAATAACAGAGGATACAACTTGAAAATAATTAACAAGTCATTCATAAACCGAAGAGAAATTCAGAAGGATATGCAGATATATGGAACAGATGTAAGCAAGGATACTGCAACATATGGGAACTGCATTCTCAGACATATAGAAAAACACATCTACAATAACCCATGCACGTGAAGGTACCTGCTCATTTTTCGCAACATCATCTCAAAAGGCTGACTTCATATACTGAAAAAATATTATCGTTTCATTAAATTCGAATTATTTAATCGAAATATTTCAATATTTCTATTTTGTTTAGAAGCAAACACACTTCCTATGATCACAAAAAAAAATGATCTCGACAGCTAAACATGGCAGTAGAAATATAATGTTTTGGGGTGATTCCCTAGAGTATTATTGAGTGCGATATACTTCATTGAAGGACAATTAAAGAGTGACATCTGTCGTAAAATATTATAGAAAAATATGCTTTCATCTGTGAAGAGATTCAAACTACCAAGAGAAGAGATTTTTCAGCAAGATACCGATCCTGAGTAAAAAGGAAAAATTCTTTGAAAGGAAAGGAAATAAGGGTTTTCCCAGCATGCCTCTGTCATGCGCATGTGTATTCCTACCAACATAACAAAATTTCGTCCGATGAAGTCCTGAAGGACGAAACGTATCACAAGTAAACTTTTTTTTCACTTTTTCATACAATTATTTATATATATATATATATATATATATATATATATATATATATATATATATATATATACCTAGACTTAAGCTCTTTTCGAAAGTAACTCATATTTGATACAATAGTCGTCAGTATAAATAAAAATGCCACCGCCCCTTGTCAAAATGATTGGATTTCTCCTTATCCTTGGAAACAAATATTATGAATGTATGTGTGTATAAATCTCAGTAAATTTCAAAGTAAGTTATTCCAAAATTCGCTTGAAAATAAAACCATGACATTTAATTTAATTATAAAATTGAATTTGATGTTTTAGTCTCTGTTTTTGAAACATGGTAATTCCTATGTAGCGATGGAAATATATTTTTAAATCAGTTAACATATATATATATATATATATATATATATATATATATATATATATGTATGTATGTAATGGGTTAAAACCTTTCAAATGATTATAAAGTGTAGAGTATTTGTTTATTTATTATTTTAACTTATACTTGCGAAAATTTATAAATTACATTCACGGCTTGTTCTTTCAAGATATTAAAACATAAATTTAAAATTGCAGTTAAGATGACTAAAAATGGTACTAGTAGTCAACATGTTTTCTGCTTTGTATTTAGAAGTGAAATAATAATAGTGTATAGGTTGGTATGGCAATGTGTTTCAGAGAGACCAAACAAGGACTCTAATCACTGTAATACATTTGGCGCTTTAAAGCCAAATATAATTTAGAAGAGGAAATGACGTCATAAAACGAGTGATGAGTCAGAATCCTTCGGCTACATGAAAAACTCAACTGAATGGCTTCATTTCAAATTAAGTTCCATTGAAAGTGCATTAGCAACGACCACAGTGAATTTCATAAACCAGTTGGAAAAAATAACTCTTGAACAACAATGCATTAAGGCATATCGAATCGACACTTCCTCTCAACGCAAAGTTCCCATTCTTTTATGCTTCTTAAATAATCCATATATTTCATTTTACATGATCATTATCGATTGATATACCTATCCCAATACGTGCATACATAGAAACACGCAAGGATCATATGCACACACAGCCAAATGCACGGAAATACATACACATGTCTGATTATTTAGATATACGAGAAAGGTTGTGATACGTATGTCAGTAAAATTTGTATTCAATTAGATTCACATGTTCACTTTAAAAAATCTATGTTAGTATAGCAAGAGAGCGCAAATGAAAACGAACAATATTAGTGTTCAACATTACATTTACTAATTCATGTGGGACTAATATTTTTACCCGAAAATACAGTGAAGAAATCTATCTATATATCTATTTATATTTTAACTCTCCCTCTCTATATCCATATCTAACTCAGCCTATTCAGATCTATCTATCTATCTATCTATCGATCTATCTATCTATCTCAATCTGTTCATATCTATCTATATATCTATCTATCTATCTGTCTATCTATCTATCTATCTATCTATCTATCAATATCACTCTGTTTATGCCTATCTGTACTTTTCTATTTAATTATTGTAATCGTAACTAAACTACCAATGTGATACATGCATTGCAGGTTTTAGATATGTTCCTTACATGTCATCGATATGAATGTAAGTATATTATGTATATAATCTACTAATTGATTACAGTATACATCGATTGACTCCTATTTACACTCCCATGTTTGTGTGTTTATGTATATGTTTATTGGTCTATATGCAAAATGAGTCTATATTTGTTAAATTTATATATACTTGTGCTTATAACACACTTCTAACACATTTCGGACACACACACAAACACATACATTTATATATATATATATATATATATATATATATATATATATATATATGAGTATGTGTATATGAGTGTGTGTGAGAATGTGTTTCTGAAAACAATATTCAATTATAAATATTTCTCCACCTATTTGGTCCCATGAAAAGCGATGAACTATTAAATTAAGAAACATTAGAAAACTTTCGGGACAGCTTCGAAATCATATCAATCCGCCGTAATTGCATTTTGTATTCAGATTTCTGCGTTGGAATAAATGTCGAAATACTTATAATGATTCAATAAAGTCGATTCGCTTTTTCCAGTTAGTTTTTCCCGCTCAACTTCTTCTGAGGAAAGTGACAAGACGAGATTTATCTTCGTCCATCATTTACACATTTTCTATCAGCACACGCCTTCACGTCAACTTGCTTTCAAATAAGCGAATTAGAGCGACTAAAATCCCGGATTGGGACGACACGCATCTCCTTCACTTCTCCGACGTGTCAGTCTATTGAGAGGCGTCGATATGAAGTTTTCTTTTATATTAAGTCCCAAGAAGTACTTAATTGATTGATGGGTTTGCATTCCGTTGCTGCCCAAGGCAGACGAAAAATGCATCATCTTAAATATTTCCATTAAGACTTTCAACGTTGCACGAACTCTTTTCATAAATTTATTGAGCTCATTCGAGCTCCGAGTGGTTTTCTAACCAAGGGCAAAATTTCCCAGAGAATAACCACTCACAAATGATTAATTATATATTTTTCTTTATTAATAGTTACATATATGTAATTTATTCATCTAGTCATTTAAGGTGTTCAGATTTCCAAACTTCATCAGGAGAACATTGCATTAGCGCCTCTGGTAATATTCAGGAGGAAATTGAAACTTAGACAGGATTGGCGTATCAGTAACAATATATTATTTCCTTTACGTATAGAGTTCAGTCCTCATTCTGGTGAGAGGACTAATGGCTATATTTTTTTTTTTTAAATTTATGTATCAACATGTTGGTATCATGCGTAGGTTGGCAGCGTAGATGTGTGAGTAAGTTCTAAAGTTTGTTATATTGTTTTTTAGGAATGAGTGGCCAATATCATATATATATATATATATATATATATATATATATATATATATATATATTATTATTATTATATATTTTTTATATATATAGACAGTGTAGTCATAGAAACCAATAAAAAAAAATTTACAAACAGCACAAACCCTTTCAAAGCATATATGACAACTAATTTAGCACTCTAATGATAACACAGAAAACAAGAAAAACAACACAAGCTTACAAAATACTACAAAACCTTTTTAGAGGAGAGAATAAAGATAATCACTTTTCTAAAACAAAGGACACACTGGTAAATAAAAGAGCTGATTTCAAATGCAAACACTAAAACGAAAATCCTACTCAGCTATATTTATCATATTATGAGTAAAAAGACTAGTCCTCCATTTAATAACTTTTTTCTTTTGTTTTTTGCATTTTTTGTTTTTCTTCTCGCACTTCTCGCCTGTGGGACTCTCTTTCTGCTTCTTGCTTTTCTGTCAATAAAAACCTTCAGAAATTGAAATGCATCGTTAATCGTCATGTTTTGTCCTTTTAAACCTGTTCGTTTATTATCTTTTCCACTTAATAATATTTTCTCAGTTTTTTTTTCACACTCAGTATTCATACTTTCAAATTTCTTTAATGCTACCGTGGCCTCTATAGAGAGCCAGCTAAAAGATTACTTGCGGCGTGAAACTGACAGTTACCATGCGTTGTTTATACCTATATCCACACTATGTATATCTATATAAATATATGTCATTTTTTAAATACTTTTTTCTTATCCGATATTATTTCTTCTTATTATAAACATTATTTTTTGTGGATACTTGTGTTTTTTTTAATTTATTAAACAATTAAATTAATAATGAAAGTTAATAATGAAATTAATATGAAGCTGCCTAAACTGAGATGTCCTATAAAAGAAAGTCTGCCTCCGACTGGTAGCAACTTTCTTAAACAGAAGACTTCCTCTACCAGTTCGGCCTCTTCTTTTATATGCCGTGTCCCTTCGGGACGTAGGCATGGCTCTCCACTTTGCTCTATCTCTTTTGATCTCAATATGTTTTATCCTTTTGCTACTTCTTTCAGACCCTTTTTCTGTCATCCACTTTCTTAAGCTCGCTAGGTATGCCATGCATTACTTTTCCTTGTCTTTTTTCCCTCTATTCGCCCTAGGAGTATCAGATTCTCCAAGCCCATCTTTCCCATTAGGCGTCCCAGAAAATTCAGCTGCCTCTTCCTGGTGTTAAGTAAAGCTTCCTTCTTGTTTGGAAACTTTCCAAAACCTCAACTTTGCTTACAAGTTATGTCCATGGTATCCTTAGCAGAACTATAGTAGAACTATACCTCTGTTGCCTCGAGTCTCTTCTTCATCTCTGAGATGACTGTCCAACATTCGTTGCTGTAAAGGAGGACAGATATCACTTTGCAGTTCAGTACTCTTTTGTTGCAAATCCCGATAGTCAGGGTTAAGTTATAATAAGCCGTTTTAAGGAAATCATAACCTTCTCCTTGAGACTTCTATGAATCTATATTTGCTAGCTTTAGTTTCATTACTGAAGCGTAAACAACAGTCGTTTTTAAAGCTTTTTATCCGATATTAATTCTAATTAATATAAACGTTTTAATTTTCGTCGGTTGATATTAATTTCGCTGTTTATAAAAAAAAAAAACGGTAACAACTCAAGTACATGTACCCACGAAAAATAAGAATTACAGTAATAAAAATACATATACGCATATGTTAAATTACTCTGAATAAGTCTGAAAATAAGACAATTTGGAAAAAAGGAGACAATTTAATCATTGCGACGCGTTTCGTCAACCCGACTTTATTTAGGCAAGTTTTAAAACGAAATAAAATAAAAAGTTAGTAAAATCCAGAAGGGGGGGGGATAACACAGAGTGCCCCCTTTATAATATTTTGACTTTAATATAACTAAAAAAAACATTTCCTTTTTAAACTTGCCTTGATAAATTCGGATTGGCGAAATGCATTTGCAATGACTAAGAAATATATATTAGTTGTCTTCTTTTTAGTCATTTATGCATGTATGAATGTGTGTATACGAGCATGAGCTGAAAAATGATGAACCCGATCAAGATAATTAACCTAAAGCCATGAAGCGTACACATTCTTCCACATATTAAATAAACAATTCAATACACTGAGCCAAGTTTCTTACGGTACCTCATTCGAGGACAAGTTTACAGTTATTATACAAGCAAACACAATAGGTGTCTGTTGTGATCGGAACTATCATGCCGGTACAGCCGGAAAAACTGATCCATGGGGGATATAGAAGCTGAACAGGCTTTAACCTACGAAGAAAAATCAGTGGCACAATTCTTAGTAGTAAGGGTAAAAATATTAATCGAAGGGTCATCTTGAAGAAAGTCGTAATCAGTTCGCTGGTAACAAAAAGACGTCTTGTGAATAGTAGGTTAAAAGAAATATCAATAGATACAACAGGCGTGATACGAATTACCAAGAGGGCAGAGTTGTGATGCTCGATAAGTGCTAGTGAAGGAGGTAAAGAACAAATCATGTAAAGAAGCATGTTGATCAGATTTACGAGGGAAACGAGGAAGGAAATCTACTATTTGAGTGAGAGACTGAACAACGAAAAATTGAAAATTTGAATAGACAACATCAGTAACATAAGAATCATTAAGCCACTTGATTCAAAATGACGTAAGTATTACTGATATTATTTTGTGATGTGGGTAAACTAATAAAGAAAAGTAAACGATATGGCGATGTATATATAATATAAATGACACAGAAAAATTAACTAAAGTATTATTTTATGATAAAAGATTTCCAAGACGACTATAATCTATCGTATAAGATATACAGCTGAATTCAAATGTTTTAATTTACATTGCTCGGACTATCATCTTCTTCTTTGTTGCCATATTTATCACAGCGTTTCGGCCGTTGTACGTTCCGGCCTTCATCACGTGGCTGGAATGTCGAACTGAGCCCTTTATTTCGCTTGGTGTGGTATACTGTTGTAGTTCCACGCGCCATGTTTAATGGATGTCAGTTATCAAAAATATACACAGATATCAAATGTTTTTGCTTTCTAATAATACAGAATATCAACAAAACGTTAATATCAGTTACCTCGGGTTATTTTCTCGTTGTATGTGTCATAATATAAAAAGTGAAAAAATATCGAATTTTAGAAAGAAATATTTTTTTTATTCCAAGGAGAATTTTTTTATGAAATGATTCATCTGAGAAATTTAAAACATGGAAAAATATCTGAATTTGCTGTCAATAACGAGAAATGATCCAGCTAGTTAGTGATGAGTTTGAAACAATTCTGAATATCTTTGCAAAAATACTATAAGAATTGCAATTCCAAGCAGAAATTAAAACTATCCAGGCAAGATTATTGCATTCGGTAAGATTACTGAAAAAACTGTACCTCTCTTGATTTCTATTGAAAATAATTAGATCTAAGAGGATTGAACATTCACTATCTCAAAGAAGCGAAGATCTTTTTTCTAGTGTAATCATTTCACCCCAAGCAAAGCGACAAAGGCTGGGATTTGAGATAAGAGTGAGATAAACAAAGGACAATAATAGAACAGGTTATAAGGAAACAGAAGATGTCGATTGACATTACATTTAAATTTTTGAATATCATAGTTGATATGGAATAAGGAAAGCGGAAAAGAATTCCACAAACGAGAAGTGCGGGAGAAGAAACTATTAGGATATAACTTACGGTTATGAGTAGTAATTTCAACCGTAGAAATGTAAGACCTAACTGCCAATCTAGTGCTGCGCTTACATTTGTGAAACCGAGGTACCAAAAGAGAAAAGCTGTTCAGAAAAAAATACTGTGAAAATATTTATAGAAAATAGACAAGGAAACTACTTTACAGAGTGTGAAATGAACTGAAACCTAGATACCAGGTGAGAATTGCTAATATAGCAGATTCTTTTTTGTATTTTGTCAAGAATCTGTAGATATATAGCTGAAGCAGCAGGCCATATGAGGCAGCAATACTCTTTGTACGGGGTAAAGATGATAATTAATGATTTTTAATAAATATTTATATTGTGATAAGATGTTTATATAAGCCTTTTATCATAATGTAGAAATAGTCAAAATCTTGTGGTCATATCCAAACACGGAAAAGAGGGGAACCATTTAGCTTGGAAAGCGCACGGCTTTTATATACCATAGCCCAGGTCTGCATCCTGGAGAGGTTATTTTTCTCACACCACAGAATTTTGACCAAACAAAGCGCTATATTTATCTTCTTTATCTCGCGAGATAAACGGATGCTTCCTACTACTTGATAAAAGGATCAATAACACTTCAAGTCTACAGCTCCGAATTATACGGAAAATAAGAAAAGCTTACGATGGTACTCTTACTTAATAAATACCAAAACATTTCATTAATACAGTAACTGAAATAATTTTCTCCAAACATTTAATACAAATATAAATTAAACACCAAAAGGTAAAGTCAGTTGTGATTCCAACTTTATATATGCCTCTGAAACCTGGACAACATATCAACGACATCTGAAAATCGTTGAAAAATTTCAACATCGTTGTCTTAAAAATATCATGAACATCCTTTGGTTAGACAGAACATCTAAGATCAACGTACTGGAACAAGCTAAAATGGCCAGTTTTGAAGCTATCGTCATAAAAAATCAACTTCGATGGAATGCAAATCTAGTGCAAATGGATGACAACCGGCTAAAAAACGAAAAACATTTACTTCCAACTCAAAGAAGCAAATCGAAAAAGAGAGGGGGGGTCCAAAGAAGAGATACAAGCACGTTCTAACACAAAACAAGAAGAAATGCAACATCGACATCAACAGGTGAGTATCCGGTGCAATGGAGACGGGATCTCTGGATATCTATTGTCAAAAAGGGAACAACAATCTTCGAATCGATGAACTGAACTAGAGGTAAAAAAAGGTCGAAAAGAAAGAAAACTACCGAGGGTCTAATCATGCACCCGGAAAGGCCCCACCTCAATATCGAAGAATTTGTGAAGAATTGGTCTTAATAGTCATCTCCACAAACCCAAATGACTGAAGCAAATAAACCAAGATTATCATCATCCTCCACTACAAGTGATAGCCACAACGATATATATATATATATATATATATATATATATATATATGAAGAAATATAGTTTTAATGAGTGCTATATTTATGGGATTAAGTGCTCAATATCAGAGATCGAGCGTATGTAAATATAAAAGTGTATATTGAAGTCAACACTCAGACGTGACAGATTCTTTCATGATAAACGCAATCGTTAGGCCGCCCTGTCAGGCCTGTCGATTGTATTTTGCATGAAACTGTCTGTTGCATCTCAGTGTTGATTTCAATGTTCCCTTTTATATTTATATATATATATATATATATATGTGTTTTTGTGTGTCTGTGTGTGTATATGAATGTGTATATATGTGCCTTTGTCTTTCTATGTGTGTCTTTGTGTATATGTCTGTGAGTGAGTGTTTTGGATATAAATGGGCACAAGTTTTTCGTTTATACAATTTTGGCTAGAGACCACCCAGTTTCTGATGGTAGGGATAAATCCAAGGAGGATATTAATCATGGGAGATCTCAATGTAGACTACAGATAATAATAATAATAATAATAATAATAATAATAATAATAATAATAATTAGCGAAGGAGATGGCATACAACACCCCCAAATGAAGGAAAAAATAAGAAAAGAGTACTACAGGCGTGTACGTCTGGTACTAAATACTGAGCTAAACTCAAAAAACAGTATATCAGCCATAAACACATTGGCTGTCCCTGTGGTGCAATACAGCTTTAATGTCCTTAACTGGACCACAGCTGAAATTAAGCGAATGGATACCAAAACGAGAAAGCTTCTCACTTGCTATCGCATGCATCATCCCAAAACTGATGTCGATCGTCTGTATGTGCCCAGATCTGAAGGAGGCAGAGGATTAGTTCAACTAGAACTGTCCTACAAAACTACAACAATTGGCCTCCAAAGATATTTGGAAACTACAGAAGACTGGATGATGGTATGCGTCAAGGAACATGAAAGTAGTAAGCGCCTTTACTCCGTAGTGAAAGAAGCCAACAAATTCAAAATGGAGTTTCAAATGGGCGTAGAGATGCAACTACAGCACAATATACCGGCTGAAATTGTAAAATACCTAAAAAAGACAGCAAAGACGAATGCAACCGACCAGCTACAGAAGCGATGGCAAGATAAACCGCTTCATGACCAATACTCTACCCGTACCAAACAAGCTGACGTAGACAAAACCCGTACCCATCAGTGGCTACGTAGTGCAGGGTTGAAAGCGGAAACTGAAGGTTTTATCCTTGCTGCGCAGGACCAATGCTTGCTAACTAGGAATTATCAAGCACATATACTAAAATATTGTGTCAGCCCAAAATGCAGATTCTGTGATAAATATCCAGAAACGATTGATCATCTTGTATCAGGTTGCACGGTGTTGGCACCCACTGAATATAAAACCCGACATGACAGAGTGGGCCAATATCTGCACTGGAAAATCTGCAACTTCTACGGGAAGGAAACTGAAAGAAACTGGTATGAACACCAACCAGACCCGGTTACGGAGATAGGGCCTGTTACAATTCTATTGGACTACACAATACACACTGACAGAACAATCAAGGCCAACCGGCCAGATATTGTTATTAAAGACCACAAACAAAAACGATGCCTCCTTATTGATATGGCAGTCCCTGCTGACTGCAATGTATCTTTGAAGATATTCAAAAAGTTGTCAAAGTACAAGGACCTTGAAATATAAATCTCGAAAATGTGGCATATGGGAACATCAACAATCCCTGTTGTAGTTGGAGCCCTAGGACTGGTTGGAAAAGATTGCAGTCGACTAATTGAAGGGATTCCTGGAAGTCCATGCCTCAAGGAGATATAAAAAAATTGCTCTGACAAGTACAGCCCACACCTTACGGAGGGCTTTATCTATGTAATTTAATTCTTTTTTTTTTTTTTTTTTTTTGTCAGTGGAAAGTGCCATGGCGCCATTTCTAACCTTAGGTCCCTGGTCGGGACCCGGAAAGAAATGTGTAAACGCCAGAAATCAAAGAAAATAAAAAATAATAATAATAAAGAATCCTCAAATATTCATTTCGATTATAATTTATTTCGTGAGTATCGAAATATTCGACTCTTTAAATCGAAATCTCCTGAGTAGGAAGCAATATACTGGGCGGATATATTAGATTGATGGGGGAGGGAAATCAACAGAGAAGAGAATCCGCCAAAAATAAATAATTTTTTTTTAAAGATTTTAAAGTTGTTATTATGTCTACATTTGAAGATCATTTCGCTTCGTTGGTTCAACAAAAGCTAACAAATTTAAGTTTACTACTACCCAGCTATTACCTCCTTAAACATTTCTTATTCATAACCCCTCTATCACATCTCTTCTCTCTTGTTTCCCTCCCCGCTGTCAATCTAATATATCCGTCCGGTGAATTGTCTTCATTTACTAAGGAGATTTTCATCTGAAGAGATGAACATTTCGATATTCACTAAATAAATTATAATCGAAATGAATATTTAAGTTTTTTTTTTTTATATATATATATATATATATATATATATATATATATATATATATATTGCGTCTAGCATGAAACAGCCTGTCGCCTCTGAGTGCTGACTTCAATGTTCACTTTTATATTTACATTTACATACGCTCTGTCTCTGATATTCAGAGCTTATCCCATAAATATAGCACACGTGAAAATTATATTTATATATATATATATATATATATATATATATATATATATATATATTGCGATCTTGGCTTGGTTAAGTTTCAACTAAATTGAAGTGTATATGTTTGTCGGAAAATGTAATTCACTGAGGAAATTTGTTTTGCTTTTTAGAATAAAACGTTTCATTTCTGGAAACTTCCCATTTTTAAGAAAATTTTAAAGTGGAAACAAATAATTAACTTTATGCCCAGTATTATACATAATATCAAATATTCAGTTTTCTAATGTGAAATACTGCTAAACTGAAACATAAATTTATTTCTCTCTTTATGCAAATATCTGTTTTTTATAGTAGGAAAAGCTGAAGAGTGAAAAAGGTTTATTCTATCGTTAAAATTAATTGTTGGGAGTTTTCGTAAAACCAGAAATTGATTTTCTCGTCGAAAGAATGATTTTTTTTTTATTTTACTTTTTGTTTTTAACGCTTAAGTATTTTAAATTTATTTACTGACGAAAAAGACTTTGTTTCTATAAAAATGAATACAAAGTAAGGATTTAACATTTTAAATACATTCATATTTGAGCCCAAGAAAAAAAATCCATTTTCAGCACAAGAAGTAGTAATTTAAAAAATTTACTCTATATACTCGAGTATAATGCGATCTTTTTGGATTGGTTTAATTTAAGCAAAAAATAGGCAATCGCACTATACAGAGTTTTTTTTTTTTTTACAGAAGTTTTCGGTGACCGATTGCACTATACACAATATATGCAAAAACAAGTCGCCTTATACACGATTATATACAATACAGACTTTACGATGACACTATTAGTTTTCTTCAGTACACACGTACATATACACATATACACGTATGAACACCCACAAGTGCACACTCACGAACACGCACAAATTATTAAAATTTCCTCGTTCCTCCCTTGAGAGAACCTTACCCCCGCGGGCAATTTGATGTTTATTTCCATTGAAAAAGATCCGGAAAAAGGTCTTGTGTTCTCTTTTGAATAAAATCTTTCAGATGGTTACCAGAACATTTATTACCGACTAACACTGCTCGGTTTGATTATATTGTACGAGGAACATTCGATTCTAACAGACCTTAAAACATAAAACGTTAAGTTTTGTGAATATTACTTAATTATCATATTATGTAAGTTTTACTACGCTATATATCGATCACTTATTCCCAAAGAGCCTGATTTCTCTTTATTAATTAATGCTAGGATTGTCGCTGGATTCGTTACTGGGCCTCTGTGTTGAGGCATGAAATGTAGCACACCTTCTCAGGATAATAACTTTACAGATTACAAATACGTGGATGTGCATATGATGTAATAATAGAAGGTTCTGTAAATCAGGTTCGAATTTCAGTCAAGATTTTTACATTCATTTTCGCTTTAATAACCTCGAGCAATGTGGCAATCCATCTCTTCTCACAACGTGTACGGGTTGTATAGAAGAGCATCTGAATTCTTTAACCGTGATTGTCAACCAGAATGGAAGAAGAACAACTCTGAATTAAAAACCGTAGTAGTGCACATTCCTGAACTGTAAATAAGGACCCCTCAGTATAACTGCAGTATAAACCACGGGTTGGCACCGTGCGTGTTGAAGAAATACACATTGGTTTCAGCAGATGAGTATGATTGGAATCATCCTGATTTACAGCGTGCCTTCAAGTCTAAAGAGCTCTGATGAGGATATGAAATCTATGCGTTCAAACATTAATGTATGTATGTGCGTTTTCATGCAGATATGTATACGTTTACCATTAACGCATCTTCAGGCTTTTGATTGTGCATATTTCCATATGCTAGCCTATTTTGCATAATGTAAGTTGGCATGCGTGTTTGACGTTATCCGTCCATCTTTGCATAGAAGTGTTTTCTTTCCCTGTTGCTGACCATTGTCGTCAGTTTGAGCAATTCCATCGAGACTCACACTGTATGGTGACGTGAGAAATGCTGACAAGTTGTTTTCTATTTGTTCCACGAGGGACATTTTTCTGTCAGGATTTATCTCACTGATAATATTTTTCTCTCTCGAATTGACTCTCTATATCATCATCATTCAGTATTTTTCATGTTTGCTGATAAGAGATTTTCCTCCCAACCATCAGGCCTTTCCTTCTTTTGCAACACATCAAATATGGCCATAGATATTTGCAATCTCGTGGCTTCTGAATATTGTTCTCTCTATACCACTTTATTGTCGACACATTTCAAATTTATTTTATTATATTTTATGTATCCCAATTTCTAATCATAAAGACTAGACTAACATAGTATCATTATTAGCGTTTTTCCAATCGAGGATTACTCGTAGGACATTTTGCAAAATAAGTCACGTTGGAACTGTAAATTAATGATGGCAACGTTGGTAGAGGTTGCCAATAATTAATAGCACCATCGGAGTGGATCGGCTACATTTGCAGAGAAAACACTTTTATTCGCACAGATTTACGGATAACCTTTTTTACATAAAAGCTAGTTTAATTTATATTGCCATTTTGACTTGCAATATATATCGTTCGTAGTTGTTTTAATTTTACCCAGTTCAAGTTGTTTCTCTTCTGTATTCCTCGGCAGGAGAATATGCGCAATCAGTATGGAAAATACCCAGCTATTTTATATCTCATGATCCAATTATGGGGCTTTAAAGTGACATGGCATCCAAACCGAAGGGAACATACTACGCATGCGTTACTACGTCGGCAGTAATTGACCACTGAGTGAGCTTGTTTAATGTGTGACTACCGCATTGCTTTGAGAATATACGTGACTACTCTTTATGTCTCGTGCATGGATTCTTAGTAAAACATCGCTTCGTCTTGATACGTAACTTCTTCTACAGTCATGAATTAGCTTACTGCGATTTCTAGCTTTTCTCTTTGGTAAAATTCCGGCTGAAATGTTGTCAGTGTGATTAAGGTCAACGGGATGCTGATCCCCAAAATAACTTTGAAAACTGCTTTGAAAAGTGAAAAGTGGTATATTTTGCTTGATTCCAAAGAATAATTTGCTTATATCGTTCAATTAAAACGAGGAACTTGTTCATAATGATTCATGCCATACTTTTTTGTTTTTTTTTCGAACATAGGTAAATGTATTTAGTAAATACATCAACTTTCATACGACAATGAAGAATCTGCTGTTGTCCTTTTTCCGTTAACGGTGACTGACCCCTTCCTTACACTACATTACTCAGTTAAACAACTTCAGAATAGTTAATTAAAATTTATTATTAAATAGAGAGTTTTTATACACAATAATAAGTTTTTTATCTAACTATTCTTGTTTTCTATTTTTAAACAACATTTCAAGTTCCACATTCCTTTTTTTACTTCAAGTAAAATTTTACAAATAAAAAGTTTTGATTCTTCTTTATTCTTCGGCATGTAGATCATGAGACACTTTTTTCCGAGTCAATGAATTCTATTTATTTACGTTTATTTCATTGTACAGTCATAAATGTCTTAAATATTTTGTTAATTCATGTCTGGCACATTGCAAAAGAAGAAGTGTTTTGTTTTATTGTGGACATAGACACTTTTTCTGAGTCAATGAATTTCTATTTCTTTAAATTTATTGCATTGTACAGTCATAAATGTCTTAAATATTTTGTTAATTCATGTCTGGCACAATGCAAAATGAGAAGTATTTTTTTATTGTAGCAATTGTTGCTGATTCCTCTAGTCTCATTTACAGATTTTTCTCAACTTTTCGGATCTAATTCTCCCTTTCATTGAGTTCTTGGCATTAACTTCGCTATAGTGTAGAAAATGTCAATTACGATTTTTTTCGGTTACTTTTAATCAAATCTTTTACAATTTAAAAAAAATTCCATTGGAATCAAAAAATAAGAAGTGAAATCGAAAATGCGTTCTTATTGAAATTGCATTTAATTTCTAAACTTTTTTGTAAACTTAAAGAACAAATTTTGATTTTTACAACCCACTTTCCTGACATTTGTTAAATGATTCTCATTCTTACAGAACAATTCGTTGCATCCAGTTGTGTTAATAAATGTCGAGACAGAAATTTGAATAACCCACACGGTTTAATGCCAAAAAGTTACAAAAAAACTTTTCTCGAATGTTTTTGAAATAGTCTGTCATTCTGAGCAAAACAACCATTGAAGTCAAATGCTCTTTGCTTTTAGTGAATCTTTTCGAAACAGATTACTTTCGTTTTAGTTGCATCAAAGACATGTTACTTTTTCGCTTTGGGGGTAAAGACAAATCCTACAATGTGTTATGTCTATGGGAGCAGAGGAATAGAGTCGATTCAAGGACTGATAAAATTATGCAACTATAACATATATATATATATATATATATATATATATATATATATATATCTCCAGCTATGGGTAAAATAGCAGGACAGACTGGGTTCTATAGCCTTGGATGGCAACTGGTCTAGGAGAAGGACAACTCTGAATTCAAAACCTGCGGAGGGTCGTTTGGGGGAACCTTGTGGCATGCATTCGGTACACCAGGTTTCTGTATTCGTCCCTCAAAAGTGTGGCTGGTCCTGCACGAGGCCTTCACCACTATAATCAAATCTCATGTGCCGGTGTCGGATGTCGGTTTCCTGTGGACTTATCGGCCTGACCCTCATACGTCGAACGCGACAGGAGAGTCGATTATATATATATATATATATATATATATATATATATATGTATATAGCATATAAAAATATATATATATATATATATATATATATATATATATATATATATAACATCGCTTGATAATGGAACGAAACTTTGTATTTAAAGTTTAGTTTTTATGATTGAATTTGAATTGAACTTTTAGTTTTGAAACATGGGAATATATATATATATATATATATATATATATATATATTAAGGCATTAAAAACTAGAAATGTTGTATTGCAGGCCATGATAAGTTTAAAATAAAACACACACCAGTCGACCGGTTTCATCCCCTCTCGTCAGAACTGTTAACGGGGAATTTAGATTATGAGGAAAAGAAAAAAAAGTCTGTCATGGTGACATGAATGAATGGACAGGGAAGGAAGAAAAAAAATAAAAAATAAAATTATACCAACCAAGCTGCTAGAAGCGCAGAACAGCAAGTCCAAGCAAACAATCTTTCAAATTTTTTTTTTCCTTCCTTCCCTGTCCATTCATTCATGTCACCCATGACAGACTTTTTTCTTTTCCTCATAATCTAAATTCCTGTTAACAGTTCTGACGAGAGGGGACGAAACCGGTCGACTGGTGTGTGTTTTATTTTAAACTTATCATGGCCTGCAATACAACATTTCTAGTTTTTAATGCCTTAATACGCTTTTTTGTACTGTTTCAAACCTATTTAAATATATATATATATATATATATATATATATATATATATTCCCATGTTTCAAAACTGAAAGTTCAATTCAAAAATATATATATATATATATATATATATATATATATATATATATATATATATATATAGTTTATGAAAAATAAGGTAATCCGTATGGATAAACCTAAGGAGGATAAAATCCAGAGAGCTCAATGTAAATCCAGAGCAAATAATTTAAATAAAAACAGACCACTTTAAGGTTCCATGTAATAAATTATTTCACCACGGCCCTTTTAAAGGACTGCGGTTCATCAGACTTTACTTCCAAAGGTTGAAACAAAAAACCACTTACATATATATATATATATATATATATAACGATTAATTCAAGATCTTCTATTATTTAGGGGGCTTTCATAGTTTATCTTTACTTACACAGTTAGCTTTTAGAACATTTTAGTGCGTTCTTAAATATAAAATGTTTAAAACAATGATCTATTTCCTCCACTTTACTTCTGTTTATAAATAATGAAAAATAAATTATGTTGCTAAAGAAAATCCTACCCCACTCCCAAAAAATGTCCAGAGACGGTACTGGCCGAGAAAAGGACCAAAATGTAGGTTAATCGTTTGATAACATCAAAGGTGTGTTGCTTAATCGTCTGATAACTTTTTGCTCTTCTTAGGACCCAATGGTTCTAAGAAGAACGAAAAAATGAAGAAAAACATTTCATTTTTAACAACTTCAGGGTCACGGGGTAACAAGTCACGAGACCCTGTAACTACGACAAAAATAGTAAAAAAGGTAACACTTTTATGACAACAAGAACCAACATACCCAGGTAAGTACATTACTCCTTACCCCGCCTGAACCGTCAATTTCTCCACAGTTTCTTGTTTCTATTTTACAGATATGTTTATTATTTATATCTGAATTTTCACACATTCACACACACACACACACATTTTATAATGTTGTTTGTTAACCTGATTATTTATTTGTTGTTGAGTAATATTTATACATTTACTTATGCTTAGGTGTTCATTCGTAGTTTGTTAATTTGTTTATGATTTACTTGAGTTTTTCATTATTTCTTTCGATTTTTGTATTTTTTCTGGGGTTGGTTAATATATCTGTTTAGTTTAAAGTATTGGATTTATCTAAAACACGCTGCATTTTCTACGTTGTATATAGTGAATATATTTGCATTATTATTGGAGTATTTTACAAGGTATTTGTTTTTTAAGTTGTGTAGTAAAAATTGTTTTCATGTCTGAATTTTGAGGTTCTGATCGTTTATTTAGTAATTTATGCTTGTCTGTGAAGGTGAATGTAGCTATTTTCTCTTCAGACAAAGTTTATTTATTGGTGTAGGCTGTCACTGTTTTCCTTATTTCCGATGTTATTTTTGGTGTATTTTGTTTTTTGTTTTTAATTTCTGATATATGATTACAACGCATTGTGCTATGTTATGTGTGCGTAGTTTTCAGGGTTCTTCTGTTACTCCTATGTATGTTTTTCTACATTATATGCTGTTTTAGAGTGACTTGGTTTTGCAAACAATTGCCACTTAAGGGACATGTGTACTGTGTTCTGCAGTTACACGTGGATTTCTTTTGTGTTTGTTGTTTGTTGCTTATTTTTCTGTAGCAATTTTTTATTAAATTTCTCATTCACTGTAGCTAATATTTACTGTGTTTTCTTTCATATCTTGTGGAGAGTCATTAATGATGGAAGTGTTTGTGTAAAAGTTTAATTAATATTTTTTCCACGTTTTTTACGATTTTGTTGTACGTTGGGTTGAAGCATTTTATGTATCTTTTCCTCTTGGCTATGTTTTGCTACGTGGTGAGTATGCGATTGTTGATCAAAACCCACTATCTTTTGTGAGTGTTTGCTAAGGTTTTTAGGCTTTGTTCAAGTTGGTTTCCTTAGAATTCTCAGATAACCTGGTATAAATTTATAAAACTATATATATATATATATGTGTGTGTGTGTGTGTGTGTGTGTGTGTGTGTGTGTGTGTGTGTTAGTGTGTGTGCAGCAAAGAAGTATCCTCTGAGGATGTTTTTACTTATGAATTCGTTTTTCTTCCATCAAAACCAGTTTTCTTTCAATATTTTTAGACGCTTTTGGTTTTGAAGTTTATAACATTATTGAATTTGGCATCAATATCCTGTTTTTTTTTAATTTCCTCAATCACTTCCTCCTCCCCGTCTGCTCTTTATTCTTCACGACATAAATTTTGATCAAACTAACGTGTTTTATTCTTCAAATACATTTTGTATTAACTGGTGTATATATACAGAACCTTCCAAAAATGTACAGAAACTTCAGTAAAGGAAAAACCTATCTTTCGTAGTTTTATCAAATTGGGATAACACAGTTTACTATAGGTTGTTGTGCATTGCAGAAAAACGGATACATTGGCGATTCTTAGAAAATAATATGAAAGGTATGTGTAGCTATCCTACTGGTTACTTTGGTCAAGGTTGTTCAAACAGTAGTTCGACATACTGCATGGAATTGGTCAATTTCCCGGTAGACTTTACCCTGTAGTTGATTTATACTAGAAGAAATAGGTATATATATATATATATATATATATATATATATATATATATATATATATATATATATATACCAATTTCTTTTATATATTGTCTTTGTAGATAAAATGTTTCTAACACCTCAAGAAGTTCAGAGAATTCTAGTTTATCAGACCTTTGTGTAATCTTTGAAACAGAGTTTTAGGTCTCTCTACATTTTTATTATTTGTTCTGACAGAAATGTGACAATGTTTTATTTTCAGTCTAATTTAATTATATATATATATATATATATATATATATATATATATATATATATATATATATATATATATATATATATATATATATATATATATATATATATATATTATGAAATGGACAAAGTCCGAAATGACGGTTCCGTATATGATACAGGTTCGAATCCTGTCGGATATTTTCTATGAAAGTTTCTCGGAGATTCAGCCCGGTAAATGTTGTTTAATAATGTTTATTATAAACAGCATTTACTTAAATATTTGCATCTATAAAAAATAATGTATAAACATAAAATGTCTCAATATATATATAATATATATATATATATATATATATATATATATATATATATATATATATATGTGTGTGTGTGTGTGTGTGTGTGTGTGTGTGTGTGTGTGTGTGTGTGTACAGTCGAACTCAGATGTTTGCATATATCTTACCCAAATACATTTATACTCAGGTTTTCAGAATTTCTCACATTTTTATATATGCAAATATCTTTTTTTATCGTCAGATAACCTGTTTAAGAATAATAGTAGAGATTTATTTAATAGTTTTTTCCATCAAATTCTGAATGGATCATCGGTTATGTAAATAACATACAACACATAAAGGCATAGAGGGCCTCAAGGCACTAATATCTGAGCTAAACACAATGCTGGCAAAGAAAACGTAAAACAAGTCTGAGAAAAATATGAGATTCTCATAGAGATGTTTTAAGACTTATATAACTTAGAGTTTGGCAATGTCGCCGAAGTGATAATCGCAGTATATGAAGAAATCAAGGCGTATCTATGTCGAGATCAGTTTTCAAACAAACGAAATAGGAATGAACTTGATTGAACAATCAGGTGATGAACGAAATAACAAAAATAACAATTAAGATACATACGAACAAACTTTGTAGCAGAATTAGACTGAAAATAAAAGAACAGTAAATTAAATATTCATTGTCACGTTTCTGTCAGAACAAATAATAAAAATGTAGAGGGACCTAAAATTCGGTTTCAAAGATTATACAACGGTCTGATAAACTAGAATTCTCTGAACTTCTTGAAGTGTTAGAAACATTTTATCTACAAAGACAAGATATACAAATAATTCGCATTATGTTTTGGGAAGAAATGTAGAACGCAAAATGTGTCGAATGCACTAGTTTAAAAGTTTAAAAAAAAAACAGAATGAGGCGGAATTGACCGAATTATTTTAACTGCTGCAGCTAAGTGATTCTGTGTAGATTTGACAGAATATGATAAATAGCGAGTGGGTAGAGAAAGGCCCTTTAAACAACTATAAGGGCCTTTCACTCCCATCACTTTATCTTGTTCAGTGAATTTCGGTAGGAAGTTTATCACTTTTCCATTTGTTTATGGCTAATCTAAGTAGGGAATATCGCCGCCTTTTTCTTTACTTCAGTCAATTTACATCGAAAAATGCTGAAGCAGTTTTACGCCATTTTGAAAAGAAAAATAACACCATATTCAAAGAAAGAATTCAAAGACTTGCATTCAAATTTTTATGTTGTTTCTATTTGTAAAAGAAGATAGATGTATATGTGAAGAGATGTTGCATATTATTGGCTGTAGCAATAAAGAGTCGAGAATTTTGATAGTTATAAAAACTGAAATCTTACCAAATCTGTTAATTTTTCAGGAAAAAAAAAATGAAAATTATGATTCTAAACAAGATTGCCCATCCTCATTGGGTCTGTCTTGTAATTCCGATGGAATAAATGACTCCTTCCATCCCCATTGTTTTGAAAGCCATGGCGCCTGAAAACACACTTTCATAAAATTATTTGCATTAGCGAATCCCAAGTATTAATGCTTTTTCATCAAAAGTGCGATGGTCAGCAACATAGTGTCTGTGAGAAACGCTTTTTTCTGTGAGTTGCCGACAGGAAGAGACGCTGATGCTGTCAGATTAGCAGCAATTTCAAGACAAACAGGAGAAGAAGTTGAAGAATAAAAGTAAAGCAAATGCCGTCAATCAGCACTTAGCCCAATGGAACATATTCGAGAGAAATCTTCTATTCGCCTCCGTCCATCTTTCGTCGCTTGGCAGACGATGAAATGTTTTGTTTTGTTTTTTTTCCTTTTGCTTTGTTCTGTCTGCCACCAAATACAAAACTATTTTATTCATTCATTCTTTGAGATTCTTTCTTTTTTTCTTTCTTTTTTCTTTCATTCTTTCTTTCTTTCTCTCTTTTGGTTTTTTCTTTTGGTCAGTTTTCTTTATTCAGTTCTATATTCTTTTTTCTTTCCTTCTTTCTTAATTTAGATGTTTCTTTTGAAATGTTATTTCTTACTTCTTTTATTTTTCTTTTTGATGCTCTTTTTCTCTCTGTGTTTCTTCCGTTCTTTCTTCCGTTCTTTCATATCTGATTTATATAATTCGGTCCGATTAGATTTGTTTATGAGTTATGCTAAATAGGTCTGTTTAGATTTGTTTATGATTAATGCTATATAGATCTGTTTAGATTTATGTATGATTTATGCTAAATAGGTCTGTTTAGATTTATTATGATTTATGCAAAATAGGTTTGTTAAGATTTGTTTATGATTTATGCTAAATAGGTCTGTTTAGATTTGTTTATGATTTATGCTAAATTGGTCTGTTTAGATTTATTTATGATTTATGCTAAATAAGTCTGTTTAGATTTATGTATGATTTATGCTAAATAAGTCTGTTTAGATTTATGTATGATTTATACTAAATAGGTCTGTTTAGATTTATGTATGATTTATACTAAATAGGTCTGTTTAGATAAATTTATGATTTATGCTAAATAGGTCCGTTTAGATTTGTTTATAATTGAAGAGATTTTTTACTACACACTCGCATAAAGACAGAACCTATATAAATATATATAAAATATATAAATATATAAAAACTGGTGTATATAATGAAAACTAGATACAGATCTCTAATGACATTTACCTCCTCTTTTTACCGACAAAAATGAAATAAATATTGGCGTGGATTCTGTGAGATAGTGGATTCTTTGTGTAAGTATATCTCTACAAGTACATTCCATATTCAAGATAGAGTTTGTTGGATATGGTTGTAAGTAAATAAATAGATTCCCAAAGCGTCTATGCAGACCTGTAGGTGAGGAATTATTTACCATTCTATAACCTCTTTCCTACATACGTAACTTTGCAAGTCTCAGACTACCCTATCGCTAATTCCATAGTAAATGTTCCAACAACTCTAATCCTTACAGCTAGTACTCACCATGCGGTGTACACTGAAGCGGACCACATTCATTCTCTTCGTATTGCAGTAATAATATGTAATTTCCACTCCAACAGCTTCTTTCCAGGAACCTCTTCTTTATGAAATCGACTCCGAAAGTCCACTACAATCCTACCGTGTTTAATTCTTGGGCTAACCCTTATCTTTCGCACATATCGTCATAGACTGCGCGTCTTATTATTACCAATCACATAACAAACTCCTTCAGTATTCCTCTAACTTGAGTGGCTCTTGGGCTCTGTTTACGGGAAAAAATCATAGACCCCTCTCCATATCCTATGCATCCGCAAGTGAATCTCTGGAAGTATTTCTGGAATACACGTTATCTTTCTGTAATAAATATTCATCTCCAGGAAGCAAGGCAAGGGGTGCATATGATCTGCAACAGGATCTATCTATTCCACAACTATGAATATATTATCTAGTTTCACGAAATGTCCAAAAGAACACAACAAACATCAATAAATAGTCGAAAAGCTGGATTCATTGTCTCGTGTGGCCTTGCTCCACAGAAGGACTCAAACATTTTTGCAAAGATTTGGGAACCTTGCTCTTCACGGTGCTAATCTCTCTCTGTCCAATGTCAATGTTTTTAGACCCAGTTTTTGTCCAGCTGATCAATAAGTGTACTATTGTTGATTGACGATTAAGAAACTTCATAGAATGTCGTATAGGCTAAGTTAAATAGCAGTAGCGTCCAATTGTTATGTGATTTGATTCAATATATCTCTTCGATACGCGGTTACAATTTTTTTGTCAATCACTGGCGGCCTTGTTCTAGCATCGCGCGAAGATACCTACAATTTTCACGTGTTGTAGATGTCGTCCAGGATAATCATATTCCATGTATACACTCGTTTGTTTTGACCAAGAAAAGCCTGGTTAATATTCCACCGGGGAGATAAAGTACCCTTGGCATATATCCTCAAAAATCATAACGCGTTTAAAACGATCCTAAATTCTGCCTACATTTCACAGTTGTTGCAACCACAGTCAGACCTACACCACCTATTGATAAACATACCTTATCCTGCTGCGTGCATTTTTTAAAGTGGCATAGATCTTGTTGCTTCTAATTTTAAAGACATTATTTTATAGATAGATAGATAGATAGATAGATAGATAGATAGATATAGCAACTTGATAGAAAGTAAACAAGACTAAATTACCTTCTAATACAATGTATATATTTGTATTTCAAATCTTTTCCAGTCTCAAAATGTCTTCATCTATTATGTACAGATGCGTGTTACATTACAAATATCTCCATGCATAAATCCTCCTCGTCAGTATCTAACATGTTCATTTTACAAACCGATGTTTCTTAATGTCTATTTGGCAATGTTTTCTCTGAGCATAAAGAGTAAAAGAACAATGTTCAGGGAGACAGATGACGATTATTGACAATGCATTTAAATGTTTGAAGATCACAGTTGACAGAAAATCAAAAAGCTGGAAAGGGTTCCACAGGCGAGAAGTGCGAAGGAAAAAACCATCACAACTTAAGCTTTCATGTATATTTCAACAGTAAAATGAGATCAAATTACGAATCTAGTACTACACTTAAATTCGTTAACAATTATCATGGAAATGTCTATATTTCGGAGATGAGGTATTATGCACACTATTTATATTATTCGGACTATTGTCCTCATCTTTGTCACCATATTTATTACAACATTTCGGCCGTTGTACGCTCCGACCTTCTTTAGGTGGTTGGAATGTAGAACTAAACCCTTTATTTCGGTCAATGGGGTAGACTCTTCAGGTCCAACGTTCCATGTTTAATGGATTTCAGTTGTCAGTTATCTCCTGTTAATTCCCCTCTCCAAATTCTCCACTGCCTTAACCGGGTATTGAACTCACACTTTTTGGGTCCTATCTAACTAACGCCTTTATCCACTATGCCATGTGTCCTCAGGTAGATCCTGGGAAATCCATTAAACATGGCACTTGGAACTAGAACAGCTTACCCCATTGAGCGAAATAAAGGGTTCAGTTCGACATTCCAACCACCTGAAGAAGGCCGGAGCGTACAACGGCCAAAATGTTGTAAAAATTATGGCGATAAAGCTGAGGAGAATCGTCCGAATAATGTAAATAGTGTACTATGAAAATGTCTATAGAAAAATCACAGGGGAAATACGTTACGGTGGATGGAATGTGTCAGAAGTCGAGATGCCAGGTCAGGACCGATAACATTGTAGGTTATTATTTCGTCAATAATCTTTAAATATAAAACAGGAGAACCAAACCAAATGTGGCAGCAATGTACGGACAAAAGATAGATCTATAAAGGGGCAAGAGAAATTCGAATGACAAAAATTATCTAACACGACAAGAAAAGCAACTTTCTTAGAAGACATGTAGCTAAATGAGAATATTTCAACATTTTAGATCCTATGATAGATGATGATAAATAACAAAAAGCTATAATTTATACTATTCTAACTTATTAAGAATTGCTTGACAATGAAAGAATATTGAACCCAACGTTATTATACGCAACCACAAATGTATATGTTATCCTAGAATTCACAATTATTTCACTGAATATGATTCAGTCAATTATTGATGCGTGGTCTGTCAGCCGCTGAGCAGATTTCTCGTTGCTATAATCAACTTACTAATAAGTTTCCATCTGACTTAAAGTTCACTGCCCACTTCATACAGTCCTTCGAAGATGCAGCCATTCATACCAACCAAATGTTAAACTTGGATGTTGTGAAAATATTCACCTAAAGTTCTTAATGATGGTGTTTTATCGATGGTTCAAGATAATATAAAATCGTAATGATCTGTGACATAATGATATGTAAAATACATGATAAATTTAACCATGACAATCATGTCTAATTGTGATACTTATGAAAAATCCATTTGTACTAACGACAAAAATATCGTTTTTTTCTTTTCCTGTGATTAAGAATAATAAAAATGTCTTACGATTTGGTTCGTATAGCTTAATTTGTTTTAAGCATTTCACCCTAAGCAAGGTGGGAGTGCCACAAGCGCGCAAGAGGTTACAGAGAGTGGGAGCAAGAGTAAAGAGACATGATAGAGGAAAGGATAAAGAGAAGGACGGGGTATTATATCAAGGCATCTGAAGATGTCGATTGACATCACATTTGAATAAATGAAGCAAGTAAAAGGAGGGGAGTTCCACAGTCGTGAAGTGCGAGATATGGAGCTATTGGAGTAAAAGAGACGGCTACATTTAACAGTTTCGACAGCGAAAGGGTGGGACTGAGATGTAACCCTAGTAGCACGCTTAAGTTCATGCAGTTTTGGAAACAATGAAAGTACCTCGACGGAGCAGTTACCGTGAAAGTATTTGTAGAAAAGACAGAGGGAAGCGACGGCACATCTGTGAGAAAGTTACTAAAGACGAAATATATTATTGTTTTAAAGCCAGTCGTTCATATGACGATATCTATTATTTAGAATACGATATTATAATTCTTTGAGAAATTTTATCACTTCTTGCTTATTGAAATCTAAGAATTATCTAAGTCACGAAAATTTTTTAAAACTTTCTTCATGAGAACTTTCATATATTAAGACTTTAATCAAGATATTATTTTAAAATCTTTTTTTCAATCATGTATCAACTGATATTCTTTTTACTGATGTTTTTTTTTTAATTCTCCTCACTACTGATTATTCTTTTTTAAGTCTAACCATATATCATGGCCCCCAATACGCATATTTCTAAAGGTTTTAATATGAATATTTGTTAGGAATTTGTATAAAATCACAGCATTATACAAGTTTTACAACAGAAACTGAACGGAGTTTCAAATTCTTACTCCACCTAAAGAAGCCTCAAGGCGGTCACATCGATTACACGGACACTAACTTCGATAATTCAGTTGGTCTGGCCTTGGGATGCAAATTCTGATTACTTATCGTAATTACGTACATAGAGAACTTTCAAAGTATGGACTGGAGAAAAGTTCGAACTAATGTTTGATTGATTATGTAAGAAGTAGCAAATCTGATCAAAGTTTGGAACTTCGTACGATCGTTTATAAAAGAGATTTTATTTCTACATCTCATTGTGGAAAAATGAATTTAAAAACATAAATTTACTTATACATGTATAGCTATTTGCAGGAACATTTTAATTTGTACATTTTCATTATTATACACTGATTTCTTCGGACTATTATCAGTGTCTTCGTTGGCATCGTCATGATATTTCCGTCAATGAAGTCTCCAACTGTCATCAGGTATCATTCTTAGTTGGTATCCTTCTAGAAATTTCGAACACTTTATTACCTCACTGGATTTAGATTAACCCCATTTCACTATTCATTCTAGATATTTCGTATCAGTTATATCTATGTAATTTCTATATCTAACATTGTATATGCTTTTTATCCAACAGGTTAGCCACAAAAACTCGAACTTTTAAAACAAATCTCATTTGTCTTTTTCTTTTCTTTCTTTTTTTTTTTTTGACCAAAACAAAGTATCTTAATTTTAAACTACCCGTATTGTAGAGATATTAACAGAGAGGGAAATAGTCGGAAAAAAAAAGAAGAAAAAACTTGTGGCTCTAACAACCAAGGTAAGCATTTTATTCCAAAAAGATCAGTGTACAAAACTATATATTTAGAAATCTTTACGTTGAATTTTTTATTTCCAAACTAAAATGATTGATTCCCAATTTCATAAAAGCAAACTTACGTAGAATGTTAAAAGAGACTGAGGAAGGCAAATATAACATTTTAACCGAAAGCATATTGCCGGTAGAATTTAAATTTAATACTTTATCAAAGTATCGATTCCTAAATATCTTCAATTATTTGCAAAGAAGCAATCTTATATATAATGTTCATATTCTCTCTTTACCACAAGACACATACATATAGACGAACGCACACAATCACATGCTTGCATACACATTCATTATACACTCGGAATATTTTTGCAAATATTACACTACGTGCATTGTCTGTGTAACACTATACTCACTTTTGATTATGAGTGAAATATGTTTTCTGCTATTAACTTAATAAGTATGGGTAGACATTGGATTGGGATTTTTCCATGTGCTCACTTACTCATTTAACTATTGTGGCATAAACATTTTCGTTGTTAAATCTAGAAATAGAGTGCAGGGAAAATTGGCTTCATGTCTTTCCTGAATATACACGATTGAAATAAAAATGCCTGTCTGAAATTGATTTCCATAATCCATTCTACAGCCTGAAATCCCTTACATCAAGCAAAACGAACGAACATGACCCCCACCTCCACACCTATTAAACTGTACTCGGGTTGGGGATATATATAGTCTCTCATTATTAGCCTCTACATATTTTATCAATATATATATATATATATATATGTGTGTGTGTGTGTGTGTGTGTGTGTGTGTGTGAATTACAATTAATGTGATCCAAACGATTTACCTCATACAGATGATCATTTTATCCATGTGAAAGTAGTTTTTTTTCCTGACTAATCAATGCAAATACATTTACTAAAATGAATGGATTCCCATGTTTCTTCACAGAAAATTTGAAAGGCAAAGGAAGGAAAGAAAAGAAAAAGGAGAGTGATTAAGAATTGACCTAAAATGGATGAGGAAGTTATATCGATAAAGAGCGTCAAGGGAGGAAGTGTAGGTTTGTAAACAGTGACTATTACGGCTAATAATGCATGAGTCTTCGGTAAATCGAATCGAGTTCTCTCAGTCATTGTGTGTTTATCTAAAAATAAATACGCTTAAATTCACCTTCATCCCTGTCGTGCGCCAACGGCTTAGCAGTAGAATCCCCCGACTGACGCCATTTCAGTCGAGTTTCGATCGTAGCTAGAGGCAACCGGATGTCTAGCCACACTCATGAGCTGTGATACAGCGAAACAGTCTGTCTGTGTCTGTGGATGACAATATATATATATATATATATATATATATAAACGTAAAAATCCGTGTGTAAGTAATCCGAGTAGATCCTATTAATATAAAATATTAAAACTGATCCATAAAAGAGAGCTCAATATATTTTTATTATAGATCATATAATGAATTACAATTAATGAAATCTAAATTTACCTCATACAAGAATAACATTAACTCAAACCACTCACATACCATCTTGAAGCAGATACCAATTACCGTTAGTTCTACAGTCAATAAATTTTCATCTAATAGGAATATATTTGATAAGAATAAAGCATTGTACGAAAATGCCCTCCAGAAAAGTGGTTTTGCACATAAACTATCTTACTTAAACCCCACAAATAACCATACTGAAGTTAAGAGTAGTAATCCACACAAAAAATAGAAAAAGAAATATTATTTGGTTCCCCCCAATTCTGTAGATTATCTAGATTTCATATTAGACAAATTTTCCTTAAACTTATAAACAGACGTTTTCAGAATAACAACCCTCTAGGGAAGATTTTTTAATAGAAAACCCATTAAAATAAGTTATTCATGCGCTGCCAACATGTTTAGAGTAATTGACTTCTTAACAAATTCACTGGTCTCAACAAGAATTCTAATACCCCCACCTTGTAATTGTAAAAATAGCAACTTTTGCCCAGTCGAAAGAAAATGTAGAGCATTTAATGTTATTTATCAAATCACCATTTACCCGAAAGAATATAAATCAAACCACCAAGTTTATATTGGGATTTCTGCGGGGGAATGGAAAAAGGACTTCATAACCACAGCCACTCTTTTTTCAACCCAAGACTAAAACACCAAATTACTCTCTCCGAAAACTTTTTGGAATTGAGGGGAAAAGACCTAGACCCTCAAATTGACTGGGAATTTATAGGTTTTGCTCAGACTCAAAAATAACTTTAAGGGTAGATGTAATTTATGTTTAGAGAAGAAAATTAAAATCATTAAATTTAAGAATCAAGATATTCTACTAAACAAAAGGAATGAATTAGAATCCAAGTGTTGCCACAGGAAAAATTTCAACTAACATAGTATCCACCGAACCTCGAATTCGTCTCATTCATTTATATATTTATATGTGAATTTTTCTATTGTGACATCTTCCCTATATTTCAATTTTTTATGTGAATTTGTTTTTCGCGATGTGGAATTTTCTTCTATATCATATGTATTTTGTAAATTATTTTATAATACTAATTTTATATATATATTGAATTTAAATTTAAAACTTTACAGAATTTTTTAATAATTAGTATAATTTAAATTATAAACGTAATATCTGTCTATATTTCTGAGAAGACTATTATATACACTATTTACATTATTCGGACTATTGTCCTCATCTTTGTTACCATATTTATCACAACGTTTCGGACGTGGTTGGAATGTCGAACTGAACCATTTCGCTCGCTGGGGGTAGACTGTTCTAGTTCTACGTGCCATGTCTAATGGATGTTAGTTATCAGTTATCTCCTGTTAATTCCCCTCACCGCAATAGCCAAGTATTGAACTCACACTCTTTGGCTCCTGTCACTTTTATCTAACCAACGTCTCATGTTTCCTTGAGGACATCTGTGTGAATTTCTGGTTATTATAAACCTAATGTCTTTAGCATGATTTTTTACCAATGCTCATATTGCAATTTTTGCTGTTATCATAGCATGTTTTTTACCAGAGCTCATACTGCAATTTTCGTTGTTATTATCGCTTTTCTCTGGTACTCCGTATTACTGTTTCCCATATTCATTTCTATGCTTGATCGGCTCAGGAGATTTCTGTGGCATTGCATATGTGCTGATTCCTTAAGTTTACGAATTTTCCAATGATGTTCTTTTTCTATAATTTTGAACCTGATCCCACATATGGCAGTGATCTCCCTTTTACTCCATATGTGGTCAGCCACGCCTGATTTTTCCACTTCCCCTCGTGTTACAGCTTTCTGGTGTTCTTGAAGCCTTAACTTAAGGGGCGGCCTGTCACCCCTTTATATTTCTTTCCGCATCTGCACGGGTTAGCGTACACACAGTATTTAGTCATGTTCTCCTCTATGGGGGTATTACTCGGGAGAAATATCTACGAAGCGTCGTCCAGCTTTTGAAGGTTGTCCTGATGTTATATGAACTGCAAATGCTTTGTATTTTCTGTAATAACTCCTTCAAATAAGGCTGGCAGACTGTTTTCTTAGTGTTGTTGTCCTCCTCTTGTACCCGCCTATCCCAGTTTATTGGGGCTGTTGCCATGTACCCAGGGTAGTTGTTACGTTGTAGAGTACTACTTATACTGACCAATTCTTTATCTAATGTATCTGGGTCGCCACTTATGAATTTTGCTCAGTGTTGTAAGCAGTGGACGATCTCTTTCTTTACGCTGTATGGATGGCAGGAGTTGAAATTGAGGTACTGTCCGGTGAATGTCGGTTTACGGTATACGGATGTCTTGAACCTATGCTCTGTTCGAGATATTAGTACATCCAGGAATGGGAGTGTGTTGTTACTCTCTTTCTCTATCTTATTTGTGTGGCCAGAGTATGAAGGTGTCATCTACGTACCTTAACCATAGAGTTGGCTTTAGTAATACAGATTCTAATGCCATTTCCTCAAAGTATTCCATGTATATATTCGCCATTGCTGGTAATAATGGCGAGCCCATTGCTAAGCCCTCATCCTGTCAATATATGTGTGATCCCATTCCGAAGTGTGTTGATTGTATACAGGAAGTCAATATCTCCATCAGATTATCTATTGGAATACTGGTCTGTTCTGCTCTGATGAGTCAGAGGCCAATTTGTCTCTGACTAATGCGAGTGCCTCCTCCGTGGGTACCTTGGCACGTGGAACTAGAACAGTCTACCTCAGCGAGCGATATAAAGGGTTCAGTTCAACATTCAAACCACCTGAAGAAGGTCGGAGCGTACAACGGCCTAAACGTTGTGATAAATATGGAAATAAGGATGAGGACAATAGTCCGAATAATCTAAATAGTGTATAAACTTAATATTTGAAAATTTATTAATACTATATTGATATAATGAAATTGGATATATTTAAATGAAATTAATATATTAATAATTTACTTAATTTTTTTTTACTGTAACTTTTACTAAATAGTTAAAGATATAGTAATGAATGAATTAATATTAACATCTTTTTATAAAAGCATTAATTTTAAATTATTACTCCCATTCTATAATATTTTTAAGCTCCTCTCTAAAATGTTTTATGGCCTTTTTTGTTCATTCTTCTTCCTTGTATAGGTATTAATAAGTTACATTTATGTCACTGTCCATTTTCAACAGTCCACCACAACCACCTTAGGTCCGTTGGCGCTCTTTATCGATATAACTTCCTCCTCCATTATAGGCCAATTCTTAATCACTCTCCTTTTTCTTTTCTTTCCTTCCTTTGCCTTTCAAATTTCTCGTGAAGAAATGTGGGAATCCATTCATTTTAGTAAATGTATTTGCATTGATAAGTTCAGGGAAAAAAAGTATTTCCCATGGACGAAATGTCCATCTGTATGAGGTAAATCGTTTGGATCACATTAATTGTAATTCACAACCACACACACACCCACACAGAGGCGCACACGCGCATACTCACACGTACACACACACACACATATATATATATATATATATATATACAAAAGAGAAACAACAGATGGAGTGAAAATGTACAGTTCGTAGCATTTATTTTTTAAAGTGTTCAATACAAAGCAAAGCAAAATATTAGTATAATATTTTTATAATAAATTACAATAAAATCAGTTTCCATCGCTACACAAAAACATTCATGTTTCACTACTAAGATAGTACCTCTTCAGGTGATGGTAGACAACTAATGGTAAAAATGATTTATGAGGGAAATTTAAAAACAAATCCTTACCTCTTTATCTCTTTGCTAAGTCTCTTATGAAAAGACATAAAGATTTGTTTTTTAAATCCCCCTAAAATCCCTAAATTGCCACATTGTGTACTTAAAGCTTTAAAACGAAAAATGACTTCTAAGCTAGAAAAAACTTGAACAACACTGATCATTTCAAAATGGTGACAGGAATTAGTGAACCGTGTGGAAGTATGTTGAATATCCTTGCCGCTGAGAAAATTGTTACGACAATTTCTCCTCCGTATCAAGAGAAAAGATATTCAAAATCTGTCTTTGCCAAACTATGAAGTTTTTAAGTGTTGTGACAGCGAAGAAGTGACGTAAATCAGCAGCGAAAGTTCTAAATAATCAGATATGATATGTGAGATCGATCAGTAAGCTTCTTTAAAAGAAGATCTAATGAAAGTGGTAACAGCCTAAATGAAAAGTAGTGGCCTCGTGGCAACTTCCATATGGTTTTATGATGACCTCTCAGACATACAGGGGTTTTTGAAGGTATATAAGGTGTCATGGATCGAGAAGTCAAAAGCGTGCACAAAGATAAATTTCATCTAAGACAACATTCCATTTTCGTTCACTGAAGAAAATTAATGAATATTGGAATAAAAATGGGTTTTTCTCGTTTGATGACGTTAGTCGTTTGAAATGGCTGGTTTATTTCCGCCATCACCACACCGATTAAAATCTTTTTGAGAATTCTAAAGAGAAAGCGGGTGACAATTTAGCTTATTCATTTTGGGATGGTATTCTGGATGCAATATATATATATATATATATATATATATATATATATATATATTAGTTTGGAAGTAAAGTCGGATGATCCGCAGTCCTTTTAAAAGGGCTGTGGTGAAATAATTTATTACATGGAACCTTAAAAGTGGTCTGTTTTTATTTTAATATATATATATATATATATATATATATATATATATATATATATATATATATATATATATATATGCGTATGGGTGCGTGTGTGTGTATAGACACAACTCCACACATCAAAATGCATATAATCTCGACAAAAGCAACGGAAAAATAAAATGGTCTCAGTTGCCATCGTTTAATGTTTATTACTCGTTGAAAATTTCCTTAGTAGTAACACAAAAGGTCGGTGAAGCATTCAATATAAAATATTATTAAAAAAAGAAAGTTGTCCTTAACGAAAGGTACCTAACATCCCACGACTTGACATGGAAGACTTTGAATGTTATCAGCCCTAAATTACACAAGATTTTTTTTTATTTATTCCATATTTCATTAAACTATTTTCTTTTCATCAACTCTTTACCTATCCAAATTTCTTCTCCTTTATTATTGCTCTTTCTTTCTCCCTTTATCACTACATATACACATACATGTATATCTACATACACACACACACACACATATATATATATATATATATAGTAAATATAGCAAATCCGCTGGTGTATAATCCAAGTGAATCCTAGTAATATAAAATATTAAAACTGATCCACAAAAAGAGCTCAATGTATTTATTCATACAGAGTAATATAATTAATAAACAAATAAATCCAAAATTACCTTATGGGGAATAGCCTATTTCGGCATACGATGATATCGGTCGTCTGTCTTATCAACCCCGGTGTGGAAGATAGATGAGACAGGAAGTAGAATTTAACTGTGAAATCTAATAAATCAACCCAAATACAACATGCCGAAAATATCTAATATAGATTTTACACATTCCAATGTTTCAGTCAGACGAAAAACACAAGGGAGGGGTTAGGGGATGGTAAAAGGTATCTATCTCAAAGGGAAGACGTTTTATTTAAAAAAAAAAAAAAAAAAAAAAACGAATATTAACGTTATGACACCAATTTGGGGTTATATGAAAAAAAATGAATTTTTAATTTAAAATTAAAGGACAAATAAAAAATTAATCCAAAAATAAATTTAAAATATATAAATAAAGGATCTAATTGATTAATGGAAAGTGAGTTAGGGAGATATTCAAGAAGTGGAAAGTTTATAAATTATAATTAAAATAGAATATAATGGTTTTAGAAGGAGGAAATTCAATATGGAAATTAGAATTAGTTTTTGTTTTTTATTACATCCTTTTTATCTGTATATTTTAAATCTATTTTTGGATTCATTTTTTATTTCTTCTATATATACTAAAACTTATCGCAAAAAAAAGCTTTTATTTTGGGAACCAATCTAATTCTTTGTGTTCTTTTCTCTCTCTTTTCATTCATCGCCTCCTTGCGACTTGATTTCTCTAATTTCCTATCTTTCAGTTTTCCATCATTATCATTTTTTTTACATTTTTTCTTTTCTTGTTCATTTCTTTTCTTTTTCTTTGCCTTTACTTCGAAATAATTTATCATCATTTTTTTAAAATATTTCTTTCTTACAGCTCGTCTCATGCTACAACCGTTTAAAGAAATCATCCTTTAATTATATTTTAAGGGAAATAAATCAGTTTATTGTGTGAGCTTGTAAATGTAAAGGTCCTTGAAATAATAATGATAATAATAATAGTTTTGTTAGCTGTGATGATGGTATTTTTATGAAAAGAAGTTTCGTCATATATTTAGTTTCAGTAGAAATATTATTGATGAAGACAATATTTCATTGTTCACTGTCCAATTGATGACAGCCACCAATGTATTCTCGATAGAATAGAGAAAGCCGAAAATCGAAAGAGAGAAAAACTAAAACTGTATTCGCTTGGGTTGATTTATTCAGCAGTTGAAAGAAACAAAGTCATATTGGTATATAACGCCGTCTTCCTGAACAAACCAGATGTGTTTCCATCTGGAGGCTGCTTTTCTGACTCAATGAACAGTTTAAAAGCTCGCATCTCTTATTCTAAAACAACATACTAAAATATTAATTTTTATAACTTTCTTTATTCCTTTTTAGCAAACCATTCTAGGTCTACTCTTCTACGAGTGTGAAGGTGAAATAAAGTTTGTTTTTAGGGGTTTTTTTGTTTTGTTTTTTGACGGTAGATAATTTAAGTTCTCGTAGATAGGGAACACCATTGGAAAATTCGTAAACTTAAGGAATCAGCACATATGCTAGGCCACAAAAATATCCAGAGCCGACCAAGCATAGAAATAAATACAATATGGGAACCAGTAATAAGGAGTGCCAGAGAAAAGCAATGATAACAACAAAGTTGCAATATGAGCACTGGTAAAAATGGTTTCTGAAGCCATTAGGTTTATAATACCCAGATGTCCTGAAGAACACGTGGCACAGTGGATAAAGGCGTTGGTTACATCCAGGCACAAATTTCGTGAGTTCAATACCCGGTTAAGGCAGTGGAGAACTTTCAGAGGGAAAATTAACAGGAGATAACTGATAGCTGACATCCATCAAACATGACACGTGGAACTAGAACAGTCTACCTCAGTGAGCGAAATAAAGGTTTCAGTTCGACATTCCAACCACCTGAAGAAACGTTGTGATAAATATGGCGACAAAGATGAGGACAATAGTCCGAATAATGTAAATAATGTTCTTATAACCTATAAAATTAACTTATATGAACGATATATGAAGCCTTTACTTATGTAGGCTTCAAATGCACAATCCCACCACGTCCTGAAAGCTTCATGTCATTTTCCCAAACTAGTAGATATAGTAATGTTAAGTTTTCGGGATTATGATATTAAGTACACCCTTGGGCAAATTAATTGAAACAAAACGAATATTTTTTTCGTATTTTTCCAATTAAATATGACCCAGTGCACATGTTAGTACTTCGTATCTCCATTCCATGAAGTCTTTCCTTCCAGATTGACCACAGATTCTCGAGTGGATTTAAATCAGGAGAGTTTCTGGGCCAATCTATAGTACTTTTATTTGCTCACTGAAAGAAAATGAAACGGTTGTTTCAATCAATTTGCACAAGGGTGTATTTTAATGCTTACCAAATTTTCCAAACTTCAGTAATAAAAGTAGTGAACATAATTTGGTTGCATGTTATGTAAGAATTCAAAGTATGTTTCTTTTTTATGTTCTCAGACGCCTTGAATGCTTTATGTTATTTTCTTTCGCTTATATATGTTAAACCTTAACTGAAAATAAATGAAACCTATCAAAATGAAAGGATGTAAACTTAAGAATTAATCTTTAAAGATTGTCAGTCTTCAATGAAAAAATATACAAAATGTATCACGAAGAAAGAAATGTAACTAAATTCCGAACAAGATATACGCACTAAATTATACGTTGATACAATAATTCTACCTGCTGTGAGATTAAACTGTTTTAGCTTCTTATTCGGCTCAATACAATGCACCGCTTAAGCCTTACAGTAGATGACAGTATATCAGATCTTAATCTGAATTTAATCTCTTACATAAAGACACACTTCATTTCGAACTCAGTATTAATGTCGATTAATAGAAGAAATCTCCCTAACTTGTTATATTGTTGAATACGGTGACTAATATTTAATGTCAAACTAACCCTTTTTGTATATAAGATAATCCTGATCACAAGTTATTAAACGACAATGAAGAAATTAGGAAAGCCGTGTAGATACATGTTGAAATAAAAAAATTAAGACAATGGGAGTAAAATAGTTACATAAGTTTGAAGACGACTCGTAGAAATCAGCGAAAACAAGAAGTTACAGAAATAGTTGATTGGTTTGGTTTGGTTTGGTTTGGTTTGGTTTGGTTTGGTTTGTTGTGTTTTACGGCATATTCACTTCAATGGGTTATTTAATGGCAACAACTTTTTTTCCTGGTAATATTTTTTTTCCTCAAAAATGTATAGATGGCAATATTATTTTAAAACATGTATTGCTGGTAATATTTTTCTTTTCAAAAACGTATGGTTGGTAATTTTTTTTTTTTTCAAAATTGCTGGTAATAGATTTTGCTTCAAAAATATATTGCTGGTAATAATTTTTTACAAAGTATTTCTGGTATTAAAACCTATTTTTTACGCTTTTATAATGCTTTTTACCTCAGTTTCTGGGTTAACTATTTGCCCATAGCTGGGACCCTAACAGGTGCTACCACTCCGGGTCAGGGTGGACCTGGGAACACCAGCAATTAAGAGGTGGTTCCACGCTCCTCTAAACCTCCTGCTCAGATACCTTGCTGTTGGACATAATTTATCGTCTTAACCACGATGCGGATGCAGTTTATCGACATACCCAGGGACGGAGAAATAGTTGAGCAATGTTTTGACTGATGATTATCAGCTAATAGTATTTGACAATTAGGTATCTGTCTCAAGGACACATGGCACAGTGGATACAGGCGTTAGTTAGATCCAGTGACAGGACCCAAAGAGTGTGAGTTCAATACCCGGCTAAGGCAGTGGAGAACTTTCAGAGAGGAATTAACAAGGAGATAACGGACATCCATTAAACATTGCACGTGGAACTAGAACAGTCTACCCCAGTGAACGAAATAGAGGGTTCAGTTCGACATTCCAACCACCTGAAGAAGGCCGGAGCGTACAACGTTGTAATAAATATATCGACAAAGATGAGGACAATAGTCCAAATAATGTAAATAGTGGACATTATTTGTGTTGAAAAATTGTCATTCGTTAACTTTCCCAAGACCAAATCTCCCCTCCTACCGAATATACTGAAGTCCGTTTGGTGGAAGTCACGTATTACATACTTTTCGAACCAGGTAGAACCAAAACGATAAAATGCCATTATCTGGAATTGGACCTGCTTCATAAAATTTTTCAAATCATTTAGCCTCTAATGGTGTGTAACTATATGACTTTTCAGCTGCAGCATAATGCAAGACCCAGCAAAATCTGATCTATTAAATATCGAGATTTTACCCCACTCTCCATATGCACTGTATCTGCCCCCTTCCGATTACACTATTCCCGATAAAGAAATGTATATACACGCCATCAGGTTTACACCAGTGTTGATGGGATAGAAAATACCTTCCGGCAGATTGTCGATTCCACTGACGCCATTTTTTATCCAGATAGAATAAATTACTGCCAGATCGTTGGCAACAGTTTCCGTTTTACTGGAACCTTCTTTGACGATTAAAAATGTTATGACATTTTACAATTTTTTGTTCAAAACGACGATTTATTTTCCAGAACTTGATAGAATCAATTTTGTTTTTGACAGAATATCTTATTATAGTTCTATTGGGAAAAGGCGGCGCAAACAAATATTACGTAGAGATTCATTGCGTCCGGTTACATGTAGACGTATATTTAATTTTCCTTTCAATTTTTGGCCGGGTTCTGGTGATGGAGTCTGTCCATTAATTCGAAATGCTTCCTCAAACCATATTTTTCTTGACCAATAGTATTTTCTTTGTCATATATTTTATTAATCATTCCTTGCGATAAATTGTCGAGTTTTCTAGAAACACAGGACAAACTGTTACTTCGAAAATAGTTTTTTCGATAACGAGAAACTGTCTCCGCTCGAAACTAAAAGAGACTTCATTTAAAAAAAATGTCACTGAAGATATTATGGCGAGAGAGAGAAACAGAGAGTAAAGAATAGGACAAAGAATAAAAGAAAAGGACAGAACAGAGAGAGGGGAGGGGGAGATTAAATATAAAAACTTCAGAGGTTTTAATGAATTTAAAATATACTTTATGTATTTATTGATGATAATGACTACTTTTTTCTGAAATAAACCAACTCTACTGTGCATAAAGAAGGCACAGTGGAGTAATGGATAGCGGCTCGGACTAAGGAATTGGAGAGCCAAGTTCGAAATCCAGTCGAATCTATTATATTTATTTACGTGCTAATAATATGTAAACGATCTGGGATCGCAAAGGAAATGTTTGTCGCAGATTATTTCTACTTCGCCGAGAATAAATCACTAAATTCAAACTCGAACATCGGGGACAGAAAGAAAATGCCGAAAACTCAATTCGCAAGTACTATTTCACAATGCACGCAACCAGTCAGAAAAATAACTCCCTCGGCAGCCAAAATCGCCGACTTTTTTTCCCCGATTCGAGAACACCAACTGCTTTTATCAGCGACAGCTGGGAGAGGATATTAGGTAATTTGCATATCAAAATACTTTTATTGCGACTCCTGCGACGGATTTGTTTTTTAATTCAAATATTCCATTTTCAGCATGTCATGCTGAATACGTGCCCTTTTGTTTGGTAAGTAATTTTCTTTTTCGCCACATTTTCTGTTGTAGAATACACGCGACGCACTGTCACTTGGTTTGACGAGATAAGTCGCCGTTTTCTTCGCTATATAACACTTAGGAAAAGTATGAATCTTATTCATCTACCCCTCTAGCTATGAGTGAATAGGACAGACCGGATTCGATAACCTGGGCAACTAAGCTAGGAGAAGGAAAACTCTGAATTCAAAACCTGATCTTCCAGTTTGGGGGTTGTGCAGTAGGCTAACAACCTACTCACTTAAAAACTTGTTATATCTTGCGGCCCGTTGTTCCTCAAAAAATTTGAAAGCATTATATATATATATATATATATATATAGATAGATAGATAGATATATATATATATATATATATATATATATATATATATATATATATATATATATATATATATATATGTATATATATATATATATGTATATATATATATGTATATATATATATATATATATATATATATATATATATATATATATATATATATATATATATATATATATATATATATATATATATATATATATATATATATATATATATATATATATATATGTATATATATATATGTATGTATATATATATATATATATATATATATATATATATATATATATATATATATATATATATATATATATGTATATATATATATATATATGTATATATATATATATATATATATATATATATATATATATATATATATATATATATATATATATATATATATATATATATATATATATATATATATATATATATATATATATATATATTATATACCATGCATAACTGAGCATGGCTTTTATATTACTTATTTATTGTGAATGAATATTGATAGTATAATTTATAGTAATTTTCATTCATTACAGCTTTCGAAAGCCACTCAATTTAGAAGGTAATTGTTAAAAAGGTTATGATGAATGATTTCTTTAAAGGACCTAATTATAATCAAGTTTTTATTACTAGTGATTGTCAAATTTAACACGGATAACGTCGATAGGAGATTTGTCAAAAAGTCAATTAGCAATGAAGCAAGATTCAATTAAAGAATAATTTAGTGTTTCTTGTGTACAATCAAAATTGCCTAAAATAACCGTCATAATATAACCCTTTTCATAATTTTGTTTTGAAAATTTATTTAAAACTGTGTACCATAAAACAAGTGTTTGCGGTGTTTGGTCGAGATTATACACAGTAAAAAAAAAACAAGTTAAATTCTCACATCATATATATATCTCAGTATATACCTATTACTATTTATTCATATACATCTCAGCCATATATATATATATATATATGTGTGTGTGTGTGTGTGTGCGTGTGTGTGTGTGTGTGTGTGATCTGATATCTTCTTAACTCCTTCTGTTGCTCTCTATTACGGTTTTTCCTGTTAATCTGTGTATGTGTCAGGAAACTTAAGCGAATCTGCTCAAATGAACAAATACGCACACAACTGAATTTTAAAAACAAGTGCAAGGCTCCCTGTCTTGCCCAGTATACATTTCTCTGAGCGTTGAACTAGTTTGAGGTTCACATTTTTAGAAGAGAATATTTAAAAGTCAAAATAATTTCAATTAAGTCTGAAACAATCCTCTACTAAAAATATTAATTGAAAATTCAATTCATGTAAAAGAAAGAGGAAGCGGGTAGAAATTTAGCGGATCCATTTTGGTATGCTATTCTGGATGCTATTGTGAATTTTATGATTTATGTCAACAAATACCGCTCATGAAATCAATAGATGCACGAATCTGCCTCGAAATTATAAGAACAAGGAACTTTACGTTTTATTAATGTGTTATTCATAATTATGTCGTCATTACAATAACAGTGTTTTCAATTTTATGTTCAAGAAATGAATCCTTGTAAATTTTGTGCATGTTCTGTAATAAGTTCTTATTTACAGCATATTTTTTTGAGTCTCAATCAATTGGCTAAAAGAGACAGTGGACAATAAATAAATACACACACGTATACATACGCACTGACATACATACAAAAAACACCAACTCACACACACACAGACACACACACACACACATACATATATATATATATATATATATATATATATATATATATATATGGGAGGTTCTCTTCCGTTTAAGCGTCAATATGGTAAGGATAAAGTCAAAGAAAATTATGTTTATCAAACTGACAACACTCACTTCTTGATAATGTCCTAGATATACAAAGTTTTTAAACGAAACAGAAAAAAATAAGAACTTTGCCTCGTTTATTAATAATTTTGACCTCTGGTATATATTTATTCGGAAACTGAAAAATATAATAAAAAATAATTTAGTCAAAATATCGGTGAAATTTAACTAAGCTTTTTTAGAAAGTGAATCTAACCAAAAACTTTTCAGCGCCTTCTCACACACACACACACACACACACACACACACACACACACATATATATATATATATATATATATATATATATATATATATATATATATATAAAGGGTTTCACCTTAAACAAGGTGGGAAGCCACTAGCACGCAAGAGAGTTGGAGCAAGAGCAAATAGGAGTGATAGAGGAAAGGATGAAGAGAAGGAGAGAGGATAAATCAGGGTATATGGAGGCGTCGATTGACATTGCATTTGAATAGTTGGAGATTATAGCTATCAGGGAAACAGGAAGAGGAGAGGGAGTTCCACAGGCGAGAGGTGCGAGACATGAAGCTGTTGGAGTAAAAGAGACGGTTACATTTAACAGTTTCGACAGGAAATGTGTGTGAGCGAGATGCCAGCCTAGTAGAACGCTTAAATTCATGAAGTTTGGGCATCAGCGAAAGCAGCTCCTCGGAGCAGTTCCGATGAAAGTATTTGCAGCGAGGTAGAGAGAGAGAATGAAAAGCTTTTAGAGAGCTAACTGGTGGGGAGATGAGTTGCTAGCTTCTGGTTTTCCAGATTTTTGAAGGTGTACCTATAAACTGTTGTATCATCCGTATAGATACTTACTAAAGATCAGAGTATGATATTAGTCAGATTATTAATATAGAATAGAAAACGGGTAGGAAGAACGAAGAACCCTGAAGAACGCCGACTTTGATCTTTTTTTCCTTCCGATGACTGACCGTTAACAACGATTTTCAGGGGCCTGAATCCAAGATTACGGTGTTGTATGTTCGAATGAATGGCGCACATCTTCCTAGAATCAAAGTGTAGCCTCACTCTAGAAAGTGACGCAGTATGCCTTCTCGGATTAACAGTTTCCGCTGACATGCTGTGGAATGATTAGATTAAATGAATTGATAAGCCTGCTGCTAGTAAAGTTGGTTCAGTGTGTCGCTCTAGATAATATTTCTCGCTAGGATAGACCTTACAGATGTATAAGTCTGCCATTAGTACATGCATTGAATATTGCTGTAACATGTAGTCTGCTGCTTCTGCTATGTAAGTATAGATCTTTGATAAAATCTAAAGAGGAATCTGCAATGTTATCGGTCGTGATCTGACATTTCGGATTCAGTCACTTTCCCAACGAGGTAAAATAACTTCTCTGTGTGTCTTCTCTAAATACTTCCATGGCAATGGTTCTGATAACCTTTCCTCTTTCGTACCGCGACTTTACGAATTTAATTGGATTGCTAAATTGAAGCTAGTTCCCAACATTCTACACTTTGAACTGATACCTGTAACCGCAAGTTCTATGGTAATAGTTTATTCTCTTGCAATTCTTGTTTATGGAACTCTCTTTCTGCCTCCTGTTTTCTAGTGAACATCAAAAATATAAATGTCATGATAATCGTTAACATCTGTCTTCTTAATTCTTGTTCGTTTATAGTTCTCTTTCCCTAATGATGTTTTCCTTCGTATTCTTTCATATTCAGCAACCTCTTGCATCTTAGTAGCTTTACAGCCTTGCTTAGGGTGAAATGATTATAAAAAGATCCATATGATCTTCATTACACACGAAAATATATGGATATACTTTCTGCTTATATATGTTATATACCCCCCACGCATACACCCTTGTGAAAATTAATTAAAACAAAACCGATCATTCCGTTATTATTTACGTTGTTTCCGTATTTCTTCAATGAAACATGACCCAGTGCACATGTTAATACTTCGTATGTCCATTTCATATAGTCGTTCCTTGAAGATTGACCACAAATTCTCGATTGGATTTAAATCAGGAGAGTTTCCGGGCCAGTCTATAGCACTTTGATTTGCTCACTGGTAAGGCTTACAAGACTGTTCGTGTAGCGTTACAATTTTCGTACGCTCCCTTGGAGTAATGTCCATTGTAGACAATGGCCGGAGGACAACTAATTGACAGTCGAGACAATATGGTGTCTGGGCGTGATGAAAAACTAATTCAATCACGGATGACGCAATATTTTTCAAACAAATTTCATCATACACCGCGAAAATAGATTCATATTACTGCATACCACTGCAAATGACCTAATCTGAGGAAAAAATAGAAATCGATTATACTCTGTCACTCCAGTGGGTCTAAAGCTGACCGCATGGTTAAAGAAAGGAAACTAAAGCGGTTGTTTCAATTAATTTGCACAAGGGTGTATACGGGTGTGGCGGGAGGGAATGAATGAATACATAGATTGAACTGCACAAAACAAGGAGTAATGCTACAAAGCCTATTTTTTCGCACTATTATGACTAGAATTTACGTTTCTAATTATGTGGCGTCTTCATTTATCATAGCAAATCTTTATATTTGGGCGGATGCTGAAAAGTATTAAGCTCCACAAGGAGGAAAAAATAATTTCGTTGATTCTTTTGACCCCTCATTGGATCTGGGCCTAAAGATTTTCAACATACTCACGTAAATCCATATATGCAAATAAAGATACAGCAGGTTTGATTATGACTTTTTCGCTACCTTGTTCTTGATATTCTTTTTTTTAAGCATTTCACCCCAAGCAAGGCGGGGGTGCCACTATCACGCTATGGGTTACAGAGAGTGAGTGTAAGAGCAATGAGGTGTTTTGAGGAAAGGATAAAGAGAAGGACTGGGATCAAGATCAAGGCATCAAAAGATAACGATTGACATTACATTTGCAGGGAAGCAAGTAAGAGGAAGGGGGTTTCACTGTCGGGAAGTGCGATGGAAGAATGTTTTGGAATAGAGGAGGCGGTTACATTTAACTGTTTCGAGAGTGTAAGGATGGGACCAAGATGCCAAATTAGTAGCACACTTGAATTATGCAGTCAGGGTATCAGTGTAAGTAGCTCCTCATAAGCAGTTACTATGAAAATATTGGCAGAAAAGACAGAGTAAAGCCACATTACGTCTGTGAGAAATTGACTGTAGTCGAGATGCCAGGTTAGGACCTATCAAATTGCTTATCCGTCTTTGGATTTTGTCCACAACCTCGAGATGAATTGTAGTGACTCAGACCATATATGGCAACAGTATTCAATGAAAGGAAGGATGGTAGATTTGTAGATTTGAAGAATGGATTCAAACGATAAAAAAAAATTCTGGCACGGCACAGAGAACCAACTTTAGTTGCGGTAGATGAAGCCATTGATTCAAAATATTTTTATTGGTCTTCACGCACACAAAAACCTACACACAAATACGTATACATGTAAACATATATATATTTGTATATTCATATATATGGAGCCCCGCTCCAGGAGTATCGCGAGGCGATGTAATGGTTAGCAAGCTTGTCTCGCTATAACAATTACGACTGAGTAGTGAGTTCGATCCTCACTTGGTGCCCCCTACTTTCGACCTTGAGCCACATTTAAAGTACAATTGAAAAATCTCTATACAGTACCCTCCAAAAGTATGGAAAATGCAAGACCAATTGCATTGTTTTTGTTGTTCACTGAAAATATTTCGTTTTAAGATCAAAAGATGAATATGAGACAAAAGTTCAGAATGTCAGCTTATATGCGAAACAATAATAGGAAAAATCTTGTAAAAATTGGAATAGGTTACTCAAAGGTTTCCGTTCTAAACAAAAGCGGTAATGATCTTGAGATATGAAACATATAAGCTGTTTCGTATATTCAACCTGCAGTTCAGCACACTAGTTTTAACCATTCAAAGATTAAGTTTGGTTATTAAAATTCTAATTTTGGGAAATGGATCGAGCAGAGAACTTTTCAGCATACTTTATATTCATCTCAGTCAAATTTATAGTTCTCGATAAAGGTAAAATAAATGATATAATGTCTTATGTTATTTTTATATAAAATAATCTCTATACCAGAAGAGCAGAACTAAGCAAAAGCTGCTAGTCACATGTTAGTGAGTGTGTCTTCAACGTTGGTCACCCCATTCGGCCATCATTCATTACAACGATAATAGTTTATATTGAGCAACTATCTTTTCTACTTGTGGCTTTCTTGGCGCGCCGTATAAAGTAATCTTATCGTCAATTCAATAAATCCTCTTTTACATAAACACAAAGATTAAATAATTATGAGATCATGAATGACACACGCCTTCTGTTAATTTTTATATGGATGCTTAAAAGTGAGGCTCTTATAAACATAACTACACAGGATAATCATCTATAGCTATTAGACTAGAAAAGTAATAGGCTTCTTTCTTTCTTTCTTTCTTTTTTTTTTTTTTGACAAACCGCCTCGTTATTATATGACAGCAGGACGTATAATCTGATTGAGAGAGACCAACCTTTGTTCGTAATCCGTGTCTTCGTTAACAAAGATTTCTTGTGAAATGAAACGAAAGAAATAAATAAGTGTCAAATTGCAGACGGTGACTAGTAAAGATTCTTGTTCAAACTGTCAATTTTGATAGATATTGCCGCTCAGAAATGAGCCGGAAAACCGAAGTTCTGCCCGGATGACATGTCGGAAACAAACAAATGAAAATCAAATATACAGACAAGTGCCAAAACTTTGTATACTATTCAGTAAGCGTTCTTTATTCACTTGTTTTTTTTACGCTATTATTGCTTGGATTAGTAATTAAAAGTGAAATTTCAAGATGACAAGGACTTTACTACTAAACAAATATTGAATATGTGAAAAATATCTATTTAAACTAGACAATAAAGGTTTTTTATTAATCTAAATAATTTTCAGATTTTTTTCCCCTTTTTATCTTGACTCAAAATTTACCGACAAAAATTTCAGTTTTACTGTAATATTTGATGTTTTGAAATAAAATGTGTTTTTCATTATTCGCTGCCTTTCTCGGATTATTATCGACAGCGGTGTTGCTTTGATAAACCTTTCGTGTGCAAGATCGTGTGATTGTAAACACATATTAATGATTTCATCATATTTTAAAATTTAAGAAATAAAATAAAGATGTATCATCATTCAAACAATTACAAATACACGAATGTTTTTGTAAATAACACGATGTAGTCGTCTGCAAACAATATAAGTATATTGTAAGTCTTAATATTACTTATTACCATAAGTTAAGTGAATGTACCTACAATTAAACAGTAAATGCATTTATTTTGGATGTTTGCTCTAGGGTCTAGCGTGGTTTCAAAGCACAAATAACATCGCCTAATAGCCCAGGTCAAGGATGGTTTAGGATGGGAAATATCATCATCAATAATTCGGCATACGTTTGAAATATCATCAAACCATCGGCTGCCCGCGATAATGTTACTATTCAATGAGAATTGAGCGTCTGGTTGATTTTGAAGACTTTTTATATAATTTTCTTGACATTTGAGTATAAGGTTTTCATATCCCATAGTATGGACGTACAAATGGAAATAAAATTACAAACAGAATTCAACAGAATATAATTAAAATCAATTATATAAGATTTTAACAAAATTCGAACTCGCAGCTCTGTTTTTGTGGGAAGTCTTTTCTAATATTATGAATTGATTCGTTTACATTAACATATGGGTTTAAATTATATTGTTATTTATTGTTAACCTTTATTTCTTTGATCTTACTTTCACATACTTTTTCTATCGGTGCAATTTGAATCTCTCTCTCTCTCTCTCTCACACACACACACACACACACACACACACATATATATATATATATATATATATATATATATATATATATATATATAATAAAAAGGCTTAAACACTAATATTCCATGGTCATAATTTATTCCACTGGAATCGTAAATACGATCAATTCATCAGACCTACAAATTCAAAAAGAAAACAGAAAAAATAACTCCGGAAATAAAAAATAAAATTTAGAGAGAGTGTATAAGAGTGTGGGACGAATATTAGAGCTAAAAAGAGGGGTAACAGACGAGAGAAGGTAGGAGATTAAAATTTAACAGAGAGAAGTTTTAGAGAGGTGAGTCAAAGACGTTTTAAGTGAGAGAAATATGAAAATCTAAAAAAGTAAAATTTTAAAAAATTTTGTCTCAAAAAATATTTTTAAATACATAGCGCATCACATAAACATACACAATGATATATAGAGAGATAAACATAATAAACATATTAGTCATTCCATTAAAATGTCATGCCCGATGTTATTGAACCAAGATGGAACTGACATAAGTGACAACATGTTACAAAACGGTGTTTATGTTTTGAATCGTTTCTTATGTGTACATTTAGAAAATATCTCATTACGAAGATTCAGCAATTCATCTTGATTCTTATCTTTAATAATAATTTTTTTTCCGTCATGCACAGATCACACCAATCGCGGAAGTTATTAAGTGTTCTAGCCCTTGATAAGTATCTCCATTTTAAAAGTGGGGTTAGTCCCTTATTCACCAGATCCAAGTAGTGTTTGGATAATTAAGTTTGATTTCTGAGGTATCTATATCTAAATGTGCGTTTATGGTTGTATAGACGCTGCTTCCAATCACCGGCGGATATACCTATATCTTTTTTCTGGTTTATATTTTCCTCGGGAAAGAATGTTGCCTTGTATACTACATTTTCATACTTACATTTACCCCCGATTAGACAATGGTCTTTATTCCTACAATTGCAGGTAGGGTTACTAGATTGAGGTAGGGTTACTATGATAGTTTCTAAGTTTTTTACAATTATGGGAAGATATGATTTTCTCCATATTTCTAACGCATGAGTAACTAATTTTCAGTGTCTTCTTGAAAATTTTACGTAGTGGATGTTTACTATGAAAGTGTTTATCAATTAATTTAAGAAAGAAACTTCCTATATCAATGGTAGAGAGCCTGCAATATGGTGGGTTGAACCATATTATCTTCCTCTTTCTGTTTTTAGTTCTGTTATTATTCTGATTTACAAGTTCTCCGTTAAAGTTTAATTCTTGTCTAAAACCACTATTTTTGAGGGCCTGATTGTATATAAATTTATTATCATTAAAGATTTTTTGGCTATTTATTCTCGTATTCACAGTTTTGGGGATGTGATCTATCACATGTTTAGGGTGGTTAGAGAGGACTTTGATATCTAGGGGTGTTTGATCATGATCAACTTTATGGAAGGGTTTAAAGGTATCATTCGATAGATTGAGTGTAATATCCAAAAAGTTGAATATTTTCAGGTTGGAAGATATTTCAGTTTTAAGGCCTAGGTATTTGAAGTTCCTAATTATCTTCTTATGTAAGCTGGAAGTCAAGGGACCATTGCTATTTGGGACAATGATTAGGCCGTCATCTCTATAAATTCCGACTTGGTTAAGGCTAACTTCTCTACTCAAGGTGTCTAAAATATATACGCCCACTAAATCTGCAATTTGGGCAGAATCAAAAGCTCCCATAGGTACATCGAAACTTCCATTGTTCTACGTGGATTCTATCCTCTTGGAATTTTTATTCAAAAAATATATATGTATGTGTATGCATGTATGTATATATATTTATATATATTGCATATGTATGTGTATATTTATCACTAATATTATATATATATATATATATATATATATATATATATATATATATATATATATATATTAAAAGCAAAGGTTGTAATGTGGATTTATTTAGAAAAATATTATGCTTTTGCATAATTTTACTAAACGTGTTTTGGTCTGTCTTCAGGTAAAAGTGGATTTTATATTATTAAAAAAAATATTTTTGCTTTGTTCAATGTGAAATGTTCTCGATATGAGACATAATCCGAATTTTCTTTATTTTTATTTATTTTTAATAATTCTGGTCTTTTACCTGAAGACGGTCGCGAGACCAGAAACACGTGTCGTAGTAAAAATTATGTAAAACAAAGCATAATATTTTTTCTAAATAAATCCACATTCTTCAGGCAACTCTTTTTTAATATACATAGTGGATATTTTTTTATATATATATATATATATATATAAAATAGTATCATCCACAACACTTTTATTAGGGCCATTTTCTTCATACGAGGTTTCAATGTGAAATTGCTTTTTCTCTGAAAATTCCATATATATATATATATATATATATATATATATATATATATTATCTCTGAATTCAAAACCGAAGACATTCTCAAGTTTGTAATGAATATGGGCAATACGGGTGACAAGATAAAAAAATATTATTTGGGTTAAAATCCAACAAACATTTTAATTTATTTTCTGTTTATACGTTTTTGAATAGATGTCAATTAATGCTAAATTTAAAAAGAAAAATCCATACATATATATATTTATATATATATATGTGTCTGTAGTGTGTGTTTGTGTGTGTGTGTGTGTGTGTATTTAGGCAGCAAATTATCTTTAGGCAAGTCAGATTGAATAAATTACGAATATTATGTCTGCTAAATTTCAACAAAATCCATTCATAATCAGGAATAACCTTCTGTGTATTAATGTTGAAGGACGAGAGAAATGTGCTATAGAAATTTAAACATCTAATAGCACATTTTATATATATATATATATATATATATATATATATATATATATATATATTACTTCAAACGTTATTTTAGTGGATACCCATATTTTAAACTGTATTTATTCCCTTCACTGGTCTGCGTTCTTGAGACAACCTATTAAATCAAATGTGTCTTAAACGGGTGAATAGGAAAAATACTATTTAAAATAAACTGAGTATGTACTCAAATACGGGTACCCATTAAAAGTAACGTATGAAGTAAATAAAATATGTCAGGTTACAAAAATAAAATGCAATGTGTAAAACTTCAGATATAAATTTATATGCAAAAACTATATAAATACAGGGAAAGGATAAGATAAAAACCTTTAATTCCAACGCGTTTTGTTCTTTAGAGAACATTTTCAAAGCAAGAGTAGAAATTTTGTCTAGTAACCTGTATTTGGTAACCCGTATCATTATCAAAGATATTTCAATTTAAAGGCGCACTGCCAATCAGGATGATTTAACATCTTCAGCAAGTTTGTAAATATCTCTTAGCAATTCTCTCCCAACCTCCTTGTTATGTGTTAATTCACGAAACTATTGCAAGTTTCTCAAGATCTTCAAAGTTTTTACAGTGAATTATGAATAGTTCTTTTGATGTCGTTGTTCAAATGTATGTACGATGTTTTTTTGAAGTATTAATATCGCTTGATATTATTTTTTTCTATGTATTTTAAGATTTGTACCACCAGTCTGAATTCAGTCATATTCCTCCCTGTTTTTCTTGAGGTGCAAGACTAATATTCTGTCTGGGACTTCTAGATGTCTATTTGGTATTGACGAAAAACAATTTCCCTTGTATTTATTTTGATTTCTGTTTCCAAAGCTGTTAACTTTTTCTGTCTAACTCCGATATTAATATCAAATCCTTCTTTGATTTAGGTTTCTTGGAGACTATATACATCAATATTATAACATACATACAATATATAACATACATATAATATTATAACATACATCAATATTATATTATACATACAATATATAACATATATATAATATAACATGCATCAATATTATAACATACAGACAATATATAACATACATATAATATTATAACATACATCAATATTATTACAATCAACGTAACAGATCAATAATTCATGCTTTTCTTTTTTTCACGAGTAATCTAACATTAAATGTCTCGATGGTATCAGAAGTAGAGTGAAGAAAAAATAATTTTAAGTTTTTTTATATCTTGAATTAGAAGAGACTCCAATATTCTAAAAACATTACAGTGTTACAGAAAGTTAGATTATGGAGGACGTTAAGTGACGTAATTTCGTTTTCACCCGCTCGTATCCGAGCATCGGTATCGTCATCCTCTCTCTTTATTCACTTTCTCTCCTCAGGTGGCGGTGCGGTGACGGAGATGGCTATGAAGGCCTACTCCTGAAGGAGTCACAGAGGAGAGTAGGTGATAGACGCTAATGGGCGAATCGGGACCTCCTGACAGCACCTCGTAAATACCCTTCATGTTGATGGTTGGACTCGAAAGTCCCCACTCCCAGATGGCCACATGCCAGGAACGTCAATTTGCAGTAACGGTTTCCCATGTCTCAGTGTCTATGTTGGCTTGTGTCAGGGATGTCTTCAACTGATTCTTGGAGCCTCGTTTAGGGCATGAGCTTAGCCTTTTGCCGCTGGTGAACTTTCCAAAAAGGACGATACATAGGAGTCGAGTGGGACACATTCAGGACACGTGACCCACCCAGCAAAGGAGGTATTGAAGGTAGCTAACCTCGATGCTGGAGAGAGATGTCCAAGAGATGATCTCGTTGTTATAATTTAATAATCCAGTTTAATTACGTAAGACGTAAATTAATAAGCCAAAACAACGACGTCATTTTGGGTTGGCTATCATTTACCTTTTTATTTTAGAGCGTTTTATATATCAACATTTTAAAACTTGATATTTTTCCTTCACTTTGCTTCTATGTCTAAATACAGGATAATAAATAAAATTTCTACACTTTCAAAGTTACTCAAGTAATAGAACGTATTGGCATAAAAGGATTTCCTCTTGTCTAAAGTGTCTAAATAATTAGACACTTTATACGGATTTGCCATATAAGGGACATTCTTTCTTACCTCGGCAGTTACATGGGTTTGACGCATGCTATTGTTTTTTCGGTTCTTTTTCTATTGTGTTTTTTTTATTGTTTCATATTCTCGATGCATCTGTAATTGATTTTTACTGTTTCTATTGAATATTTTGTGGGAAGTGATTAATAGGGGAAGTGTTTTGCATGAGTTTAATAAATAGTTTTCTTAAATTTGTTTCTACGTTTTTGCTGTACGGTGGGTTGAAGCGCGTGATGTTTCTTTTCCTGTTGGTTTTTGTGCTGTGTGCTATATACGCGACTGTTGTCGAAAATTCACTATATTTTATGGCTTGCTTCATAATCTTTCTTGGCTTCATAGAAAATGATTTCACTGGAAGACTTGTCAGATAAACAAAACACAACAGACATGGCCTGAAGATTGCCTTTAAGCATAAAACAGACTGTTGCCCATGGATGTTGACAACTTCTATATTTATATACGCTCCATCTATGATATTGAGCAATTTAACCTATAGATATAGTATACATTAAGACTATATTTTTTATATATATATATATATATATATATATATATATATTAAAAAGAAAATTTATACTTTGCCGCAAACGTGGAAACCGTTGTAATGTGGATTTATTGAAAAAAATATTATATGGAATATTTTCGATATAATTTCACGACACGTGTTTCTGGTCGAGAATAACCGTCTTCAGAAGAAAGTGGAGATTTCTTTTTATAATATAAAAAAATTAATTTTTCTTCATGTTCGAAAATGTGGAATATTTTTTCTCGATATTACAACCAAAAACGTTTTTAATAACTTTTAATTCATACTTTTCTCTGTTGGAAAGAATATTTTTCTTTATATATATATATATATATATATATATATATATATATATATATATATATATATATATACTGGCTTAAAAGCCGACATATCGGGCGGCAATTGAACTAGCTCCAGCGGTTGGACTTTGGTTGGACTTTCGAGTTTGGAAATCCCTAACTCTTTGCATATTCTCAGAAATAGAAGCACTGCTGGCTGCTGTTTGATCTGGGTTTACATTTGCATAGGACTCTCTTTTCCTCGCCGCAGCCTTGGCTCTTTTGATTGCAATCTGGTCCTCTGTTGGCGTAGATTTCTTTTTGCGAGCCATACTGCTGCCGTATGCGATAGGCAACTATTAGCTACAGAAGACCTCAAAATTGATCGCTGCGTGTAAGTATTGAATTCTTATTCAAGCTTAACCTTTAAAAGTTCAACGATAATTCTTAATTTAATTTAAAGACAATTTGATGGACGCAGGTCCTTGCATTCCGTACAACCAATTGTTTTTATTTCATGAGTGACTTTTACTCGATTTCGTAATAATTTCAATTATTCCTAAATTTATTTTAAAGTTATAAAAATAGTTATCGTACCAAAACTTTTGTCGCAAAAAGCGCGTAAAAAATCGCAGAAATCAATCAATTCCAGTATTAAAATGTTTTTAATGCTATATTCTGTTGACGGAGTTAGCCTGATTCCAAAATGGTATAATATGAAGGGCTACGGCCTTTAGGCGAAAATTTGAAAAAAGTATGACACACACTGACATTCGCATTAGTAATTCATCGATTCTAGAAGAAACCTCAACAGAATGCAGAAAGCACTGGAAGCCCGTTTCGTCTAGATTCGATATTGCGCCGCTCATTCACAAATTCCGGGGTGGAACTCATCCAAGTTCCCTTTACCCATAGGACCGTGCCCCCTAGAGTCACGACTACTATCCCTAAGCCGCTCCATCCAGAGCTTTAGAAGCCTGTTCAAGCAAGTTCGCTACCTCTTCGTCACCGTTACTACAGTTGGTATGACGTTTACCTGTCAATTTAACTGTACAGGTTTCAATTCTCGGTAGTGGATACACACTTCTGATGAGTCCCAAATATAGGACGAAACGACCGATGAGTGCTTTCTGCATTCTGTTGTTCTGTTGAGGCTTCTTTTAGACTCAATGAATTACTTAATTATCTCAAATCCTCCTTAATTTCTATCATATATATATATATATATATATATATATATATATATATATATATATAAGGAAGCTTTAATACAACTTGCTGGCTGAACTTAATATGCTCTTTGATATTAATTATTGTTCTCATGTATGATAAAAACTCTTCTCTCATTGTACACGATGTGTGTGTGTGTGTGTGTGCATATATATATATATATATATATATAAATGGATATTAACCGATAGATATAAACAAACTCAGATAGAGGGGCAGACAGATGGATATATAAATATAATGAGAATTATAAACTGAGAGTCACATCTAAAAATAAACTAATATTATAATCCCAAAATGCCAAATACATGGGTACGCCTACTTTATTAATTGTTCAAATCAAACTCAAGTCTGCTAGAAAAATCTTATATTAATAAGAAAAATTTAATAGGTGACATACGTGAAAGCATTCATTTTAAAAAAAATCCCAACAGCAAAATGTAACATTACAAACATCTCGAAGACTGTGTTTATTGATTATCGAAGTGAATAATTGTAAAGAATTCTTGACACGTTTGTGAACTTTAATTCGGTTTGCCAGAGAATATTTGCTCTTTCTTCTTTTAGAACTGATGGCATAATGTAAACTGAAAAATAAATTGGATAATGTGGTATTTTTCAAGTTCCGTTGGGCAGACAACTTTTAAGCAGCCTGCTTCATTTGCGAAAACGAAATTTAACATATATATATATATATATATATATATATATATATATATATATATATATATATATATATATATATATGTATATATATATATATATATATATATATATATATATATATATATATATATATATACAATGAAATAATCACACATAGAGTCAATCAGCAATATTAATCCTATTATTGGCGACATCCATCGCTAGTAGTGTATAATGTATGCATTAAAATACTGTTAATCCATAGAGTGATGTGATCCTCATTTATAGAACTGTTGTCTGTTGTTTCCAGTTTATATTTTTTTTAAATGCAAGTACTTTCGAATAATCCTTTATTCATCGTCAGGCATATGTTTTCCTTATAAAATCAAAAACTTGAAGACGAAATAATTGTTTGTCGACCGAAAGATGTTTTTTTTTTTTGAGTATGTGCTATTATTGACGGTTGTGTACAATCTCGGAACGTGCAAAGACGCAACGCTAAGTTTTTCAAAATTTTAAGTGAGAATTTTATTTGAACTTTTCTTGTGATGTGGTAAATCCACGTATTCTATTTTTACAACTGTATTCAGTTAATATGTCATGAACTAAGTATATAGTTCAATTAATATAGTTTATGTCTTAGTAGTAGTTTTATATATTTATGTATGTATGTATGTACGTATGTATGTATGTATGTATATGTATAGAGAGAAAGAAAGAGTGATAGATTCAGAAATATTTATAATTTTCCTGCATTTATAGAGGAAGAATTCTGAAATATGCGGGTATAGGAATCAAATAAGTGCTGATTCCTATATACATCTAGTCTATAGTTAAGTAGACATTGTTTCAAATTGGGTTATTTTTGTGTAAGGAGAGTTCTTATTATCGAGAACAAAACGTTTTTGTGACAATCGCAAACTGAAAAATAGTTTTGTATTAATGTAGGTTCCCCAGGGCTCTGTCCTTGCTTCTATTTTCTTCGTGATTTTCATCAATGGCCTTCCTGGTGGCATCAGCTCTGAACTTGGTATCTATGCTGATGGCACAAATGATGTTCTCCTCTCTCGATAGTAAGTCTGATCCGTTAAATAAGGTCAAATTGGCTGCTAATCTCAAAAATGACTTTCAGTAAGTTGTTAACTGGGGCAAACAAAACTAATCATCTGAGAGACCCCTTTTCTGCCTTCTATTAACATGATTGATGTTAACCTTGTAAAATTTCTAGATGTGCTGCTAATGAAGTTGGTTCATTGTGTCGAGCTAGGCAATTTTTCTCACTAGAATCTATGCTACAAATCTATATGTTTACCATTCGCCCATGCTTAAAATATTGCTTGCCATATATGGTCTGCTACTCCTGCTATATATTTAGAGATTCTTGATAAAAGAAGAATCTGAGAAAAATCAGCAATACTATTGGTCTTAACCCGGCTTCTCGGATTCAGTCACTTTCCCATTGCTATAAAGTTGATTCCCTGTGCCATTTCTATAAATATTTAAATGGCAATTCTTCGAGCGGATTCTTTGCTATGGTACAGAGACTTTATGAATTAAAGCGCAGTACTACATTAGTAACAAGGTCTCATCAATTTATTAGAAGAACCGAAATATAACCGTAAGTTTCATACAATTTCTTTTCTCGCTTGTGTAACTCTCTTCCGGTTTCATGCTTTCTAGCTTTGATCTTCAAACATTTAAATAAAATGTCAATCGTTATCTACTTTTTTCCTGATTGCTCTTGTATTATTCTCACTCGTAATAATGTTTGTTTTCTAATTCTTTCGCACTCCGTAACCCTTTCCGTCTTAGTGACTTTACTCCCATGGGATTATTTTTTATATTACGTGAGGCATGTTTATTTCTATATCAACATTGTTCATATATAATAATAATAATAAGTATGAGGATCTGACAGCTTAATTGATTGAGTTATGAAATTTTGTGCGATAATCTTAAGTGGCATTTAAGACCCGCTAGTGATTTACAAAGGAGGCTACATATGGAGCAGGAGTGAGGATTGTGAGATGAGATCACTGTTAGATTGGCTGGCCTTTTAGATCTTGCTCTCGCTTCTTGAAGATGATTCAGACAAGCAGATTGAAAATTGCTGAGTCCACTAAAATACGTTGATCTCCATTCTACCCGCTCCAAGGCTAAGCGCTCAAGGGTGTTCTGTGGTATATTGACAGATGACAATATATGATAATATATATATATATATATATATATATATATATATGTGTGTGTGTGTGTGTGTGTGTGTGTGTGTTGTAACATTTCAGAACTAAAATATGTATCTGTAAAAGTACAATATGAATAAAGACAAAAGGAAAACTTATCTTAGGAAAAACTATCACCCATTATCAAGGATACTGTTATTATGTTATTAAATGATACGCTTGCTGATATCTTCTGGCATCAAATTGAACAAAACCGAATAATTCATCACTTGTCGTTTAATCTTTTCCTGAGAGTTTGCTGTCCTCATTACTTTCCGTAATATCCTACGTTGCAACTTTCTGTGGCAAGCGTAGTTTGGTCGATCCGAAACATTTCCGATGCATTGATATTTGAATGTTATGAACATCAGCGCATACATCAACAAAGAAGGGAATATAAGAATGACTAATTACTAATTGTTAAATTCCAAATTTTAGTATTTAACCTAATAATGTCGATCACACAGAGACAAATGAAATTGGATACGAAGGCAAGAACTATCCACAAAGCATGCCAAGTACATGCCCTTCAAAACATTTACATAAGGATCGTAACCATACGCAATAAAATGGGGTGTATTCGATAGTCTCCTCAATGTCACTATAATGGATGTACTCTGGCAAACCAATCAGTCTTGCCACGAAAAATATTTTGCTGACACAATATATTAGTAAGTTGCCCAAGATCATAGATAGTGGTACTCCCTTCGTGGCAAATGGCGGGCTTCCTATTTGTCAGAGTTCATTTCTTACCGAAAATGATTTCTTAGTATCTGTATCTTCCAAAAATCCGTTCTTTTCGTCATCTTTCGTACAGATATTCCAACAGATATCTATATTCCGCATTTCAAGAACTCTCTCCTAATTATAGAGGCAACAATCTTGAGGCCCGCCATAGGAACACTGTAACCAAAAATGTGCTTAACTCAGATTGATACACTGTGCCTTCGACCTAAACACATAACTCTAACCAATTTTTCACCAATATGAAAGTCGAGTTCAGATGAAGAGGCCACGGAAAGAACTTCTTAACGGTCCTAACTCCAAACCAATAAATTTATGGCTATTCATTTTAACTATTAATTTTTTATCTGTGTTTATCATGGCTAAGAGCTCAGTATACAAATCCCAACCGTAAAATACTGGTATTTGCCAAACAGCTTCACTACACTTATGGTAAAAGGTTGAGGAATATTATCTTGCTTCATCCAGTTGCTGTCGTTCTGGTTAAGACGTTAAACTACATCCGTGTCCTGGGGAAGACGATAAACTACGTCCAGCAGCAAGGCCTCTGATCAGGAGGTTTTGAGGAGCGTGGAACCACCTTTTGATTGATGGTGTTCCCAGGTCTATCCCGACCTGGGGTGGTAGCACCTGTTAGGGTCCCAGCTATGGGCAAATAGTTAAATATAATCAGCAATACTTTTTTTCAAAAACAATTATTACCAGCAATACAATTTTGAAGGAAAAATATTACAAAAAACAGATTTTTGACAAAAGAAATCATTGAGGTTGATATGCCGTAAAATAATATAAACCAACTGACCCTAAACCAGCAATAGGACAAATATGGGCAACACGTTAAATTACATTTCGTATTGACGGCCATCTATTGCTGGAGTATTGCCAGTACGTTTTTCGATGCATCATATTCTCCGTCCTTCATGATACTCTAACACCTAGCTGATTCAGTGAACTTGAGGCGATTTGAATCGCATAAATAGGCGACAAACTGATGCGAACACATACTGGTCTCTTTAGTAAAAATCTTCTAAAAATAATCACGAAATTCCTTACAGATGCTGTCGTTTTATTCTCAATATTCAACCACCCGGTGAGGCGTCGCTGGCCATATGTCAATCTGTAACATTTCTACCCGCAACGCTGCGTCCATGCTCGTTGCCTCAGCAGACAATCTATTTAACTTTTTCTCGAACTACCAGAGATTAATTATTTTTTGATAAGCAAGGAGGTCAGACCTGCTTTAGCTATGGCTACTTTATCTTCCCATTTGACAGATCCATCTACTCTAGATTAGAGTGCTCTGGAGCAGTTAATCAAAGTTGATTCGCTGGCTATAATCGGATGCAATAAACTTGATGGAACATTGACTTGGGTCCACCATTTTTCTCAATCACAGTCTCCATCAATTACCCATCAATTTCCGCTTTAAGGTTAGTACCAGCAATTCATGGAAAACATTCACATCTAACAAGTATGTGTTAAATTTCCTGTAACCAGCCATCATTGGCATAAGCTTATCTAAGATTATTCGAACCTTGACTATTGTGCGAATAAACTACACTGTCGAAGATTCGATAACATAAGCCGTAAATCGACACTCATAACAAAACCGACCGATGTTGCTGCAAATATATATGTCCAAGTTTTATCTACTCTCTTCGAATGTTGATTTCAGAATTGATCGATCAAGTTTAACAATAAATTCACAAAAATTCTTTAAATCAGGAGATCTGTTGGTATGTTCATCGGGGAGGTTATATAGGGAGAGATGTATGCCAGCCAAGACGTTCCCAGAACCAAATTACTTTAAGAGTTTCAGTATTTTATTATAATCTGCTAGTTTAGGTATCATTTTATAAACTGTTTAACTTCTCCAATATTGTTCAAACCCGCCTTGTTCTTGAATCTGTCATAACTATATCCTTTGAGAATCAAGGACGTTTTTTCGATACAACACATTTTTTTTATTTCCGGCTCGATGAATTTTATATAGTGGTAGACATTTGTCTTAGAGTTTGTACTGTTTTAGGTTTTTACACTCAAAGATATCCGGTTCCACAATTTAGTTGTTTTTATCAAGGTTGTATTTTTTTCGTATTTTCTTTCTTTCTATGTTTTCATTATATGGTTCCGCCTCCTGTTAACTATCAACTATAGTGCTTCTCCGACTTTCCTTTAGGGGAGAAGCCGGTGGTTAGGTAGGTATAAGACGACCAGAGAAAGGACGAATGCAGTGTATATTTTTCACAAGATAGACTGTAAAGTCACAGAAGTGAAAACAAGCACTGTTGAAACCGGTTCTGTTCGGAAATGATTCCTTGATGTTGATTATGGATGAATTTATTCTTGGTTCATTTGTGGAAATACAAATTGGTGGTGGGAGCAGTCACCTATATTAGCCTTTTCTTGTCCAACTGTTTTTCAGTCTGTCAAGATTTCCTTCTTTCCTTTCCTCTCTTTTTCTTTTTCTTTCTTTTTCCATACTAGCATAACCGCTGCAGCTGTTTAGGATCGCCAACTAAGGAGGTTCCCTTCAAGGAGTGACTGTGCCATCAAAGTGAGGCGCCAAAATGGATTAAGATCAGGCAGACTTGACATTATTTCTACCCTTTCTCACCATCTGCCATTCTCCCTCAAACGAAGTGGTAACACCCTATTTTACTAACGGAGAAGAAACGTAAACCTATTCCCCAAAATCTGGCATAATTTTCCGGCCAAGTGTAGTTGGTGAGATGATTACGGCCTTCTTTCGAGGATGTATGACAAAGAATCACGTCGATCCTTTTTGGCAGTTTCTCCATGGTGGATTTCATTGCCGGTTAAGTTGTAAAGAAGTGATACACCTCACTACAGTGACAATAATCAGCAGCTTCTGGACCTCTAAATCCATTAGAGCCGCCGAGGTTAATGGCAAGAAATCACGACTACTGTTAGCCAGTTTCACGACGGCGAATTTCTTTCACGCGGAAGTTGCAAAAAAGTGACCAATCCCACTACAGCGAATAAGACCAGCAGTTTCCGGTCCTCGATATCCAAATTGATAGGAACTGTGTTGAAGGCTTTTCTTTTAATCAACAGAACAAAATACCATTGCACGTTTAGACGATCTGAACGATGATGTCCTCATATTGGTGGAAGAATGTGTTCAAATGCACAAAATGGCGTGATACGCAGTGAGCCTTGCTGATTTGATTCTTCCCTGGTTATTTTCAGTCTTCTTTTGTAAGTAGCAGAACGTTTCAGATGGGAATATTCTTGCTTTTGATGGTGATATCTAACTGAATTTTTCAACATCTTTCCCTGACTTCACAATATTTTTTTTATTTTTTCTATCAACCACGAAGATAGACATACTTATCTTCTCAGTAGCATTCAATTCGCGTAGATTGCGCAGTAACATATCTTTTTTTATCATGTGTGTGGAACGACAAGCCTACCGTAAGAATTCCCCCACATCGATCAATGACAGGAATGTATTCCATGTATTTGAAGCAAAAACCAAACTGTCGTCTCAGTAACAATGCCAGTGATTGTTATAAATTAGCTGAAACTACTGAAATCAAGTCTTAACCATTGTATTAGAGATTCTTGCATGTTTGTTCGGCATTGTCACAATAGAAGAACTACTACCACAAAAATCTTATACTTATATATACGTTATAACTTAAATAATTATACCACATATAAAAACAATTCTAGATACACTATATATAAATATACTGAAATATATTAATTTTTATTACTTAATAAATATCAGTTATACTTGAAAAAGTGATTTTTTTATCTTGTATCATAAATTTCGGATATCACCCATTTTTATTTTCTTGTAAGTTTGTGAAAAGTTGTATACTAGTCCTCCGAACATTTACCACATCCGCAAACCAAAAGAAAAAAATCAATTAAAACATTAAATTTTTATAAACTAAACGAACTAGTACCGTGCAAGTAATCTCAAATATCTATATACTATTCTCTGACATAAAACTATCATCTGACCTAATGAAAGAAACCTGTCAAATATGTATTAAAATTTTAGAAAAATTCTTTAACAATGAGGAAAATTTGATTTCTTACTCAAATTAAGCAGAAAGAAATGTTTTGACAAAAATATCATCAATTATTCTGCTAACAAATCAGTCAATATACCACATAACACCCTTGAACGCTTAGGAGATCAACGTGTTTTAGTGGACTCAGGATTGAAAATAATCTGTTTGTGTGAATCATCTTCAAGAAGCGAGAGCAAGATCTAAAAGGTCAGCCAATCTAACAGTGATCTCATCTCACAATCCTCACTCCTGCTCCATATGTGTTCTCCTTTGTAAATCACTAGCGGCTATTAAATACCACTTAGGATTATCGCAAAAACTTTCATAACTGAATCACTAAGCTGTCAGATCCTCATACGTCGAAACCGACGGGATAGTCCATATATATATATATATATATATATATATATATATATATTGATTAATTTCAATGCAATAAAAGGATTCGATGGTTTAGTGAGAGTGTCAGAAATAGAGGGGTCAGTAAAGGACAGGATTCAAGGTGACAGAAGATGACGATTATAAAGATTGTAGTTGATAGGAAAGCAGGAAGCCGAACGTGAGTTCCACAGGTAAGAAATGCATAAAAATTATGCTTGCAACTAGCAATTCCAACCAAAAGAAAATTATGTGACTTGGCAGCCAATCTCGCTTAGAGGTATCAAAAATGAATGTACATCAGCATAATAACGAAAATTTCAATATGGGCTCTGGTAAAAAGCTTGCAATGATAACAGCAAAAATTGCAATATGAGCACTGGTAAAAATGATTGCTGAAGACATTAGGTTTATAAGTCCCAGAAATGCATACACAGATGTGTTTAAGGACACATGGCACAGTGGATAAAGTCGTTGGTTAGCTTTAGTGACAGGGCCCAAAGAGTTGTGATTTCAATACCTGGTTAAGGCAGTGGAGAAATTGGAGAGGTGAATTAACAGGAGATAACTGATAACTGAAATCCATTAGACATGGCATGCGAGCGAAATAAAGGGTTCAGTTCGACATTCCAACAACCTGAAACGTTGTGATGAATATGGCAACAAAGATGAGCATAATAGTCCGAATAATGTAAATAGTGAGAATAATTACTATTATGCAACGAAAAGCTGTTTAAAGGCAATGGAATAGAGATGCCATATCAGGAGCGATAACTTTTCAGATTCTTTGGGGATTTTGTCAAGAATCTCAAATTATAATACGCAAGCACCAGAACATATGTGTCAGCAATATTCGACGCAAGGAGAAATAGTCGATATATAAATTCGAAAAATAGATTCCTGTGGAAATATTGTCTAGGGTGACATATTGAAAGAACTTTCATAGCTGTAGACTTAGCAATTGATTCAACATAATCTTTCCATTTCATGTATGGTAAAAACGTGAGACAAAGAAGGCGCAGAGTGTTGATCTTCTGAATGCTAGCACCAGCGACGCTGCCGAATGGTAATAAGGTTCTCTTAAGATGACTAATAGAGAGCGGTTTCATTTTAGAAGCATTCAAATTTAGAAGCTACTTCTTGTCTCATTTAGAAACAGATTGAAGGTGATTTTTGAGATCATTCGCCAAAGTTGTGGGGGCTCTCTCCTTTTTTACATAAAATGGACTCGTCCAAAGTACAACTTATACTGACAGAGAGAATGCCTGCAGTTGAGACACGTGGAGATACAGTCTCGACGTCTGTCGAACTCTCTGCTTTGGCAGAGAGGAACCCGGACGAAGCTTTGCCGAAGGGCAAGGTTTCGTCCGGGGAGGTAGACAGGCCCTGAACCCGTCTAGGTGGGTTCAAAAGGTATATTTTAGGCCGAGCCTACGGGCTCGGAGAAACAACCCACTTTAAACTCGGCCTTGTGCCACATATATTCCTCGTGGGTGGAATATTAAATAACGAGATACATAGAGATACGTTGAGATACGTGGAGATACGTTGAGACAGGTTGAGAGATACGGAGACAGACACAGGGTGTTCTCAGAGTTATACAAGAGTCCAGAGAGAGAGAGAGAGAGATGATTACGGCTTTACTTACAGAGACTAGTACATATACTTTCTACTAACCCGCATTCCTGGACTACTAATCTTCACTTCAAGTCTGTATTCTTACGTTTAATACCCTTATTTTTCTATCTCAATTACTGGCGCTATTTATTTATTTGTTCAGGATTCCATTCACGGAATCCACAACAGCCAATTTGATTTTACCAAAAACCATTCAGACTTACTTTTCAGACAAGAGTAAATAGTCAACGACGAAATTATTCGTACACCCATCTATTTTGAATATCTTTATCCATTTTTCAGAATCTAATGATGACAGGCTTTTTACATGTTAAAGGACGTTCAACGATTGAAGACTGGGGCAAAACCCAGAAAAGATTTGTTCAAATCTCATCAAAAACCTTAGAAAACGATTGCTGCAAATTATAAAGATGCTATTAACTATTAATATTGTGAAAATTGTTCATTGTCTATTTTTTATACTATAGGAATAATTTTGTCTTTTCCTATTTGGCATAATTCGCCTGTCAAATTTGTTGTATTTAGCCTATTGTTCTGAAAACTGAGTTTTATATTCGTTTTTGTGCTTATTAACATATAAAATCCTGGCATCATACGGATATTAGATTGTAAATGGATGAAAATATTCAAAATTGATTGGTGTACGAATAATTTTGTCGTCGTCTGTGGTTGTGTCATCAGCGGTTTCGTTTTGGAGGCATTTAAATTAAGAAAGCATTTCTTGTCTCCGTTAGCAAAAGATTGAAGGTGATCTTCGAGATCATCTGCCAATTTGATTTTACCGAAACAATTCAGACATATTTTTCTGACAACAGTAAATAGTTGTGTCATTAGCATAGATAACGAGTATATGTTTTGATATCTACATCAATTTGTTTCGACTGTGTATGTAATGGCGAGGATATATAAAAAGAAAACTTTGATTAACTCAATCTAGAAAATATTTACATGATAAAACCTTATTTGCGTGTGTAACCTCTTGGCATTGCATTTGACGTTTATTTATCCTCTGTAAGTTGCAACCTCGCTTCACGTAAAGTGATACATGCCTTCTAAAGTTTTTTATCATTTATCTGATCCATCCTGCAGCTGAACCATGCGCTCCTTGACTCTTAGTGCACATCAAACCCCGTGTTCATGTTACAGTCACAAAGTCAGTGACATTCCGATGGCTTAGACCATAATGACGACAGAGGCTAAAACACCAAGTAAATGTCATTGCCGTTAATAACTGACAGAAAGAAAAAGAACTGAAAAATCAAATTTCCGTCATACGAAACGGTCGAACTAACTTTAAAAAAAATTCAACTTGTTCACTCGAGTCTTGGGAACTTTTTTTATCTATGAAACATTCTTTCTGGGCCTTCAATTTATCGTAGTAAGCTTTATGTAGGAAACACTACTTTATTCATATTTCAAGTTGCGCATTCTTACGACTCAAGAATGGATCGGTTGATGGTGTTAAAAAGTCATTAATATTATAATGCGTCATAAGACATGTATTTCTTCCAAGAATCATTCTGAGCATACTGACATTGTTTCTGTTATTCCACAATATTTTCTTAAAGTTTCAGAGAATTAAATCTCTTGTATTTTCAACTGGTAATTTCGTTCTGCATCGAACCTATTTATAGTCTACAAACTGCAATGCATTTCAGAATGCAATAGAGGTTTTCTTTTTCTCTCTTTATACTGTTATGTCCTAAAGTCTATTGCTTTCAGAGAGTTCATTTGTATTGTTGGACGCCATGTATATCAGTTACATTTAACTGTTTTCTTATCAGATCATTTTTCAGTTTTAATGACTGTTTAAGGATTGATTGATTTTTTTGTTTATAAAATACTTTTTTATGGTAAAAATACGAGCAATAAATCTTTATATAAAAAGGACTAACAATACATATTTATAGAAAAATGACCAGCAATACATTTTATATGTAGTTGGAGGCATACAATTACCTTCAAACTATTTAGATTTTGGCATTGAATAAACCATAGGAGCGTTGATATGCTGCTAAACAAATTCAACCAATTAATGAACATGAAATAACTCTTTCATGTCATTAATCCATATAATATTCTACAATTTCTTTAAAAAATTAAACTGTATTCCAAAATATAACTTCAACAAAACTACGACATAAAACACACATATCATCGTCTACAGTAACTGTGTTCACAAAACGTTTCTGCACAAAAGCTGAGTATCATCTACCCTTTCCAACGAGGTGATATTAAGACAACTAGAAGTCCTACCAGAATTTATTATTGGTGGGTAAAATTTTTAACAACATAGGATACGCAGCTGAAACCATGTTAATGTCGGACATAGAAAAAAGAGCGTAGACGAATTATTACGAGAAGACGAAAGGATTGTGTAACTAGCAATTCTAAGAAAGCAAAATGTATGTCCATTTGAAAGAGGTAGGGCACAAGATGCGAACTACGTAATTAATCAGGTAGAGAAATTAAACCTTCTGGAAAGTTTTAGAACAAACTATGGAAATGGGGAACCGAAATCCGAAGTATTGGAAGCGCGAATAATGCTTTCCAAAAGCTAAGCTAACAATCTGAACTGCTTTGTAATATCAATCTTCTTTAAGGCCAGTGAATATTGGACATTTTCTTCACCGATGAAGACAATACTTGAGGCAACAGACATGTGCTTCTACAGAAGAAGGCCAAGACTGCTATGGATGAAGAATATAGTTCTAAGGAAAATGAAACACTGAAACTTAGAATCAGATTGAATCAGCTGAGGTTTCTGGGACACATAATGAGGAAAGATGATAAGATGGAGAATTTGTCATTCACTAGGCATATTGAAGGCAACTAGGATAGAGGAAAATAACGAGTAATCTTAATGGGCTTGTCTACTTGAATGGCAGAACAAGGACTGGGATGCTGAGAAACAAAACATGTCTTAGATCCTCAAAGGATAGGAACTTATGCAGAGCCATGATTATCTACGCGCTACGGTACTTTAAAAAAATATTCCATCTTTATAAATCTCTTCACTTGTATGCCTATTATTCAATCAAATTTAATTATAAATAGTAAGAGATTAACTTTATATGTTTGCTGTCTTGATTAATGATAATTTTCCGGAGAATTCTCTTATTGTACATGAAATGTACTAAGTATAAACAGCTCAGTAAATCACCGTAAAAAATTTATCAGTACTAATTTCTAATGATTTATGAAGTCGAAATTCGTGTTTTAAGTGACGACCACAATGAATTTTTTTTAAAGATTTCAAACATAGTCAATGTGCTCTTAGAGACTGACTCTAATAAATCGCTCATCTAATAATTTACTCGGAACTGAGAGTTCAAATATTTATTTATTGAACTTAGTTTAGCACAAGACTAAGCATACGGAACCTTTAATAAGTATTAAATTTTCTATTGCTCCAGAGTTTCGTGTCAACAAAGAATTTAAAATGTTTCGCCTTCCAGCGACCAATTCATTAAATTAGTGAGAATCAGGTGATTTGTCAACAGGAAAAAAATAATATTTTGAAATTTATTAAATTTTATGAAATTAACGAAGAAATGAATCGGTCAAAAATAACCTTTGAGATTCAATTATGATTTGGTTTTCGTTTGTCGAAAATCTGGAGAAAAATTCGGACTATTTTAAAATCGATAAAACTGATTAGTTTTCGTTTAACCGGGCCTTATTGATTTTCCTGTCAATAAATGATGAGCTGGAGGGTTAATTAAAACAATATTAAAAATGGGTTGAGCGAATCTTCATTTTGGAATTATGTCAAATAGTTATTTCGTTACAGGAGCCTGATTAATTCAAATCTTAACGTTAATGAAATTGAAATACTAATATAGAAGAGCGAATGGAAATTGAATTTGTGATTTGCTATTTGCAATTCGCTTGCTTCGGCTTTGTGTCTAGAGAAATTATTGCAGCCGCCAGTTCAGAGGTCATCGACGTCTGACACTTGCAATACTAATTGGCAGTTGATTGAAATTAATTGGACAATTACAATGATAATAATTACAAATCGTCTTCTTCCAGACCATCTTCTAATAAGGGAAAGATTAGTATGTACACGACCACATCGTATTTCGTAGCAAATAAATTCAAATGAAAAAAAAAATAATATAAAATAAATATATCTTATAAAGTTTTAAATAACATGAATACAAGAAGAATTTTATGTAGTTAAACAAACGGAATATTTTATAAATAATTTTCTTTTCCTTTATTTAGTTAGGTATTCGGTGTCACAGATTTTCTGCCCAAAAGCTGAGTATCATGTACCCTGTATTCAATTGTGAAAGCAGAACAACATATATTATAGTTTTATTACCTGAAAGCACCCAAGGAAATTATCGTCCTGAGTATGACGTTAAACTGCATCCAACAGCAAGGCCTCTGTTCAGGAGGTTTTGAGGAGCGTGGAAACACCTCTTAATTGCTGGTGTTCCTAGGCCCACCCTGACCAGGGGTGGTAGCACCTGTTAGGGTCCCAGCTATGGGCAAATAGTGAACTCCTACTTTTTACAGATCTTACCCACGTCCTGGGTATGGCGATAAACTACATCCGCGTCCTGGGTATGATGATAAACTACATCCGCGTCCTGGGTATGGCGATAAACTACATCCGCGTCCTGGGTATGACGATAAACTACATCCGCGTCCTGGGTATGGCGATAAACTACATCCGCGTCCTGGGTATGACAAAAAACTACATCCGCGTCCTGGGTATGATGATAAACTACATCCGCGTCCTGGGTATGACGATAAACTACATCCGCGTCTTGGGTATGAAGATAAACTACATCCGCGTCCTGAGTATGACGATAAACTACATCCGCGTCCTGGGTACGGCAATAAACTACATCCAACAGCAAGGCCTCAGATAATGTTTTCGAAAAAATAATGTTGCCAGCTATACGTTTTTGAAAAAGTGATGTTCCCAGCTGTGCGTTTTTGAAAAAGTAATGTTGCCAGCTATGCGTTTTTGAAAAAATAATGTTACCAGGTATACGTTTCTGAAAGAGTAATGTTTCCAGCTATACGTTTAATAGTACTATATATTTAATATATATATATATATATATATATATATATATATATATATATATATAGATAGATAGATAGATAGATAGATAGATATAGATATGACTTAATTTGGCATTAAATGACCTACAGTGGTTGATATGCCCTAAAACCCAATCAACCAACCAACCAAGGAAATTAAATTTAGGCATTAAATAAGCCATAAATGAATTGATGTGACGTTAAACAAAAAATCAATCAATCCTTAAACAGTCAGTAAAACTGAAAAATGATCTGATTAGAAAACAGTTAAATGTAACTTACCTCGAATAACCCGATTAAATCTCATGACTAACATGCTTCGAAATCTGAACGAGAAGAAGGAACAATGACTATAACGCCGAATGACAGCTGCAATAAAATTCCACTGGAATGATAGATCCACAATTCTCAACAGCACTAGGCATTGTTACTGTGGTTAACGTAGCAAAGATCTCGTTTTACTGGATGAAGATGCTACACTCAAAACCAACTGATTTTGAATTCATAGATATCTTACTACTAGGCTGGTTTTCATAAAAGGCTAAAGAGCCCAATATGACTGGTATTTAATCCAAATGGTGGAGGGGAGAGTAGATTGCTATTTGTGCGCGTAAGGGAATGTCATGAACTCGACTGGAATTCAAACTCGGCTCTCCGACTTCTCATTCTGATGCGTCATCTATTACACCTCACATAACAAGAGCCAAAAAAAAAAACTTGAAAGAAAAATCACTCTACTATTTTGATTATATCAGCAACTTATGCCTGGGTAAAAATAATCGCAAAATGAATAAAATTCTAAACAGAGGCCGATCATTTATGAGAATCTAGCATAATAGCAAATACATTTAGATATTTAGATTCGTTTGACTCTAGGCGATACTGATGAGGAAAACTGAGAAATGCTAACTCGACAGAAATAACTTTCGAGGCCAGCTTAACAACTTACTGCCCATAGCAAATACAGATAATCGAATAATTTAGATTTAATTAAAACTAATCAAGATTAAATATAGCCACACAAAATACCGCTCTTAAACTTCGTGATCAAATAAAATAAACCTCAGAGTTATAAGTGGAATCTTCGAACTAACATTGAAACGCTGAGAAAAAGATTTAATAATTTTTTTATAAATAAAATTGTGGAGATGTTCCCGAAACGTTCCTGAAATTTCATGCTTTTCCGCCAACATTGATCTTCCAAAACTTAAGTGCAATGTCAATCATTATCTTCTATTTTCTTAATTCCTGTTCTCTTCTTTAATAATGTTTTTTCAGATATTCTCTCACACTAAATAACCCATTGCGTATTGGTAGTTTTTGCATTGCATTATATTATATATATATATATATATATATATATATATATATATATATATATATATATATATATATAAAGTAGGTTTGCTCTACTTAGCGTATTGAGCACTTTACGTAGTTACTTTTTGCTTTATTCGTTTTGGACTCTGAGCTTAAATTCTGGGCGATTGTTTTCGCGTCAATAAATGGTCCTAGTTCTTTCTTTTTATCCTTATTTTCCCTTGGGCATTGGTTTGTTCAATTACAAGACAAAATACCTAACGTTTTTCAAACGAGTATAACTATTTATATTATTATTATATATATATATATATATGTATATATATATATATATATATATATATATATATATATAAAATTGTGTATTTGCGAAGCAATCCCTCTCATATACAAGTTTCATTAAATCGCTTTACAAGGTACTGTGGTTAAGTTTTTATCTAATTATTTTGTGTTCTTATGGACATAAGTTATAAAGAAATTGTCAAAATGTTCTGTATTTCGGAGTGTTAACACATTATCAGGGATGACTTACATTTTACTTTTAACTAGATCAAGAAAACAGCGCTGTCGTAAAATTAATTTGATTTTTACAATAAATTTGATCTTTCATAGAATACCAAATTTCTGCTAAATTGAAGATAAAATCCGAATATTTTGTATGGGAAAGAAAGAATCTCTCAGATATACCCGCACATACACACACGCACACATCCAGACACTCACACGTACACATAATCACATGTTATTTGCGTATGCTGGAGTTAGATGATAGGATAGGTTTGTTAAAAATTAGTTAAATGTACGATGTTAACATCAAAAGATTTTGCACACTTTGTAGGTTGATAGGGTTGGCGAATTTATAGACTGATTGCATTTAACTTGATTTTTTTGTTTATTTTAATCTTTTTACCTCTTTAATAAATGAACGTATAGTTTACGTTTTGTATATCTTTAGACATAATAACAAAATCTTTCTCTCGTGGTTGCAAAATGCCCTTTATAATCACCATCAGCCGTTCTAATTGGGATCAAATGGCCAACATTGAGTTATTTCAAAAGTGAAGGAAAAACATTTTTACTTTAGAGATACGCTAGCAAATACGTAAAGCTTTCATTTATATGAAAAGACTAAAAGTCTTTTATGTTCTACATATTTCTGTTCCGAAAGTAAATGCCATAAAACGTTGGTCAACCCACCTGCCAGTAGCCATCGCTTCAATTCTACACATTAATGAATTTCTTCAGTTTTTTTTTAATGTTTACGATCATTAATATCTGTTTTCGGCATGGCGACTGGGTTTCGCATACATATTTTGTTAACGGGAACAGTTTTATCGCCTTTGAAGTTTCATTTTAACGCTTCGATTACTAATTATCGATTTGTAGTTATTGATCAAATTGAGAAAGGCAATAATAAATGTAACTTCTAAGTTGTATTTCAATAAAAATAAATAAATAATAACCATGTGTATATGCGTGTATATGAATTTATGCATATGTACGAGAATATATATATTCTTGTATATATGCAGATGAAGGGGTAGATAGATATGTAAATATTTAAAGGATATATGATGTTATAAATGCACACAAATAGAGCTATATATATATATATATATATATATATATATATATATATATATATATATATAGAGAGAGAGAGAGAGAGCATGCAAAAAAAAAAACAGAGAGTGGACGTTCCCATTTTTTTTAAATATATGAGAGTCCAGCATCTCAGTACTTAGAACCAAACAGCCAGATTATCTGCGAAATACAATTGATTATGAAGGTGAAGGCTTGTGCAGAAATGACTAAACTTTTGGAGGAGCTGAGACAGAATGCAGAAAATTGGCGCCAAACTACCCTCCAAGAGATCTTTTTCTAGACCGGTTTTCACCCAAGTCTTTAAAACCATTTTCTTGTGGTATTTTTCCATGGGGAAGAATAGATGGACTTAGACATTGCCCAAGTGTATTAGCATGTATGTGAATGTAATAGTCTCTACTGGAACTCTGAATCTGTGCCGCTATCCATTACTCCACTGTAGCTAAACACGCACATACGCAGCACACACGCACAAACAGACACACACATATATATATATATATATATATATATATATATATATATATATATATATCAAGGGTAATACATCTATTAATACATATCAAGAGTAATGCATAAGTACACATAAGTTACACACGTGTATATGAGTTTACAAAATCTTCATTACATATATATATATATATATATATATATATATATATACTTTTCAAATATAACGTATTTGTGGGTAAACTTAATATCAGGGGGAGAGACTGTGTAAAATAAAAGTCGATGCTAAGGAGAAAATCGATAGTCTGTTTCATGTTTGAACGCAATCTCTAGGCCATATATATATATATATATATATATATATATATATATATAAATTGTGTGTGTGTGTGTGTGTTTCTGTGTGTGCGCGCGCGTGTGTGTGTGACAAAAATATAGTTTTAATATACGCTATACTTATGGGTATAGAAAGTATGTAAATATAAAAAAAACACTGATGTTAATATTGAGTTGCGTCAGCCTGTTTCATGTTTAAACGCGATTATCAGGCCATGATGTCCTGAAGGTCTGCTTGGTGTTCACATCAATGCCCACTTGTATATTTAAACACACACACACACACACACACACACACACACACATATATATATATATATATATATATATATATATATATATATATATATATATAGTAGTCACAATATTATTTCCATAATTTCCTTCAATCAGGCTTTTATGAAAATCAATGTTTTGTGACTCACATTTAACTAAGTAGATTAAATGATCGGACAACATTAACAAATTTTGTCTAACAGGCGAGTCGTCATAAAAGGAGTTTTTATGTGCGAAATTTTTCGATCTTTTTCTTTCGTTATTGTTCCTGCTTCTCCTTCAGCCTCAATCTGTATCTTGCTTCACATCTTTGCAAACGAATATTTTTGGCTATCGTTCTGCCAACCTGTTGACAATACTAAGTGATTAAATATTGTTTTCACAATGTTCTCAGTTTTCTTCTTCGTCTTTTACTTGTTTCTGCTTTTAATAATAACATTTAATATTTTCCATTTAATGGCGTCGATGGCCAGCTCTTCGCGATATATCTTTTATGGAAGCTCACTTGTGTAAATATTTTCCAGTGAGAAAGTTATAAACTAACGATGAAGGAAAGTCTTTGGATTAGTTCAAATATTCAAACTGAACTACAAAAAAGTATTTACTATTGATTATGATTGCTAATTTTCCCAAATGTGTTTTACCATTTGTTTTGCAGATATTTTTGACTTTGGGGGAACAAGATTTTGACAGAAGATAAAATTTGAAAAAAAAAGTTTTTTAAAGATATGTTTGGTGGTACAAAATTTTATCACTGCCATGAATAGACAAAAATTAGTTTTATTATTACCACTCATGATAAGTAAAAATGAAAAACGGGCTAGCAAACCGGTTTCGTACCTCGCTCAACAGAGCTAAATCGAGGTAAATAGAGTAAATTATATAATAAAAAAAAGAACAATGGACAAAGTTTATTGGTGGGGAAAAAAAATTAAAAGGTAATTAGTCGGAGGCCTAATATAAAGTCCTTCTGTTTACAAAGAGAAGGCTTTGAAGATAAAATATAGATGGCCTCCAACACTTTTAGGTGGTAATTTGAGTGGAACTTGCTAAGGATGGTAGAAGCGTCCGCACTAAAACTAACAGCACAATTATGGCTATTTATAAGGTGTTCTGCGATGAAAGACCCTTATATATTGGTCAAAATGTCCGAGGGACTGTACTTCCGTTTTCGGATTTTCGCTGGAACGTGTTGTTTTATTCTAGCATCTAGACTTTGCTTCGTTCTCCGTATGTAGTGCGAACCGTAACTACATTTTAAAGGAATAAATTAGTGAACTATTATGGTATGGTGGGAGAACATCCTTACGTATAGACGGAAGAACAGGCCCGGCAGAGAAAACTACACGAGTTCTTTTAATGAATTGTCTTTTTTAAAGAAAGGTTTCAAAAGATCTTGCAATATAGAAATCCCGAATGGAAACGGATTTTAAGCCCCTAACATTGCTGCCTTAATGACAAAGACTCAGAGATAAAAGCACTAGTAATTTGTTTCTACAATTTATTACCTAATTATATGAAGTCGGATGCCGTGGTTTGACAGGAAGATCTCTATGCAGAACTCTAAGTCGACTTGGAGTCAGGGGAGTAAAAACGAGAAAGGCCATAAGGAGCATTTCAGAAATTGCAGAAAAGGCCTCAAAATGGCTATGGATTAAAAGATCAGATCCATGGAGCTCCACAACGTAGATTGGCGGGCGTTGAGGTGCTGTTGGAAGGAATGAAGAAAAAGAAAGGAGAGAATAGGCAGGAGGGAGGAGAGGAAGAGGGAGGGAAAAGAGGTGAAGAAAAGAGGAAAAAAGAGAGGCAAATAGAAATATATAGAGGGATGACTAATGTTGCTGTTTGAGGGGAGGGTCGTTTGTTTTAGTTTTTTTTTTATTTCTTATTTTTTATTTCTGATTGGTCCCTGGCTATTTCAAGATTACCAATGGCAGTTCTTTATATGTCCGTTGCTGTCTGCTTGGTGAATATTTGCTTCAGGATCGCCTGCCGCAATAGGTATTGTTTCGGTAGGGTCTCTTGGGTTAACATGCATGATACTGAAAAACCCGAAACTTGTCATAACCCCAAGTCATAACATCATTGATGAGGCTATCCTGCGCACCCGGTGGAGTGTATTCATAACAAATATATATGTATGTGCGTGTGGTGGGGGTAATCATACATGTCCTTGTAGAAACATATTCCATTCTCCTAGAGGCTTTCACTATTCATGTCATTTAATAATACTTGTAGTTCACCCGATGACAATCTATCTCAATTTCGCACATATCTATGTATGTATCTATCTGTCTATCCATCTATCTATCTTATAGTTATCAAGCTAATTATTATCTCCATTTTTATAAAGAAGGGTTTAGTATTTTTTTTTAGATTTCGGTTATCTTTCTCTGTAGAAACGGGCCTAAATAGCTGTAATAATACTTTGTAAAATTGTTCCCTTGCGTCTTTCAAAAGACTTGGTACTACACCGTCTTCCGCTTATACTTTTGTGCCTTTTCCATTTTTTTCTTCTCTGGAATATCAGTGAATCTACCAGAGTTTTTTTTTTAAGCATACAAGGTTATCCTTAGCAAATTTCTACGTGCTAACTTCAGCGTTTTCGCTTTTCGATATAAGCAACTACGTTTAGCAATGTTGGTTAGGATCGATTATGTTTTAAGTTCATCTCTTTTTTGACTGCTAAGAGAAAGAACATGCTTCAGAGAAAAAGGTATAAAGAAATATATGATAGAAAGACGGTTGTGTGCAGAGAATGGTAAGAAGAAATGAAGATCGACTGATTGGTGACGAATGAATATTAAACATAAGAAGGAAAAATAGACAAAATATGCGTATATGAGATAGAGAAGTTTGCTGGTAAGACATGACCGAAAATAGCAGGGTTGTGACCGTCTAGCAGAAGCCAAGTAATGTCTGATCCTAGATAGATTGATAGATTTGTTTTTATATGAAATGAAAATAGACTGACCGTCAAGACCTTGCTGCACCGTCATCAATAAACATCGTCAATGAGGAGCTGGAGGTCACAGATCATTTCAACTGTCTCAACTCTTCAACCAGCAATACTTCAGTCGCTGAAAGAAATCACCAGAAGCATCGTCGTTGATACTACTTTGTTGGCTATATAAGAAAAGAGAGTATGATAAAACAATCAATTTAGTCTGAATACCAAATTCAAGATCTACTAGTTATTTGCCCTCAGTAACCCACTGCATTGGGGTTAATCTGTGACGAAAAATGGAATTCTTAAGCTTGATTCTCCCCATATTCCAGATGATGGCTATGATGGATCAGGTTCATAGAATGTAGTATTGTCGCATACCAAAGGATATTATGATCACAGAACAAGATACAGTAGGTCACACTGCACTTGAGAAGCCCCATTTCAGAAGTGTAGAAAAATGCTAATAGATTTAAGTAGTGTCACTGAAAACTCATTTGTGTACATTGACCAGCTCACAGAAAGTTTGTACAAAACCGGCTCCAATTATTTGAATTTTTTAATCATATATATTACCAAACCAGCGACGTCGTACAAAATGTGCGGTATTCTTTGAACTGGCAGAGAGTAAAATATCTTAGAATAACATTTTAGAGGCTCATCTTTAGAATATGTTCAATAATATTTTTCTTCCTTAACGTGAATATTTAAGAATTGAGAAAATATATACAGTGGCCTATAATAAGTTTTTAGCCACCCTTGATTACAGCAATTTTGGCTTGTTTAATAACTTCTTTTTCTTTCAAACAATACCGTGTTAGTATCAACCTACTCTCATCTATCAACAATAGTTGACTTATATCTTGTAATGAAATGTCGTAGAAGTAAGGAAATGAGTGAATTTCAACGAGGGCAAATAATAGGATGGCATTAGTGTGGCAATTCAAATAGAGAAATTGCTAGGTTTTTCCAGGTTAATCATCAAACGTCAAAACATTGTCAAAAAATATAATGAAAACCATTGTGGCGTGGAACAACGTTCAGGAAGACCAAGCATCGTTTCTGAGCGAACGGAAAGGACACTGAACAGGGAAGTCATCAGAAATTTTCGTCAGAGCGTGAAACATGTAATCAGCAGCATGGAAATATTGCCATATGCGGTGAGAAAAACTCTGAAAGAGCTAGGCTATCAAAGAAGAGTTGAAAGAAAGAAGACCTTGATTTCAGAGGTTAACAGGAACCTTCGTATGGACTGGGCGAGAGAATTCGAGGGCAAAGATTATGAATTTTGGCAGTCTGTAATTTGGTCAGATGGAAGTAAATTCTGCCAATATCCTAATTCGAGATTGGTTTATATTTAGAGAAATCGGGATGAGATTTGGAACACTGAATGCAGACGACCGTGAAACATGGAGGGATTGGAGTAATGATGTTGGGCGCTGTCTGGTTTAGAGGGAAATCTGAGTTGATTCTTGTTGACGAGCGGTTGAATGGTCCAAAATACTGCCAAATATTAGAGAAAGGACTACTCCCAATATTTCAAACCAATCATAATGACAAGTATGTCTACATTTTTCAAGAAGATGGAGCACCATGCATACGAACAAAATAGCAAACGTTTGGGAACACCTTGACCGAAGACTTCGAGAGCGTGCAACCAAAATCACATCAGTGGCAAACCTTAAAGAAAAATTGCTAATGGAGTGGCAAAATATGGCTCAGACGATTATTGATAACTTGATCAAATCCATGAAAAATCTAATACAAGCACTGAAAGTAGCAAATGGAGAACCTACTCTGTACTAGTTCCAAATACTGTTTATGTCGAATAGGGATTACGCAATTAAATTTTGAAATTGGATTAGTTTATTTCTCCCGGCTAAAACCTTTTTTTAGGCCACTGTATAAGCTTGAGATTAATAAATCTAAATTTTAGATTCGTCCAGAGTCTACTATGTTATGTTAAATATCATCAATTCTAGTTCGCTAACTAGTCTTTCAGTGTACCTTTGACTAGTGTGTTAGATCTTTTGTCACGCATACAAACTGAAATTCTCACACTTGTTTAATTACCCAAATCTTTCGCATATTTATTCGAACATACAATATTACAAAGATTCTGTTTAGCTATAGAGACGATATTCCGCTAACTTTTTTACATACGGCGACACTAGCAACCAACTACCTGCCTTTATTCATCAGGTTGACGATTACAATTTCATACACACAGTGAAAACAATGTATGTCTGTGTCACATACATCTGCACATATATAGAAGCATTTTCCGTTTATCCAATACGGTTGTGCAACCCTTGTCGTGCGTGCCAAAAATGGCACATCGATGATTTGTTTCTGGCACGCGAAACTTATTCATTAGATTACCTTTTTGATTTACTTTTATTCTTTCTCTTCTTTCATGTATATCATTATCTCATGTATTTTTATTTTCTGTCCTTTACAGATTGTGCAGAATGTGACGATCATCATTCACTTGAAGAGGACATTAGAGAATTTAAAGATTACTTGCCTGAAAATTTTGGCATGACTAGGAAAGACAATAAAGTCATATGCATTTTCTGTTCCGAAAAAATCTTTTGTATGATTTCTTCTTTAAAAATTCATTTTGAAAGTGTTCATAAGAATTTAATCAATAAAACTGGAGAGGAACAAATAGAAGTTAGGCCCAATTCCAATTTAGCTGCTACTAGTTTTGAGGTTTCAAAAGTCATTGCCCAACACGGAATGCCACTTAGTGATGAAGAATATATTAAAAAAGTTGGGCTGGAATATGTTTCATTCATTTTTAATAATCTTTTCAGAAAAGAAAAGGTTATCCAGCGTATTAAAGGTTTTGTCTGTGAGTAGGAAAACAGTTAACGACAGGATACTTAAGATGGAAAGGAATATATCTGAACAAGGGACAAAAGGTTTGTCTTCAGGCAAGTTTTCTTTTGTATTTATGTTGATGAAAGTACGAACATTACATCATCAGCCATGTTTTCTTGATTTTGTAGGGGTGATGACGTATGTGAAGAGATGGTTGGCCTTGTAACACTACCTGAGAATACTATCGGGGCTGAAATACGTAAGGCAGTTGTGAACGAATTATCTACTCGAAAAATTCAGATTTCAAAAGTAATATATGACACAGCAGATAGTACCCCCAGCATGACTGGTGATAATGCGGATTTGTAAATCTTGTTTTATTGCCTCATGCATGAAGAGGCTTTGTGTGAAAAAGCTGGCCTAAAGGAACTTTGCAATTTCAAATTTTGCTGAATGATTCTGTATATAAAATGGCCAAAAATGTACAACAATATTTGTTGGCTTAGCCGAGGTTTGGTTCTTAAACGAGTTGATGAAAGCTTGAATTAGATAAAGCCTTTTTGAATGACCAACAATTGTCTTACCAAGAAATTTCTGACATCATGTGGATTTGTAAACTGATGTTTTTGCAGATTTTTGTGAACATTTAAATGCCTTGAATATTAAACTACAGGAATCTGGTAAAACACTTGATGTTATGTTTGGTTAAATGAAGGTTATTCAAATGAAACTAGAATTTTTTAAGAGGGATGTAGATAATAAGAGATTTTACAAACCTAATGAGGGATATCAATGATATTCCAAAAGATGGCAGAACAGAGAGCCAATGTCTTCAAAAGATGTTTGTATTCATCATCGAATCAACTGTTGAGTAGTTCTTTACAAGATTTGATACATTCAAAGAACTGAAAGAGACAGCAAAATTCATTACTTTTCAAGACAGTATCAAAATGAATAAACTAAAATTACAAATGTTTTCATGGATAGACATGGATGATTTTAAAATATACGCGATTGAATTTAGAGTACCTCAATTTGGAAGATGTTTGTTCACCTTAGAGTGAATTTGGAAAATATTGAAAAAGAACGATTAAAGATGAAAGTTTCAGATGTAAATCTAGAAAAAGAAGTGTTAAGGACTTTGAATACCATTCCAGAAAATTTTGTCTGTTTAAAAAACCTTGCAGAAACATTACTATCAACGTTTTCATCTACATATGCTTGTGAATCTTTGTTCTCAGTGATGAACTTTGTTAAATCTCATAACAGGTGTTGCCTGACGGTGAAACTAGTAGTGCCCGCATACCTGTTAAGGTTACTAAATACAAACCCGATTTAAATTCTCTTTCAACAGTGATGCAGCAGCAGAAGTTCCACTGATAATATGTAAAAGTCAATAAGATTTCTGTCTATAGATTTGTCTGATGCTTTCTTTTGAAAGTGGCAAAGGTTCCGGGCTGTTTAAATGTAATTTGAAGATAAATAATTTTTTTGTTGTTGTTGTTTTTCATAAAACATTTATAAGAGATTTAAAATCAGCAAAATATTATTTCTAATAACCTTTTACTTTTTTTTTAATAATAAAAATATACAACTGGAAAAAAAAAGTATTATTGATTAAATAACATTGTTAACTTTTTGTGTTGATGCTAATAATAGTTAATAATGTCTTTAAATTGTGTGGAGTATTATGAAATTTGTATTTATACTTAAAGGCTAATAGAAAATATCACAAAAAAATCTTTTCCGTAAAAACCTATCATAATTTTTTCATTCAGTCAGTTTTACATGATTCACAAAATTTCTTAGATTTACCCCCGTGTTTTTTACTGCTCTGGGGTGATATTTGTATCATTTAAAAAAATTCTTCACATACTTCATAGATATCAAATAATATGTTCTCAAAGAATATTTGTTAGCACATGGAACAATTTTGTGTTTTGGCGCACACTCTCAAAAAGTTTACACACTCCTGTCCTATACTAACGCAATTCATTCAGTTGTACTCTAATAAAAATTCATGTTTTTTTTTTCATTTTGAAAGAATAATACTGAATACTGAATTAAATTTGTAGGTCTGTGTTTGAAGATTCTTAATTCTTCGTTTATACACGCATATTCCGCTACACACTACGCTTTAAGTTTACCTGCAAAACCAAATTGAAATCCGCAGACATCGATCAAGATAAATGGGGTCTCTTGCGGTTTATCGCACTGACTGGCAACAGACCGTTCGAGAAAACATCAAGATAGGCAAAGAGAAACGTAACCACCAAATGCAGGATATCAGACTAAGCAAGGCGCAAAAAAACAGCAAATTCAATTTTCCCGATTAATACGACAGTTTCCAACGCATTACCTGCGGAAAAAAGATTACCATCTCAAGAACTGATTGCTAATTCATTTGCTCTCGACAGGACTGTTTGTAACTAGCCAGGTTTCTCCTATTTTCCTACTAGCTTGACGGTTGCAAACAATATATATATATATATATATATATATATATATATATATATATATATATATATATATATATATATATATATGTATATAGTATAAAATGGCAATTGACAGAATAATTCTCTGGATAAAGAAAATAAGAATGACAATTGTAAAAAAAATATTAGTTTTTGCCGACGCATTTCGACTTCGTTCAAGGCAAACAATAAAAACGACATTTTACTATATAGTCGACATGGAAAACAAAAAACAAACTCTAAGTATAAATGAAGTTACGATTAGCCAGAAAGAGGCTTGTTCAGGAGAGTGTCTCTCTATCTTTTAAATTTTGGATTTGATGTAACGATGACAACAAAAACATTTTGCTTTCATTGTCTGCCTTGATAAAGTAGGAAGATGAAGATTTTTTCCCAATTGTCATTTTTATACCAATTTTTTTATATTATGCTAGAGAATTATTATGCTATATTTATATATATATATATATGCATATATATATATATATATATATGCATATATATATATATGCATATATATACATATATATATGCATATATATATATATGCATATATATATATATATATATATATATATATATATATATATATATATATATATATACATATGCATATATATATATATGTTGCATATATATATATATATACACACACACACATTTTAGTATATATCCATATATGTATATATCATATATATATGATATATTTATATATTTTGTACAACATATATATATATATATATATATATATATACATATATACATATATATATATATATATATACACATACACACATACAAAGTGGTATATATAACTTTACACCATTTTTGTATGATATAAACCCATAAAACATTATATACTTATGTATCATATAGATATGTATTATATATTATATATAAATAAATGTAAATGTACATATATATATATATATATATATATATATATATATATATATATATATATATATATAAATAAAAGGGGAAAGAATTTTAAGATATAATTTTCTTTGTTCTTATAGATATTTTTATTTTACAAAATAGTGCTCAATGTAAATTTACCAGCATTAATATTATAAATTAAATTAAATTATGACTATTTTAATTTCACTGATTTAGTAAACTTTTATTTTATATATAATAGTTTCTCATGTAAGTACTAAGGACATGGGTTATTCAAAATCTTACATCTTATAGCATTTCATATTAATTTTATTTTACTATAGGTGTTTTTTTTTATTCTTTTTAGTGCGTGTAGTATTATTTAAAAAAAATTTAGGTTAGAATTCATTCAATTTAACTACAATTTTAATTACAATTTCAAAATTACAACTTTTAAATTTTAAAATATTTTCATTGTTTAGTTTTAATAGACTATATTGCTTTATAACAGAAGGAAAATTACTCATAGTAAGTAAAATTATTTTTCCATATCAAAGTATATGTAAATTACAATTTTTTTTCTTTTTTTTTTTTAAACTTTTAAATTTAAATATTATTTAAGTAATATTAATGGCACTTACTACAAAACTAGCTAAGTCATCTCTCAGATTTAGTGAACTTTATTTATTAATTAATTAATTTATTTATTTCAAATATATGTAACCTAAGTAATAAAGTTTCATATGTATGTATAAAGAACATTCATTTTATTTAACTACAATTTTAATTACAATTTTAAAATTACAACTTTAAAATTTTAAAATATTTTCATTGTTAGTTTTAATAGACTATATTACTTTATAACAGAAGGATAATTACTCATAGTAAGTAAAATTATTTTTTCATATCAAAGTATATGTAAATTACAATTTTTAAACTTTTATATTTAAATATTTAAGTAAAATTAATGACACAGACTACAAAACTATCTAAGCCATTTCTCAGATTTAGTAAACTTTATGTATTAATTCAAGTTTAAGTATGTATATGAGGTTACATCTTTTTTTTTTTTATTAAATTTATGATGACTAAAAAAAAAAAAAATGGTTACTTAATTTCACTGATTTAGTAAACTTTTACTTTATATATAAACCTAGTAATATAATGTTTCTCATGTAAGTACAAAGGACATGGGTCATTCAAAAGCTTACATCTTATGGCATTTCATATTAATTTTATTTTACTATAGGTGTTTTTTTTTGGATTCTTTTTAGTGCGTGTAGTATTATTTAAAAGAAATTTAGGTTAGAATTCATTCAATTTAACTATAATTTTAATTTCAATTTTAAAATTACAAACTTTAAAATTTTAAAATATTTTCATTGTTAGTTTTAATAGGCTATATTACTTTATAACAGAAGGAAAATTACTCATAGTAAGTAAAATTATTTTTCAATATGCAAGTATATGTAAATTACAATTTTTAAACTTTTATATTTAAATATTATTTAAGTAATATTAATGGAACTTACTACAAAACTAGCTAAGTCATTTCTCAGATTTAGTAATCCTTATTTATTAATTAATTTATTTATTCATTTTAAATATATGTAACCTAAGTAATAAAGTTTCATATGTATGTACAAAGAACAGGTTAAAATTCATTTTATTTAACTACAATTTTAATTACAATTTTAAAATTACCACTTTAAAATTTTAAAATATTATCATTGTTAGTTTTAATAGAATATATTACTTTATAACAGAAGGATAATTACTCATAGTAAGTAAAATTATTTTTCCATATCAAAGTATATGTAAATTACAATTTTTAAACTATTATATTTAAATATTATTTAAGTAATATAAATGGCACAGACAACAAAACTATCTAAGTCATTTCTCAGATTTAGTAAACTTATGTATTAATTAATTAATTTATTTATTTTAAATATATGTAACCTGAGTAATAAAGTTTCATACGTATGTACAAAGAACAATGGGTCATACATTACCTTACATCATCTAGCTTTTGTTATAATTTCATTTTTCAGTAGGTGTTTTATTGGATTCATTCAAATGTTTGTAGTACATTTATTATAGAGGTGTTTCGGTTAGGATACATTTTATTTAACTACAATTTTTAAAAGATGCTTATGTTTGAATACGTTTTAACTACAATTTTAAATTTTAAATACAAGTTTAAAACATTTTTCCTGCCATTACAATAGACTTGTTTTTATATATATATTATTTAAGGAAAATTTTTGACAATGATGGCATATAATAGCTATTTCATTTCTCTGATTCAGTAAATTTTTATTTTTTATAAACTTAGTAATATATAGTTTCTCTTGTATGCATAGAGGACACGGGTCGTTTAATGATCTACAAATTCTAGCTTTTCTTATTAACTTCCATTTTACTGTAGGTGTTTTATTTGATTCTTTTAGATGCCAGAAATATTTTGAGAGAGATGTTTGATTTTTTTATATCTATTTATTCTAAATGAAGTTTGATGTTGGTTGAATCTTTTTTTTTGAATTCATGGCTAGTGCAACCTATATATATTTTTATGTTATCAGGACTTTCAATCGAAGAGATATTGCATTGGTATACTAATGATTCAGTACGACATTTATTTTGTAGTGGGCAATTTTGAGGGTTTCTACAGTTACATAGTTTTTGTTTATTTCCATCAGTTTTTATCTTAATTTTTCCATTGTCAAAACTTTTTTGGTTTTGGTATAAGTGTTTATTTAAGATATTAGCATTATGGTTCTTAATGATTTTTTCTAAGTTTTTTGTACAGCTATAACTTAATTTTAGTGTGTTTTTATTGAAAATAGTATTTAGTTTACTTTCACTAGGAAAATGCTTGACTATTAATGCGAGGAATTTATGTCCTAATCTGTTCTTTACCATTTGGTTATATGGGGAGTATACCAAATAATTTTTCTACATCTGTTTTTTTCTATGCTTTTCCATTTTCATTTTTTTATAAGCTAGTTTTGGGTTTTTTGTAGCCACTATCTTTTAGAGCCTTATTATAGCAATTGATATGCTCATCAAAAATCTTGTTATTTGCTGAATTTGTACTAATTCGTTTACTGATAGATAACGGTATATGTTTAATTATAGATGGGGGGTGATTAATTTTACTTAAATAATATCTAAATATAAAAGTTTAAAAATTGTAATTTACATATACTTTGATATGAAAAAATAATTTTACTTACTATGAGTAATTATCCTTCTGTTATAAAAGTAATATAGTCTATTAAAACTAACAATGAAAATATTTTAAAATTTTAAAGTTGTAATTTTAAAATTGTAATTAAAATTGTAGTTAAATAAAATGAATTCTAACCTGTTCTTTATACATACATATGAAACTTTATTACTTAGGTTACATATATTTGAAATAAATAAATTAATTAATTAATAAATAAAGTTTACTAAATCTGAGAAATGACTTAGCTAGTTTTGTATTAAGTGCCATTAATCTTACTTAAATAATATTTAAATTTAAAAGTTTAAAAAAAAAAAAAAAAAATTGTAATTTACATATACTTTGATATGGAAAAATAATTTTACTTACTATGAGTAATTATCCTTCTGTTATAAAGAAATATAGTCTATTAAAACTAAACAATGAAAATATTTTAAAATTTTAAAGTTGTAATTTTGAAATTGTAATTAAAATTGTAGTTAAAATGAATGAATTCTAACCTAAATTTTTTTATATAATACTACACGCACTAAAAAGAATCCAAAAAAACACCTATAGTAAAATAAAATTAATATGAAATGCCATAAGATGTAAGCTTTTGAATAACCCATGTCCTTAGTACTTACATGAGAAACATTATAATACTAGGTTTATATATAAAATAAAAGTTTACTAAATCAGTGAAATTAAGTAACTATTTTTGCCGTCATAGTCATAAATTTAAAAAAAAAAAAATGTAACCTCATATACATACTTAAACTTGATGTTAAAATAATCCTACATAATATAATGGATTCTAATACATTTAACTGTTCTTAAAAAGAATATAGTAAAATAAAAATTAAAAGGAAAATATTTCAAATCGTAGTTAAATAAAAAGTATTAGGAAAAAAAAAAAAAAAAAAAACCGAAAATCTTTAAATTTAAAAATGACGTTGTTTTTTTTTTACCGTTAACATTTTAAAAAAAAAATTCAGACGACATCCATTCAACTGATGTCAGGTTTCATTGTAAAAACATCCCTAACCCTTACCAAATTGTAGCTAATAACTGATACAATGATACTGACATAAGGAAAATCTAGACATCCCTTGTTCAATTTAAGTAGAATATTCTGTAACCATGGAAACGTGATTTTAGCTGTGTCTTTAAAACCCAGTAATTTTTAAAAGTTACTCCAAAATTCGCTTGAAGATGAAATGGAACTAATGCTTTTTAATTTAATTGCAAAATTAAATTCGGGTTTTTAGCTTCTATTTTATAAAACATGGTTGGAACTGTGTAGCAAAAAAAAAACATATTTTAAATCAATTAATTTTATATATATATATATATATATATATATATATATATATATATATATATATATATATATATATATATATATATATATATATAAGTGTAAATTTTAATTGTATAAATTTTAATTACACACAATTAAAAATTGAACAAAGGGTGTGTGAAAATAACTATTTCCACAAGAGTATAAAATTGAATAAAGACACTCACAAACCCTCCAACAAACGCAAGGAATGTAAAAATCTCCTTTTGTCTACACAGGCTTGGCTGATGAAACTTTATAAAAACAACTTCCAAGGCTCGCAGATGGTGTATTGAGCGAGCACGTGTCTTCATATTCAGAGGCACAAGCATGGTTGTCGAGCAAGTACTGACAGATGGCAGATATGGACTGCCTGAGTGGTTCTTCTTATAGACTGGCTAAGACTACCAGAACGCAAAATAGAATATATATATATATATATATATATATATATATATATATATATATATATATATATATATACACATATATATATATTATGAATCCTCTTCCTCTCCCTCCAGCTATGGGTAAAATAGCAGGACAGACTGGGTTCTATAGCCTTGGATGGCAATTGGTCTAGAAGAAGGACAACTCTGAATTCAAAACCTGCGGAGGGTCGTTTGGGAACCTTGTGGCATTCGGTGCACCAGGTCTCTGTATCCGTCCCTTCAAAAAGTGTGGATGGTCCTGCACGAGGACTTCAACACAAAAATTCACTGAAAAATCCACGATTTTGCAAGATTTGGGCTAAATATTGATAAAAAAAAGACCAAACAATTTCACTATTTAAATCAGGGAATGTTGTTATTTTGTTTTATGAAAATGTAAGAAAATGAAGAAATTATAAGTAAACTTCAAATTGAAAATCTGCCCCCGCCATTGTCAGTGACGACTTTGAAATTCTGTTTTTTACCTCATGAATTAAGCAGTATTAGTTGAATACATTAAAAAATTGATTTTTTTCTGTTATAAATGAAAAGACAACAAGCAAACAAATATAAATAATAGTTTAATAGGGCTTATTATATAGTCAAATAGCTCCATATAAGAGGCCTCAGACGAAATTGATGGTCTCAATTTCTGACACAAAGCTTTTGCTATTATGTGCTGGTGCCTTGCTTCAAAGCCATAGGCAGATTGGGAAGCTTCTGTTGTTGACTGCCCGTTCCATGCCTTGAGAATGGGAGGGCAAATCTGGCAAGTCAAGCTTCGTACCATTCAATAATTATTCCCCAAGTTCATTTGCAGAAAATTTTCTGTGAGTGGTGGTTCACAAACTCCACTTAATGACACATCTTTTAACTGTGTCCAGTGCGTAGCATTAAAATTGATAGTTGTGATTCTTTTTAATCTTTTCTTGGCTTGCTCCCCACTCTTGAAAGAATATAAAAATTAATTTGATTATTTTTTTTTTTTAAATGCACTCTATACTTATCTATCTATCTATCTATATATATATATATATATATATATATATATATATATATATATATATATATATATATATATTGCTTGAATATTTATGGTGAAATTAGATAAAATCCTTAAAATGAATCCATAAATCGGCATAACTAATTTAGTCAATTTTATACGAATAAATATTTACTAACCTAGCGGCCAAAATTCTTTTTATAGCTTCTTTCCTCACTTCCAGTTCATCAGATTTGACCATTGAATATAAGATATTTTCAGGCAGTAAGGCGAAAGCATTGTATTGTATATTTTTCAATGTGATCTGTTGGATTTCATATGGTTGCTTCCTAATCCTTTGGATCATATTGAAAATATACATTTGCTGATTGTGGAACTTGTTATTTCTTTTATTTTCAAACCAGCAAATGGCACACACATTCACAATAAAATTTATTGAACTGCGGAGTTTGGTTGAAATATTTCGTGGGTATGCACCATGAGTCCATAAACACATCAGACTGATGCCTAAAGTTAACCACCTTGCCTGGTTTAATGGACCAATTTTCCATGATGCAAATCTAGAGTGCACCTTACCTCTAGATATATCCACTCTATATTCATTAAGGAGTCTTTGGTCGCAACTAAGGATATCTGTATTTTCAATTTTAAAAATAGAATGCAGAGGATTCAACAGCTGAAAATGATATTTGGGGTAAATTATGGTAATCATTTGCACGTAATGTACCCAGTGGACCATTGAATGTGGCAGGGTTTTTTTTATACCATCTACATGTTTAAAAAGATCTCTAAACGGAAGTTTATTTTGGTGCAAGGAGCAACCAATAGAATGAAGATTTCTGTTAAGTTTTTTTAGAGGGTCAGCAAATCCACCTTCACATCCTGAATTGGCATTAGTGTTGTCAACAAGGATAGCCTTGATAGTGCTCACACTGTTGAATTTATGCAAAATATCAGCCACTTGCTCAGCAAGAACAGCACCAGTTGCACCAATATTGGGAATAACCCTATGTGTCAGATATTCACTTTCATATGTCATCTTTGTGACAGTCAAGTAGCGTTCTGGTCTCTTGGTTTTTTTTTAAGCCTTCTCTCCATTTTTCTCCCCTATTTCCTTGTACATCAGTGTGTCTTTGTCAGTTCTCCCATCAACTCCAATCAAAGATTTTCCATCTTTTCATCATGCTGTTGATGGGCATTTGTTTTCACTTTAGCCTTTGCTCTATCAATTTTACATTTATCTATATAAATATCTTTTTATATTAATATTGGGGATACGAAGACGCATAGCCCTCAAATCCAAGAGCAATGCATTGGCAAGGCTGGCTCGAAGATTGGAAGATGCATCACCCCTGATCAACTCAACAGCATACCGTGGAATTTTGATATGTCTATAAGGCCCTTTGGGATGCTTTTTCCTGCCATTTTTATTAAAATATCTGACAAAAAATATATGTATTATCAGAAATTACACAAAAAATATTTTTCAAAATAAATTCGAAAATAAAGTTTGAAATGCTTTATTAAATTAAAAAAAGTAATGTTTATTTACCTAAAGTAGAGTTAGTTCCGGGATTAGCTTTTTAATAAAACACACTAATTTTGAAAATATAAACGAATTACAATAATTGTAAAATTTGTATTTTTTAAATAGTTAAGTATATTTTGATGAAAAATAAAATAGATATTTGCACTAGTTAAAAGCATAAACAGTAAACAAAAATAAACCAAACTTACAAGAGGAGGTAATTACTACCGGAAAATACCGAAAAAATATCCAGTAAAAAAGACGGCGTTCATAAGTAGTTATTTGCATTTAAAACTAAACATTTTAGTACGATTTATTTTCTTTATTTTTAGTAATTTCATTTAATTTATTAAGAGAATAAATAATAAACTCAAAAATATCCATTACTAAGGGTTATTTTCTTCTTTTCTTTTCAACAAGACTCGGTTTTAATTTAACCTACACATGTTTTCGCTGACACTGATATGATGATAAAAATCGCAATTTATTTTGTAGTTCGATTCCTCAAATAAATTTGAAGTTTTGAAGAAAAATATTTTTTGTGGTAATTTTTGACGTTATCTTGCAACTTTCCTCGAATTATTCTTTTTACAGTTCCAAAATCGACCTACACTAATATATATATATATATATATATATATATATATATATATATATATATATATCACCCTCATCTCTCTCTTTCTCTCTCGTTCTTATTACATTTAAGTCTATATTTGTTATTATCTATCTTTTCATTTCTATGTATCTTAGTTTGCTCACAATACTTACTTATATCTATCGATGTACCTTTCTCTCCCAGAGTTTTTAAATATATCAACCAATCAATCTCTTTTTCGTACACGTTTTAATGACTACTCTAACCGATATGCACATATATGTTGATGAAATATGATTGTAACAAAGATGAGGACATTAACCTGACTAAATAAATTCCATCAGTTAACGCCCTACTACCTTAAATGAGCCTACTGACGGAAACCACTCTCACAAGATGAGACATCAACATGGCGGAATGGTGTAATGTCCTGGTCCCAGGTCCATCCTGACCCGGGGGTGGTACCCCTTGTCAGAGTCCCAGATATGGGCAAATAGTTTACCCCTCCCCCCAAAGTGGTCAAAACACTAAGAACGTATAAAAATAGGTTTTAATACCAGTAATACTTTTTTGTAAAAATTATTATCAGCAGTACATTTTTGAAAAAGAAAAATATTACCAGAAATACATTATTACCAGAAAAACATTTTTGAAAAAAATTTATTACGAGTAATATATTTTTGAAAAACAAATTATTACCAACAATACGTTATTACTAGCAGAACATTTTTGATAAAGAAAAATATGACCAGCAATATATTTTTGGAAAAATATTATCAACAATACATTTTTGCAAAAATATATCCTAAGCAATAAATTTTTTTTTACCGGCAATACATTTTTGAAGAAAAACTATTACCAGCAATACATTTTTGGAAATATATTACCGGCAATACATTTTTGAAGAAAAACTATTACCAGCAATACATTTTTGGAAATATATTACCGGCAATACATTTTTGAAAAAATATCAAAAGTACATTTTTGGGAAGAAATATTGCAAGCAATAAATTTTTTTTTGGGGGGGAAACATTATCAGCAATACATTTTTGAAGAAAAAATATTACCAACAATACATTTTTGGAAATATATTACCGGCAATACATTTTTGAAGAAAAACTATTACCAGCAATACATTTTTGGAAATATATTACCGGCAATACATTTTTGAAAAAATATCAAAAATACATTTTTGGGAAGAAATATTGCAAGCAATAAATTTGGGGGGAACATTATCAGCAATACATTTTTGAAGAAAAAATATTACCAACAATACATTTTTGAAGAAAAAATATTACCAACAATAAAAATCTTGTCGGCATTAAATAACCCAGTGAGGTTGATATGCTGTAAAACAGAACAAACCAAACCAAATGCATAAAAACCCTTTTAAAAAGAAGACCATTTTTTAAGACCGATATTGTCCAGAGTCTGTCTATATTTCTGAGATGAGGTATTATGTACTATGTACATTATTTACATCATTCGGACTATTGTCCTCATCTTTGTCGCCATATTTATCACAACGTTTCGGCCGTTGTACGCTCCGGCCTTCTTCAGGTGGTTGGAATGTCGAACTGAACCCTTTATTTCGCTCACTGGGGTAGAGTAACTGGTGATTAAATGTTTTAAGATTAATAAAAATTAATTATGGGGAAGTTTCTTAATTAAATCGAGGAACAATTTTGGGTAAATGGTGGTGTATACCAAATAATTTTTCTGTTTCTATTTTTAATCCTACGTTAGCTGTTGTTATATTTTATATATCTGTTGTCAAGGTACTTATAACCACTATTTTTGAATGTTATGAACTTTGCTAGTAAAAGACATCTACACTGGAAGAGTTATTGCTAATTCTATATTCAGTGGAAGAGGGTATGTGATTACGGGTGGAGAGTGGTTAGGTGGTTGGGTGGATATATATTGGATTGGCGTTTGTTTTCATGTAGGGTCGGGCTACGTTATTAAATAGGTCTTTTTAAAATAGTGCTCATCTTAACTTTAAGTATATATATATATATATATATATATATATATATATATATATATATATATATATATATATATATTAAATATATATGATTTATATATCATATTTATTATATTTATTTTAATCACTTCATTAGTTTCCGATAATTAGAATAATTAAAACTAATAATTGAGGTGGATATGCGGTGGTGTAGTGGACAGAGGCTCAGAAGAAGAAATCGGTACCCAGTTTCAATTTTTAGTTCTGCGCTGAGAAAGATATAAACCCCTCAACTATATGTAAATAGAAGGACATAGTGTGCCCTACATCTTTGGTTGGTATCCAGTCTATGAGAAGGAAAATTCTGAATTCAAATGAGTCTACAGTAAGTTGGGCTCCGCGGGTTTTCTTACCTCAAGACACTCCACAGCTGCTACGGCTGCAGTACATGTGGTGCCACTACGTCTTTCAGGGGATACGGGACTCCTGATTGGTTATAATATGAGGAGGCGACAGACACACACACATTATATATATATATCTGAGATGAGTTATTGTAATTATTTATATTATTTACAGTGATCGGAATGCTACTACTATTTTTATAGTCATTAAGTTTAATATATCTTTATTGCGATATTCACGACGTTTCGGACGTTGTAAGTATTTCCACTTGTAATGCCTCTTCCGGATAACTCAGTTATCTCCCTTTAACTCAATTCTCCATGTTTTTGTTCACCACTGCAGTAGCCAGATTTTGAACTCACATCACTTTGGGTCAAGTCACTTTTATCCACTAGGTCATGTCTCCTTGAGGAGATCAGTGTATGAAACTTTGGGACTTATAAACTTAATGTCTCGGTTATATTTTTTATCAGAGCTCATATTGCAATTTTGTTGTTTTTATTGCTTTTCTCTAGCACTCTGTATTACTGGATCCCATGTTGTATTCATTTCTATGTTTGGCTGACTTAGGAGATTTTTGTGGCCCAACATATGTGCAGATTCCCTTAAGTTTTCTTATCTTCCATTGATGCTTTCTGTCTATTATTTCAACTTCATCCCACAGGGGGGGGTGATCTCCCTTTTCCCTCCATATGTTGTCAGCTCCGCCTGATTTTTTTTCTTCTCATGTTACGGCTTTACGATGTTCTTGCAATCTTACCTTAAAGACGCGGCCTGTTTCTCCATATATATTTCTTACTACAGCTGCACGAGATGACGGACACACAGCCCTTAATTATCGGGAGTGTAACGATGGATTTTCAGTTTATTTAAAATTTGAAAATTAAATATTTTACGTATCAAAACTCCCTAAACACGCAATTTACACCCGCTAAATTGACAAAATATCTATATTTGCTAAAAACAAGAGAGAAGTGAAAAATCTGAGAAGAAACTTCGAAAATACGTATTTTATGAACTAAACAGAAATAACAAAAATTCACCGCTATAAAAGAAAAAAACATTTGATGGATCTATACTCAATTACAACAGTGAATGTTCATATAGATATAAAATACCTATTATTGGAGGAGGCATAAAATGAATAGTGGCTTGGATTGAGGAATCGGAGAGCCGGTTTGGAATTCCAATCGAATCCATTACATTCACTTACGTTCTAATACCCTTAGGAAAGGTATGAATTCTCTTCTTATCCCTTCCCTAGCTATGGGTAAATAGCAGGACAGACCGGGTTCTATAGCGATGGATAGCAGCTGGTCTACCGCAGAAAGAAATGGCAACCTCCTGCGGGAAAAAATCTGTCTCGTCAGTAATGTATCGAAAGATACATGATCGCCTAAGCGTGTATCACGCATGACACACAACTGACTGATTGATCATAAATAATTTAATAAATAGAGCACATGTAATATCGCCCAAACACACAGAATATCTCTGTAAAGATTAAACAACACAAAAATTTGTTACACAACCATTCTCACACTTCCTATTTATGGATAATAGTTTATTCCAATAAATGATAATGAAAATAAGTACATCACCAATAAATAAATAAAAATAGTTAATAAAGTACTGCCAAAATGTATCCAATAAAATACTGTACACATGTTACACTTATATGATATACGTATCTGGTGAATCTCAGCTAATATCTGGTGTTATTATTATTGAAACAATTTATGTATATTTAGGGTATATTAGAAAACAACAAAACAACAAACCACAACAAGAATTTCGACAAACGTTTACCAATAAAACAAAAAAATATTATATAAGTTGTAAAAAAACCACTACAAATGCTGTATTAACCATTAAAATCAAACAATATATTTTAAAAAGATAAAACGTCCAGAGAACAAAAATAAATTCTCTTTGATAATCGTTTATGAAAGCTGAACGGACTCAGACATTGCACAATTTATATTTAATCGTTTTTCAGAATCCAGACAAATGGTCCGAAATATAAAAAAATAAAAAAATCGATATAAAAAATCGATATAAAAAGAACATTTGTTGGTCTTTAACCAATCTTTTATAATTACTTCCCCCCTAATATATATATATATATATATATATATATATATATATATATATATATATATATATATATATATATATATTCAGAAGCACTAAAAATACAATCTACCTTACTACCCAAGTTGCAACAGCAAGGTCTCCTCAGGCAAGTAGATTTTTTCTCTCGACATTTTCTATTTTTGAATCTTGTATTGAGCACTTTTTTAGTGTTTGCAGCCTCCTTTTACATTATTTTACATCATATATTGAACTTTAAATAAATATAATGGACCCTACCATCGTATGAGTTTCCGACAACCACGAACTAATTATCTGCATGCCTATGACGCCATGACTTTAGAGACCGGCTCGAGAACTGCACAAAATACCACAAACAGTACAGGAGAATGTATTGTAACCAAGTGCAGCAGGAACACTGTTAGCTGTCTTATTTTACTTTTGTGTTTCACGCAATTGAATGATGCTTACTTCTTGTTGGTGCGTTATTCCTGAATGGCAGCTAGAACTATACTCTGATCTCTTCATACCTACCTCTTCAAATTTATTGAATGGAATTTTGACGCAAGGTCTACCAGCATTTCTATGACCACTATGGAGTTCAATGTCAAAAAAGAACTTTTGGTATGCGATCATCACTCATCCTTGCCATATGGCCAGCGCAACGTAGTTGTGATTGCATTATGAAGGTCTCGATGGTACCAATCTTGCATTTCTCAAAAAGGTTGGCATTTGACACTCGATTATCAAACAATGGTACGGAGACATCCTTTATGGAAGACATCTAATTCATTAGTGTTTCTTCTGTAAGGTGTCCATGTTTCAGAGGCATACAAAAGAGTTGACAAAACGACAGCTTTGTACACTTGGATTTTAGCGGGAAGTTTATTCCCCTTTCGTCCCACAATCGATGACGCAGCGAACGATCGGAGGCGCTGGTTTTGGAATGCGATTAACAATTTCGTCTTCAAGTGATGCATTTGAATTTACCATGCTCTCGAGCTATTTGAAAGATTCCACATACTTGAGATTCTTTCCATAAACCTGGACCTCGGGAAACTTATGAACAGGAGGTCTCTGTCTTAGATCTCTAATTTGCTTCGGTGTCGAGAAAGATTGATGAATAACTTCAGTTTTCTTCACGCTGAGGGTTAGTCCGAGTGCCTTGCATACCACAAAAAACCGGTTGAGTAAATCTTGAGCTCCTCTAATGAGTTATCTGCAAGGACAGCGTCATCTGCAAAAAGTAGATCGCGTATAATACTGCTGGTGATTAAACAGTTCTCCAGTAGTTCGGAAATTAAATTTAACGCCATTTTTTGCATACCGAACAGCATACCTCTGCATCACCGAGAACATCAGTGCAAACAAAACAGGTACCATTACTCAACCTTGCTTAGTTCCAGTAAAGTATCATCCATTTCAAATCTGAAAGCGTGAAAAGACGTACAAATTTATATTAGTGATTTTATAGTTATTTTGAATAAAGCTGATCATTGTAAATAGTCTAAACACTAAAACCAAAGACAATAGTGGGGAGGCAGTTTAATATTTTGGACAAGGGAAGTATCGTCCATTTCAAATCTGAAAGCGTACAAGGACGTACAAAATTATTCTAATTTCAGGTGAAAATGTATATGCCTGTTACCCAATGCTCCTTTCCGTGAACCGAAAATTATTAATTCAATAAAAACCTCATAAAATCATTATATATATATATATATATATATATATATATATAATGGACTCTCCCTTTGTTTATCGACGTATGAGGGTCAAACAACTTAGTTCCTCGGAACGTACACCTGAACATATGATTTGTTTATAGATGTTAAGGCTTTGTGCAGAACCAACTACATTTTTTGAAGAGAGTAATACAGATACGTGGTGCACAAGGTCCCCAAACGACGCTCCGCAGGTTTTGAATTCAGAGTTGGGCTTCTCTTAGACCAGATGCCATCCAAGGCTATAGAACCCAATCTGTCCTGCTATTTACCGACAGCTGGGGAGAGAAAAAGTGAATTAATACCTTTTTCAAGTAAATGTAATGGAATCGACTGAAATTCAGACTAGGTTCTCCGATTCCGCATTACTCCACAGTGCCTCCTTATATAAAGATATATATATATATATATATATATATATATATATATATATATATATATATATATATATATAAAAAAGCAAATATAGGGATATATGTAAGCAAATATAGGGATATAGATCCGACAGTGTGAAGAAAAATATACTGAAAAACAAACAAAAATCCTAATATGCGATTATGCTGTTTTAATGTTTAATGTCAACGACGACGTGATCATATTTAAACGGAACGCTGATCTTATAAAAGATTTCAGTTATCTGTTTGGATTGGTCTTGCTCTTATGTCCATCGTCTTTTTCATGTTGAATTGTATATGGTCTATATTAATTATGTTTTATGAATATGTCCTGAAGATGGTCTATTAGACCGAAACGTCCGACGTTGACATTAAACATTAAAACAGCATAATCGCATATTAGGATTTTTTTTTTTTTTTCAGTATATTTTCTTCATATATATATATATATATATATATATATATATATATATATATATATATGTGTGTGTGTGTGTGTGTATAAGATATATATATATATATATATATATATATATATATATATATATATATATATATATATATATATAACATATATATATATAATATATATATATATATATACATATATATATATATATATATATATATATATATATATATATATATATATATATATATATATATATATATATATATATATATATATATAAATGGAATATGTTTCTGTGGCGTACATAATTAGAATTATTTCATTAAAATATGTTGCATTTAGTTAAGTTTCATCATTATACTTGACGCCCCCAAAACGTTATTAATGTTATTTTAAGCCTAACGGTTATCATTTGGAACACACAGGTTCTAATGCCCAAGTATTTTTTTAATAAATACCACTTTGTGATAATAATGACTTGCACAATTAAGTCTGATATAATCTATATATAAATGTGTCTGTGTAGGAATGTGTATTTGCCCCGGCATGTGAGAGAAAGAGTAGACATTTAGATGTGTGTGGTTTTGTATCTTCGTCAAAATTGTTATGTTCGCTAATATAATATTTCAGAAGAGCAGCTCTGATTTCACTTTTGTGAATCTCTTTCAAAGACACATTAATCAAATCTGATCTCAATCCAATTTCCTTCGGATTTCCGCTGGCCATTTCTAATCTTAATTTAATGAACATCTTGACAGCTACTCTTTTCACCGTAAATATTTTCTGCCTGCCTATTATTTTCTGTTTTCAAATCATCCACAACCCTTACCCCACCGAAACATTTCAAGCGATATGCTGCCTTGTATTAATTGGATTTCTTCTCTCAATGAAAAAAAATAGGGGTCACGAAAAACGAGTTCTTGGATCATGCACCTTGCCTCGATAGAAGCAGATGTTGATAATACTGTTTCTTTTATCTTTGGCTTTAAATCTTGAACCTGCAGTTTTAAAAATGGGAACTTTATTGTATTCCCTCCCACAGTGCTATAGATTCCGTCATAACATTCCACAGATTAATGCTTTTTTTCTTGGAATTTAAATTTATCGAGCGAATCAACGAGTATATTAATATTAAATTTGAGCTGTTCTCTCTTTTCTACCGTTATCGCCAAAGTTTTAGCTGTTGCTGACAGAATATGAAGGTACGTCAGAAAATATCCGGACTAGGGCAAAAAATGTATAGCCTTATTCCGATAAATCGTATGAATTCTTCCTTGAATGAATTTATAAATTATTCTGTATTTCCCAGTATTTTGTTGATACTCTCCTAAATTGTTATCGTCTTTAAATGAGATTCAACTGGCTTTAAAAGTTCAATCAAAACATCTAGATATTCCCTGAAGAATGTTTCGCAGATTTTTATAGAGAATTTCTTGGGCATCACTCAAAATCTTATGCAAGCACGTTGCTTGAGGTTTTAAGCCGTTACAAAGCCCACATAACAGTAACAACACAACTTTCCAAAGCACATTGGCAGATTAGGTAAGCTGGGTAACGTATATGAAACAGTAAAAACACATCATGTACATTCTGATAAGAATAATAATATCAGAAAAAAAGTTAAGTCTCTGAAAAAATATAATTCTACTTCTCGTGTAAAGTTAGCTCTTTATTCTACCTTAGAGTCTGTATATCTCTGAGATGAGGTATTATGTACATTATTTATATTATTCGGACTATTGTACATATCTTTGTCGCCTGATCCATTGACAGGACCCAAAGAGTGTGAGTTCAATACCCGGTTAAGGCAGTGGATAACTTTCAGAGGGAAAATTAACATTAATTGCGTTTCAATGCACTTCAGTCCCTGCCAGTAAGTTTGCAAGTACGGCCCGAATTGCTACGGTTGCTAGAGGTCTTGCCCTGTTTCTCAAATTGCATCAGTGTTCTTGATATGGTAGCTCTTGAAAAACCAAACAATTCAGCAACCCTAGTGATCGAGGTTCTAACAATTTGTCCTTTTTAGAACTCGGACACGTGGCACAGTGGATAAAGGCGTTGGTTAGATCCAGTGACAGAACCCAAAGAGAGTGAGTTTAATACCCGGGAAGGTATTGGAGAATTTGGAGAGGGGAATTAAAAGGAGATAACTAATAACTGACATCCATCAAACATGGCACGTGGAACTAGAACAGTCTACCCCAGTGAGCGAAATAAAGGGTTCAGTTCGACATTCCAACCACCTGAAGAAGACCGGAGCGTACAACGACCGAAACGTTGTGATAAATATGGCGACAAAGATGAGGACAATAGTCAGAATAATGTAAATAATTGTTCTACCTTGTTTAAATTTTTACCGATTAGAAGAAACTTTTAATCCTATGTCATTCATTTAGAACCAGAAAACTGCATCGCCGAGAATATGATATTGAAATGAACACATGACATAATAAAAACTTCATTCCCAAAATACGTCCAAGATGGAATTATTTCTCCCGTTAAGTAGACGGAAACTACAGCAAGAAGTTATTCTCCCAAACTCGAAAACTGATAACCCACGATGGGAAATGTCCAAAATCGAAATTGAAAAAAAAAAAAAAAATAAACAAATTTTGGGAAAGATTACAATTATTATGTGAAAATTGGAAAAATATAAGATGACCAGATCCCTGGCAACGAAAAATGAATCTCTGTTAAATAATAGTAGTGTTTATGAAATAAGGGACGAACGTGAAATCAATAGAGACACAAGAATTTAACTAATCATAAAACTGATTAAAAAAAATGGAGGGCAAAAGATAGTCACGATAAATAGAATACCAACTTCATATACATAGACTTACTAAAAAAATACACAAGACTAACATTAGAATTCGATTTATTAACTCTGGTTTCGATCATCAGAAATAATCACACCTTTTGACAGCTTCATCAAAGAATTTAAAACCATAAACATAAAAATAAAGCCATATCGTGTACAGATATCACATCCTTTTATACGAACATACTAGTTGCAAAATATTAAACATTTCTAAAGAAATCCGTCTATATCTCTGAGATTAGGTATTATGATTATTTACACTATTCGAATTTTTATTCTCATCTCCATTGCCATATTCACAACGTTTCGGTCCTTGTACGCTTCGGCCTTTTTCAGGTGAGTGGAATTTCGGGCTGAATCCTTTATTTCATCCGCTTGGGTAGATCGTTCTAGTTCAGATATCTCAGTTATTTCCCTTTAACTCAACTCTCGAAGTTTGATACACCACTGTTGTGGTTTGCTATTGAACACGCAATTCCTTGGGTTTAGTCACTGGATCTAACCAACGTCTTTATCCACTGGATAAATAAGGTTTAGGTTCTAAATTCTAATCTCTTGAAGACGCCCGGAGCGTACAACGGCTGAAACGTTGTGAATATGGCAATGAAGATGAGGATAACAGTTCTAAAGAAATACTTCACAAAGCCAAAAAATAAACCTCTCCCTACTGATCGACAACGTCATAAACATATGTCGACGATATACAAGCCATTTTTTCAATGATTTCTTAGAATCTGACCGATTTCAAAGATATCTTATCACTAAAACTAAATACCTTTGGATAACACATTATTAAATAAATAATAATTAAATTAAGAATAATAGGAAATTATATACCTGTTATGTCGTCTTCACAGCATCATATGGCACACATCGATAAGGACTTCCTCTTCTTATCCATTAGAAACCGCCTTACAAGCTCCGAATCTACTGAATACATCGACAACAGAGGAATTTTATTGGCCCACGAAATCTTACATGTCTGTTGAAGGCCCCAATACGGAAACATTTCAAACCGCTTCAGGAGTATGACAAACAGGAAATTTAATCTTTTTCTAGGCTGTACCCAGCACATTTAAAAGCACGGATGTAAAGAGATGGGCACTGATTTTTAAGTCACATCCCAAACACATCTACTAATAGAAGACAACTATCCTACTTTCTCTCCTGAAGCCAATGTATATGATTAGGTGGGGGGTGCTATAATGATGATATAGGTATGCATAGTTGGGATAAAAATGATCTTTGACAGAAAAATCAAAATCCTTTCAAAAGTGTTCCAAGAAATAGCACTCAAGATAAACCTTTCCACAACAAACGCTATGATCTGGAATTGAAATGATGACATGATACCAGAATCCATCATAAAAAAACTCAAGTTTTGGATTAAAACACATCAGATATTACGGCGTATGGATCAGTTAATCATTCATAGAAACAGAATACAGCTTCTCAAACTTAATCTGTTATTGTAAATTTTCGCCCACCAATGTAAAACCTGATCTTCTGAATGCTCTATAAATTTTCAGTTGGTCGGGTCATCTAATGGATAAATATATTCAAATGTCAATTAAACCCGTTTTATTCAATTTTTTTTCCTTTTCTTGGCCTAATATGATAAAGTTCTGTCGGATGTAAACGTTTCCTTTCTGAAGGCGTCTGGCTTTTTGAACTATGATTCTACATGTGTCTTCGAAAATTCAATGAATAGCTGAGCTAAGTTTAGAACTACCAAGTGTTCTAAAAAAAGCACTCAAGGTAAACCTTCTCCACAACAGACATTATGATCTGGAATTGGAATGAAAACAGTGATGACATGTAACCTGAATCCAACATAAAAATCCAGGATGTGGATTTAGTAAATTCTATAACCTTGAAGGGATCAGTTTTAGCAAATTTATTGTAGGAGAAATAGAAATTGAACATAGAATATTCTGTGCTACATCTTGTTTCGTCTAACACTGGAAATGGCAACAAAACGAAAATATTAACCTGAAAATTCGAGTCATGTACTTAAATAAGCTTGTCAGCTCGAGACTTTTATATGGATATCATGCATGACTCTAAATCTATTCAGAACGATCTAAAATGCCAGCTGTGTTCAATCGCTTTCTAAGATCAATGCTTAAATTGACTTTAAGGGAGTAAAGCCTGTTTGTCTTGGTGAAAACTACCGTTTTTCGAATCTTGTGAACTGGCTCTACAGAATCACAAAGGACTATAACAAATAAGAGAAACGCCATCATTTGGGGACTTTCTTCAGCGGCAATACCCTAAATGAATAGCACATGGAATTCGAAAAGAAAATAATGATATAATCAAGATGTTGATTTTGCAACCTACTTCAAATAAAGGTTTAGGAAGGAAACTCTTATCACTACTGAAAAGTGCGATAATAGCTACTTGAGAAATTTATTTTCCTGAAAAAATATTTCAGTGAAATATTTTATGAATTTCACCGGATAATATCCTCGGTCAGTGAATGCCGAATGTTTCTTTATAAGGAAACGGCTATTATTACTATTATCAATTATTAATATACTTGCATATAACTGAGTAAATCTCATAAATAAACAAAATCTAACCTATAATTGGATTCGCATAAGAAAAATAAAGATAACAAGTTAATTCTTTTTTAATATTCTGTTTGAATTGAACCGTTTTTGAAAATTTAACGTGCACTTTAAGTCAACAAATAAAGAATACATTAAAGGTTTTTACTGTCATCAACTCTTTTACCTGACGAAAACCTAGAATATTAGCCACATCGGAAATATTCTGGTTCCAACAATCCTGCTTTGATCAAATGCTATTCATATCTGTACACATTCTATGACTGCACCAACCATATTGTCACATCTGCTCTATTTTCTTATCTATCATGTCATACAAGCTTCGTATGGCTGAGTCTAATTCTACAAGTGGCTACAAAGATCCACGAACGGTTTGATCAATTTCGTTCTGAAATTAAACTCTAACTGCAGAAATAAAATAATGAAACGTATAAACAATCAGATTGTTTTTGATATTTTGTAAGTTAAAATATATTAATACTAATTTATTAAAGAAATGGTTGGCAAGGTAATTATCATTTGATTAAAATCTTACGACACCAAGCTGCAGATTAAAACAGCTAAACATTGGTAGCATTCTTTCTTAATGAAGTTATCAAACATCTAATTGCTGATATCAAATACAAAGGCAAATATCAAAACGATTATAAACCTTTGTTTAAAGGAAAGAAGCAAAATTTGAAGGGATGTGTTTTTTGGGGGTTTTTTTTTTTTTTGCTTTTGTCTTGTTTTTTTTTTTTTTTTTTTTTTTGCTGACCTTATATCATAAGAAAAAGGGGTTTTATTTTATGAAAATATGTAAAAATATATCTTCAAAAATAAAAAACTCTCCGACTATCAAAGTTCTGTGTCTCCAACACTGTATAATTACTTTTGAATATAGGAGTTTTTATTCTTATCCACTTTTAAATAACGAAAACTTCGACCATTTGTCGTAATAATTGATTTATACAATTTATGCTTACGGAACTTTACATTGCAAGCCTTTAAGTTTCAGCAATTTTAATATTTCTAATCAGACAATTAAAACAAAATCTGCTTTTTCGGGATCCTCTCTGAATTACACGGAGCAACTCCCTATCTTGCACAAATTTCAACTAACGAAAACAATTACTCCTGTATAGGGTAACCTAAAAGTTAGCTTAAACGTCTAATACACACACACACACACACACATATATATATATATATATATATATATATATATATATATATATATATATATATATATATAATACATAAAAGGTTAAAGGTCAGAGCTGAATCAAACCAGAAAACAGAAGTATTAAAATGTGCTCAATACAAATGTGAAAAAAATAAAATAAAAGTAAAAATAACATGCAGAACTTTTTACCTTGGTTTCAACATTATGATAACCACAGGCGATATTTATCAAAATATTGTTTTGATAAAAAATTGCCTGAGGATACTGTAAGGCTGAAACTAAGCTGGTGGATTCAACTGACCTCCTGATTCTTTAAGTATATATATATATATATATATATATATATATATATATATATATATATATATATGTAACATATTAAATTAATAAAACGGGAATATATCTACTGTATCAGATTGCATGCTAAAATGTGTGCATATAAGACTAAATAATATTCCATGGTTAAGAAAATATAGCAATATTTAAATTTTTAGGGGTTTAAAAAATGATCGTACATCAGAACAAAAACATGTTTTCTTCATTTACTATGTTGTAGCAAAGGCTTCATTAAGTTCAACAGCAACCAATTTCTTCCTGTAGTCTTTAATTAACGATTCTCATACTTTAGTAGGTATTTTGTCCCATTCTTCCTGAGTAATTGTCTTCAGGTTTTCGATGTTTGTTAGACCTCTATCACGGAACTTATTTTTTTTAAAAAAACACCATAAATTCTCTATTGGATTCAAATCCGGTGGCTGACTCGGCCATTTAAGATGTTAACGTTGTTATTCGCAAGCCAATTCTTCGTACTCTTAGCAGTATGCTTAAGATCGTTGTCCTGCTGGAAGATCCAATCAGAAGGAAGCCCAAGATTCTCTACAGAAAGCGATAAATTTTCGCTTAGGATTTGTTGATATTTTTCTACATTCATCGTACTAACTATAATTGCTAGTTTCCCAACACCTCGCATCGAAAAGCAGCCCCAAACCATGATACGACCCGCACCAAATTTGACAGTTGATATGGTGTTCTTGGGTTCGTATGCTTCGCCGTCTTTCCTCCATACATGATTCAGGGAATTGCGACCGAACTATTCTATTTTACTCTCATCTGTCCAAAGAACTCTTTCCCAATAAAAATTTTCCTTATCTTTATGCTCTGTCGCAAATGCCGTTTCAGAAGAAGTGGTGTCTTTCTTGGGGAGCGCAAATTTATACCGTCTCTACGTAGTTGATTACTAATCGTTTGCTTAGTTACGTTAACTTCTGACAAACTCAAATCATTCTGAAGGTCTTGTCTGATGGCCATTGGGTTATTTTGGACCTGTCGCATCAACTTTCTTCGTAATCTGGGAGAGATCTTCCTGGGAGCACCAGGTCTGCCTTTGTTCTCAACAGTATTACGTCTTGTAAATCTTGCAATAAATGAACCAATTGTTGAAAAAAGGTATGTTCGTGTCACTGTAACTTTTTCCATTGTTCCATAGCTTAATAATTATCTTTCTTTGAGCAAAAGTCATTTCCTAGACATTATTAGAACTGTTATCAGTAAACAGTGACTGCAGAATGATCCAATTTTGAACTGAATATTTCAATAGAGTTACTGAGAATATTCTAGAACAGTTTAGAATCTTCTACCTTGAAGTACAACCAAAATCTACCGTATTATAATGCAAAAATTGATACTGTACGAACAGTTTTCCACTATTCGAAATATAAAAAATTGCATAACTATCACTTATCGATGAATTTCTAATTTTAAATTGCAGATTCTGATTCCATGCTCCAAAATACATTGTTATTCGAGGTTTTCATTCGGTATAAGTGAGAACAACAAGCATTTGTTTGCTGTATGATCACCTATTCAACCCCACTATATATATATATATATATATATATATATATATATATATATATATATGTGTGTGTGTGTGTGTGTGTGTGTGTGTGTGTGTGTGTGTGTGTGTATAATTATTTTTTTAATTTATAACATAAATATGTTATAAAATCACTAAAAAATAGCCATTTTGTTTCAACACCTTCGGTGTCTTATCAAGTGATGAGGTTTTGATTGGTTATTCTAGCTTTTGTAACAATGTTTCCCCCTAGCGAAGGATCGTTAATTAATTTGAAACTTTTAAAACCATTTATTTTATCTTCAACATCATCACTTGATAAGACACCCAGGGTGTTGAAACAAAATGGCTATTTTTGTAGTGATTTTATAACATATTTATGTTATAAATTTTTTTTTCAAAAATAATTATATCTGCTCTACTTTGTATTGAGCACTCTTTTAAGAATAGTAATTGTTGGTTATTGGAATTCATTCCGTATACACCAATTATATGCTTGGGTATATATATATATATATATATATATATATATATATATATATATATATATATATATATATAAACGATTGAACAATAGTGAAAGATTTTTACAAAAAAAGTCGCGTATCGCTCTTGTGAGCAACATATTAACACCCTATATTTACTCATCTATACACATATAATTATTCTCACATGTTTATAAATGAAACACAATGATCTTGTTAATAGATCGATATGTTTGTTTAATATTCAAAAAACATTATAACAATGTTCACGTCTTCAGTTAGCCGAACCGCAACAGGAATGAAATCGACAAATATTGTTTGCAGTAAATTAGACAGCTATTAGCAACTACCCACACATATTGCTAGAAGCTGCAAAGAACACCATACAGTTCTCCTATTGAATCCAGTAAAAAAGGGTAATACAACCAGATGCTGAACAGAAAGGGGGTTTGATTCACTCTGTCGGCATCAAAAGTATTGATTTATTCTGCCTTGATATGTAATTGGCACCATCTGACAACCGATTCTAGTGGCCTGCAAGGTTTTCGATTTTGCAGCAATTGAAGAGCGAATTCTTCTCGGAAGAAATCTAATTTTGTCGTGCAAATAAAACGCTAAAAAAAAGAAACAAGAATGGGTAGGAGTCAACACAAGTAGGCTGGATTCTACCCAGGGCAGCGAAGTGTTTGCTGACGGCAAGAGCTTAGCATACAAATAGACAAAGTCTAATTGACCATATAAAGCTTATGCTTGTGCAACGATTCATTTATTTGTTTTTCCCACACACACAATATATATATATATATATATATATATATATATATATATACATACACAGGAGAGAGAAAGTAAAGATACTGAGAAAGCGAAGAAGACAAAGCGAGAAATAGATATTTGGTTTTCTCAAATATATAAATAGTATTTCATATGGCTATTTTTCCTCCTTTATCAGTCATACGCTTAAAATATGCTAACATGCATTTATTCGATTTGCGCAAAATATTCTATCGGTTTTCTTTTTTCTGGTTGGTGCTTCGTTTTTTGAAATAAAGGCTGTTTAAAAATTAGACATATATATATATATATATATATATATATATATATATATATATATATATATATATATATATATATATATATATGTATGTATATTATTATTATTATTATTATTATTATTATTATTATTATTATTATTATTATTATTGCTGCTGCGGATGCAAGTCTACGTTAAGACAAATCGAGTTTTCCGTCACTGACGTGTTTGTCAAAAATAAATACGTCTAAATTTGCCTTCATCCCTGTCCATCTAAAGGCTTAGGGGTAGAATCTCCAATTGATACCAAATCAGTGGGGTTTCGATCCCGGCTTGAAGTAATCGGATGTTTAGCCACACTGGTGTGCTGCGAAACGGTCTGTCTGTGGATGACAATATATTTATTCATTATCTGCTATATCCACTTCATAAAATACCAGATTTGGAGAAGAAACTATTTTCTTGGTTGGACTGGGAGCTTTCAGAACTCATTCGTTATATATATATATATATATATATATATATATATATATATATATATATATATATATATATTAGTGTTTATGTTTAAATATGCGTGTGTACGTGAATTTTGTATTTTATGTCTGGCTTAAGTGTTAAAAATTATTCAATGTTTTATATATTCTGTCTGTCTATACTGATAATAATTATTTATTGGCTGCGCAGGAAACGTCACCAAAAGGTTTCACTGGATGACGACTGAGAAATCATTAAAATCAATTTTCTCATGCGTAGAAAGATAATTAGCTTTTACTCTAAGAAATTTGCAGGATTCTGTCCAAAAGCAAAGGCAAATGTAAGAGAGACGAAAACTATACCATATTTCAAGGCGGTAGATACATACATATATACATACATATTTACATACGCACATGTGAAATGAATGAAACTGCTTGAGAGTCAGAGATATTAGCAACACTGATGTTACAATATCACCGAACCACATGACTGACCACTGAGGCTGGGCCGCACTATATTTGACGCCATTTTGACATTTACTTATTTTAACTTTGTTAATGACAAAATGTAGAGTTTTTATATATATATATATATATATATATATATATATATATATATACAAACATCTTTGGTTGAACAATATGGAAAAGTTCTGTCCATCGAATTTAATTTTTAAAATTTCCGAGTTAGCTGCTTTATTCAATCGGTATATTTACCAAAGTTCATATTTATTTATATTTTATTTTATTTTTCTTGTGTACGACAGCAAAATATATAGATAGGCGTAACTAGAGGACCCTGGAAACAGAGAAAGTATGTAAACAAAATATCCTTTAAAATTTTTAAAAAGTGAACGGCACAATGCTGTTTGACTATTTATTATATGTATATATATATATATGTATATATTACTTGGCAATTTCAGTGTAATGATTGGTTCAATACTTCTAATAATTGGTAAAGAGACATGAGCATTTGTGAATAGATTAAAAATTAGATGTATTTACCAGGTTAGCAAATTAACACCAGTTCCACAGGTGGGAAATGCGAGTAGAAGTGGTGGGTGCATCTAAAAGGCATGGTGCAGAATCTGGATTTGACATCTTCGCCTAACATAATATACTAGGTAGTATTAGTGCGTGGGTGGGGGGTACTTGCCAGCATGCGTTTATGTATGTTGGCAGAATGATAAAATTTCATAACAAAATCAGCTCATATAAAAAAAAACCAACGCAAATCAATGTCTATTCAACTCGAACAGCCACACCAATGCAAAATGTCCATATCTTAAATAAATTAATATATATATATACATTTTATATCATTTACACGCACGGTATTCTATGAGAAAGTCAAAAATATATTGACTATTAGCCATAATGTCCCTAGCTACATAATAGAGAATAAATTTCACTAACCTTAGAAAAACAAAATAAATTTTATACTAGTAATGCTACTAATAAATACAACAAAACTATTCAAGAAAATTCAACGAAACATTAAGCAAAAATCGATAAAATTATAAGAAACCTAACGTTACATATCAAAATGTTTACCTAGCTTATGTGGTGTATTTTCAATGAATTCTCCAAATTATCATTTTTTTCGAAAGTGTATTTAAACGTTTCGTTCAGTTGAGGACTTCATATCCTCCATGATGCATTTTATCATTTTGCCGTGTTTTTAAATCTAAAACGCATATTCAAGTTTTATAGATCTTCACAAGAATTTTGCAAATATTTAAACGATCCTAATATACACCAATAATTAGGAATACAAAAGATATTCTTTAGCCCCCATCCCAAATATAAGCTCAGAAGAACTGTGGTGATTCGATGGTTAATAATAATAACCAAAAGTATTTATCTTTGCATATAAAACAGAAGATGTCTGTGTGTCTGCCTGTGTGTCTGTCTGTGTGATACCTTATCACTCGAGATCCATCCAACCGATTTTGACCAAACTTTTTTAAAAATCAATTATCGATAAAGCCGATCAAAATCGATAAACTCAATTTTTCCTCCGATTTCGTTCAAACTCGTTATATAAGTTACTTACATCACGACAAGCTCAGCAATACCGCCTTTTTAGTTCTACGACATTGCGTTTAGCGAAAACCTGCGAAAAACAGAAAATTGATATCAACACAAATCGATTTCAACACAAATTTTAAACTAAAAGCTCCCTCAATTTTCAAGCAATCTAATACAAACTTGATAATTGAGTCCACCCGTACAGTGAAAACCCGTGTTTATTAGTGAAAAATTACATTCTAAGTGTATCCTCTTTTACATCCCTGGTAGCACACTGACAAATTGAATTTCAAAAACTCCAAAATAATTGTGGTCTGAAGTGGGTCTTCATGTTGTCTGTTTTACCCCTTCATGTTCTAAGCTAATCTTGATTGAATAAATACAGACAACTTCTCTTATATCTGTAACTGCATTAATTCAAAATTTTTAAGTGAACTACTTTAAAATAATTGTACAAGATAGACTCTGTTACATCTAAACGTGATGCTGTTTTTACTCCATTCTGATTGAACGCTTTTTCTGATCGACCAGCTGAGTATGGCTACTAGTTAATATATATGACCTGGCTATTTCTATATGTCTATTTATTTATTTATTTTTTACAAAATTGATATTGTAATGTGACATTTGTAAGCAATTTAAATTGCTGAAATTAGTTAAAATCTAATTTCCGTAAGGATGCAATTTAAGCAATTTTAATCGATCAGAACTTAACATGAATTACATTTCCTCTCATTAATATAGATTTTCTTCTTATATAATAAAAATATTTTTCTGACGACATCGTATCATCTGCTAAATATATCAAGTTAACAATTGCCTCATATATTTGCTATTCCAACGCATTCACATTCAATTTTATTCACGTTTATATACTGAAACTTTCAGTCTATATCTCTGAGATGCGGTATTATTATTATTTACATTACTTACATTATTCGAACTGTTATCTTCATTTCCATTGGCGTATTCACAACGTTTCGACTGTTGAATGCTCCGGGCTTCTTCAGGTGATTGGTAAAGAGTTGTGAGTTCAATACCAGGCTGAACAAAAAACAAATTGGAGAGTTGAGATAAAAAGGGAAATAACTGTGACTTCTGGAAGAGGATCGAACAATCCACTCGGTGGACAAAATAAATTAACAGGAGATAACTGATTACAGACATCCTTTAAACATGGCACTTGGAACTAGAACAGTCTAACCCAGTGAGCGAAAAAAAGAGTTCAGTTCGACATTTTAACCACATGAAGAAGGCCGAAACGTTGTAATAAATATGGCGACAAACATGAGGACAATAGTCCGAATAATGTAAATAGTGTACATAATACCTCATCTCAGAAATATGGACAGATAGCAGTTCCTGTTTGGAAACTGGTACTGTCAAAGTAAATATTGAGAAAATTTATTAACTATTTCACACAATAGAAATTATCCAAAACGAAGCCAGATTACTAGCACTTGAGAAATATTCTTGGGTTTATCGTATCACTTGCGGATATGGCAGGATCGATTGATCAATATATTAAGAGTTAAGATGACATGCATGCATCCTAAATTTCAATCGTCTTCTGATATCTTTAGACATAGCACGCTAGTGGGGAAAGTACCAGTGACGTTTCGACACATTGATGAGAGATCTTCACAGACAGATGCTTTGCTTGGCATATATTCGAAATGTATACATGCTTGACATCTGTTCACGGAAAGGTGTTCGTGCAAATGCTAACCTTGCCACAAGGCATCGAGAAAAAGCTCTTTTCGGGCGAGCATCATAAATAGAATAGCATAATAGTGATGTAGTAAGAATGGTGGTCGGATAATCAGCATGTTACATAAAAAAGTTTGAAAAAGTGAAGAGAAATTTAGCGATTCTTAAGAATGCTTTTACACTTGCCTAGAATGAGAACTTATAGAATTGGTAAAATAATGGAAAGATATCTATATACTTATGTAAGCATCTATATGTCTGTCTTACTTTGCCTATATCTATTCTAGTGACATGGGAGCAACAACACTGACGACACATCTAGATTCGGCACTTAAAGGTGTATTTTAATCATTTTAAATCTGTTTTCAACAGTGACTACCAGGAATAGTCTGGCTGACGATTGAGGAAAGACTCGATGACAGCTGGAAAGACAGTTGGCAAGCCGGAAAGACGGCTATTCGGAGTCTGCAAGGTTCGCACCCCTAATGCTACAGGTAGAACAAGGAATACATACCCCCAGGGGATCCCGAGAGGGGGGCCATGAGATCCCCGGTAGGATGGATACAACGGTTACGACCACAGCAAACGCCCCAAGGACTTCTGACTCGATATGCCACTGTGGAAAGACGTGCAAGAATCAGCGTGACCTAAAAATACACCAGGCCAAGATTAAATGTGCAGTAGTAGCTGAAAACTCACAACGCATAGGTGTTACACCAAGTAAGACGGAGGTCGAGCAGGTCCCGGTGACAAACCACAGCGCCCAGCATCACCCAGTGTGGACTCAGACCTTGCCGGACAGAGTAGTCCCTAAGCGGATTAAATGACCCCCAGTAAACAACAAGAAAGCTTGGCGCGATTTCGATGAAGACGTATGCATTATAATCCAAGGTACGTCTGCAGGCAACATAGACCGACGACTTCAACCCTTGAGTAAACTTATCGTCAGCTACGGATCATAGCGTTTCGGCCACATTGATAAAAAGAGAAATAAAATCTACACTGAGAATAGGCGTGAAGGAAGGATAAGAGAAGTAAGAAAGGAATTAAGATCCCTCAAGAAACAATTTAAGGCCGCTAGTGAAGAAGAGCGACCAGCCCTCTCGGAACTGAGAAATATTTTAAGACAGAAACTGAAAAACCTGCGAAGAGCAGAAAGACATCGTCGCCGTAGGAAAGAGCGGGCCAGAAAGAAGGCTTCGTTTATCTCCGACCCGTTTGGTTTCGCCAGAAGACTTCTGGGAGATAAGAGGAGCGGCAGATTAGCATGCCCAAAAGATAGGGGGGATTCCTTTTTGAAGAGCTCTTATAGGGACCCAAGAAGGGATGGAGAATTAAGATTTAATGATCGCCTCATTAAATCCAACACCCCAGAAGTTGAGTTCGACACGAGGGTACCAAGTTTGAGTGAGGGCAAACAGATAGTAATGGCAGCTAGATCAGCTTCGTCGCCAGGTCCGAGTGGCGTGCCTTACTCCGTGTACAAGCATTGCGCCGGTCTTCTCATGAAATTATGGAAGATCATAAAAGTAATTTGGCAGCGAGTTAAAGTTGCAGAACAATGGCGATACGCAGAAGGTGTTTGGATCCCAAAAGAAGAGAAATATCGAGCAGTTTCGATGTATCTCGTTACTGAGTACAGAAAGCAAAATATTTTTTAGTGTTATTTCCCGACGGCTATCAGCTTTTCTGCTAAAAAATAGCTTTATAGATACATCGGTACAAAAAGGCGGAATCCCTGTTATGCCTGGCTGCGTTGAGCATATAGGAGTTTTGTCGCAATTAATAAGAGATGCAAGGAGGAATAAAGGAGACCTGGCTGTTGTGTGGTTTGACTTGGCCAATGCATATGGGTCCATACCGCATAAACTCGTGGAAGAAGCTTTAGTTAGACACTACGTCCCAAGTAGCATCCGCGAGCTTATCCTAGATTACTACAGACAATTCCATCTAAGAGTTGCATCCGGTTTGGTTTCTTCAGACTAGCATAGACTCGAGAGAGGAATTATTACAGGCTGTACATTGTCAGTCACGCTTTTTGCTCTCGCGATGAACATGCTCGTGAAGTCCGCTGAGGTGGAATGCCGTGGCCCCGTTTCAAATACCGGAGTAAGGCAACCACCCATCTGGGCTTACATGGACGATCTTACAGTCACCACGCATTCTGTTACAGGCTGTAGATGGCTATTACGGGGTTTAGAGAGACTGATTGATTGGACAACAATGAATTTCAAGCCAAACAAATGTAGATCAGTGGTAATAAAAAAGGGCTGAGTGGTAAAACACTATTTCACAATAGAAGGGAGAGCCGATAAGCCTGTTAAAAGTCTAGGTAAATCCTTTTGTAATGCTCTGAAGAACACACCAGCTATCGAAGCTATACTTACTGATTTTGACTCGTGGCTGGCGAAAATAGATAAATCGGGATTGCCAGGGGGCTTCAAATGCTAGCTATACCATCACTGTGTGCTCCCACGAGCATTATGGCCACTCCAGACATATAGCGTTCCCATCTCGACTGTGGAGACTTTAGAGAGAAGAGCTAGCAGTTTCCTCCGTAGATGGTTAGGATTACCTCAGTGCTTAAGCAGCACAGCCTTAAATGGATCATCCAATGCCACCCAGCTGCCATTCAGAGGACTAGTTGAGGAGTTCATGGTGTCACGGACAAGGGAAAGCTACCATTATAGAAACTCCAGAGATCCCGAAGTATCAGGTGCGGGAATTGAGATCAAGACTGGCAGAAAATGGAGTGCTACTAAGGAACTAGCTATCGCAGAAGGGAATCTAAGGGTAAAAACAATAATGGGTTCAGTCGCACAGGGCAGAGCAGGCCTGGGGTTGATTCCCTCCTACAAATTCGGAAAAAGCACCGTGAAGGAGCGTCAACACCAGATACAGGACGAAGTAAGAGCAGGGATGGAGGAATAGAGGATGACAAAAATGGCAGGTTATAGCCAGCAGGGCGCGTGGACCAGGTGGGATGGTGTAGATCGGCGGAAAGTGTCGTGGTCAGATCTTTGGAATACCGACTTCAGCCGATCTAGATTCCTGGTTCAGATGGTGTACGCCGTATTACCAAGCGCGACCAACCTACACCTATGGGGAAAAATAGATTCACCAAAGTGCCCCTTGTGTTCGGGGACGGGATCACTGCAACACATATTAAGCGGGTGCAGAACAGCTCTGAGACACTGACGCTATCGGTGGCGTCATGACAAGGTTTCATAGGCAATAGCACTCATTATTGCTGAAGCTTTGAAGAGTAATAAACTCATCCCAGAAAGAAGAGCTATCCGTTTCATTAAAGCAGGTGCAAAGCCGAGTAAGAAGGTTGCAGGATCCTATTCACTGTTATCGTTCGCGTCGGATTGGCAGATGCGAGTCGATCTCGGGAAACAATTGAAATTCCCAACACATATATCGTCCTCCAAACTCCGTCCAGACATAATCGTTTATTCGGACACCAGAAAACAGATTATTCTGCCGCATTTAACTGTCCCATGGGAAGAGCATATGCAAGAGGCATTAGAGAAAGTATAGTTAATATGAAGGACTCTTAAATGATTGCAGTTCTAAAGGATGGCACACTCATTGTTTCCCTGTCGAGATCGGCTGTAGGGGGTTCGCCGGACAGTCAATGATACGATCCCTTACTAGCCTAAGGATACCTGGACAAAAAAGAAGGCGGGCGATTCAAATGATCCTGGAGTCCGTCGAAAAGACCACCAGGTGGTTGTGGATAAATAGGGCTAATGAGTGGCCCAAAACTACAAAAAATAAGAACGTTCCCAATGCAGGTGTACATACGCCATAAATGCCATCACTAAATACTTTTAAGACTGATTAGTATATATATATATATGTGAAATTTGTGTATATAGATGACGAGAAACTTGCGAGAATCAATCTTTTGATTTGCATTCAGTCTCATATGCAATGACTTTTGCGTCTTACTGGTCTTCCGAGTAGATTTATTTTATTACAAAAACATTCTTACAAGTAATCTTTCCTTTTCTTTAAACGGAATTTTAATTTTTTTTTTTTTTTTCGGTTTCCTTCATGGATAATTTTTTTTTTTTTTTTTTTTTAGGAGTAACTTATTTTAGCTAAATTTACACGCTATTTTTTCTTTCAACTATTATTCGACATGTAAATATCTCGATCATTTATTTTGAGGAATTTTAGTTATTTCTTAGTTTTTAAACGAATTCCTTCCGATAAGGATAATTTTTTTTTTTTGGGGGGGGGTAACTTATTTAAAATTTACACGTGTTTTTTTTGTTTTGTTTTGTTTTTAACTAGTACTTAACATGTAAATAGGTTGATTAATTTATTTTTAAGCGATTTTAGTTAAATGTTTTTCTCTTAGTTTTTAAAGTTGTAAATAGTCTAAGTCATTTTAATCACTCTATTGTAAACGTTTTATTAAGTGTAATTTAGAAAAGAAAAGAAAATAAGAATAAAAAAGTAAAAAGAAAAGAAATACCAAACAAATAAGTTAGTTAAAAGGGGAGGTAGAGAAAGAACAAGTCGCAAGACGAGCCAATATAATAAATCGTTTGTTTTTTTATATATATATATGTGTGTGTGTGTGTGTGTGTGTGTGTGTGTGTGTGTGTGTGTGTGTGTGTGTGTGTGTGTATTGGTTTGTTTTCTTCTATTCTTAAAAAAAAATAAAAACACCCTTTCTTGGCCGCATGTCGGAAGATCAATACAACCATGCATATCTAATCTATAACTTTGAATAGCCCAAGTGAAGTCCTGATTGGTTGTTGTCTACTGGGGCAACTTATATAATTCACGTCCTAAAGCTAGTGGCAAATTTTTGTTCTAGGTGCGGGCCGAATACTGAACATATTCGGTCGGGTCGCCCATCGAAGAAGTCTGTTGTTTATTTAGAACCGAAACTTCTAGTGACATGGGAGCAACAACACTGACGAGGCATCTTGATTCGGCACTTAAAGGTGTATTTTAATAATAATATGTAAATATTATTTATTTCATAAAGGTCAGATTTGTTTCCATCCCCACTGCAGAATTCTCCAATATCCATAAGCGAGCAATTGGAGTTACCTCACCAGGTTTTCCTATGACGATTCTTAATATTTCTCCTGAAGCAAGGCGCTAAATCCATAAAGACGAAAGATTACTAAGAGTGAAAAAGATACTAAAAGAACTGAATTCAAGGAGACAGAAGATGACGATTGACGTTGAATTTATCCTTTGGAACATCGTACTTAGCAGGAAAAAGAGAATCCGGAAAAAATTTCTGCAAACAAGAAGTGCGTGAAAAGAAATAATTACCATATAATTTACGCTTACACTTTCAATTTCAGCAATAATGGGTTGAGACGTAGTTGCTAATCTAGTCCTGCGCTTAAATTCGTGAATTTGAGGTACCAGTTTGCATGAAGATATTTATTGAAAAAGGCACAGGAAAGATATGTTGCAACGTTTAGACATTGATTGAAGCCAGGTTCGATGATATCACAGATTCTTCTTTAAATACTGTCAAGAATCTTTAGACACATAGCAGAATTACCAAATCAGATGTGACAGCAATATTCGATGCACGGATGAATGATGGATTTACAAATGTGCAAATGTACAAGATAGATTCTAGTGAGAAAAATCTTCAACTGAGCCAAATTTCCTTGCATCAGACCTGGGAATTGATTAAATATAATCGTTCAACTTCATCTCAAAGGAAAAAATGAGATCTAGAAGGCACAATGAGTTTCCCTATAGGTGATCAATATCAACCACGATGATTTATTAAACCAGCTAACAACAGATTGATGGTCATTTTTATATGTAGTGCCAATTTCATTTCATGGAGCCCATAAGACTTAGCATTAAGACAGAAATAAATACTTTTGCCATCAGTATAGATTATGATTGGTTTGTTTTACGGTATATCAACCTCAATGTGTTATTTAATGCCGACAATATTTTTATTGCTGGTAATATTTTTTTCCAAAAATATATTTCTGGTAATAATTTGCTTACAAAGTATTTCTGGTATTAAGACTTATTTTTATATATTCATAGTGTTTTTGACCCCAGTCTGAGGTTGACTATTTACGCATAGCTGGGACGCTAACAGGAACTACCACGCCCGATTATGGTGTAAAGTGCTGGTTCGACGCTCCTCAAAACCTCCTGATCAGAAGCCTTACTGTTGAACGTAGTTTATCATCATGCCCAAGACGGCCATCAGTATAGATACCGAACCATGGCATAATGACATCGGGAAGGTCAACGATGAATATTAAGAACAAAGTCCAAGTATCGAGCCCTGGGAAAAACCCGCGATAATTTGAAAAGATCTAGAGGTGTGACACTTCATTTTGCGATTTGCTGACAAGGATATTTGAATACGAATGTGTCCTTCTCCTACACTAGCTTTCTCAGTTTGTCCTACGTTTTATCAATAATTGGGATTAGAAGGGATGTATTACGCATTGTTGTTATTGCGAAACTAACCTTAGCGTCCTGGGTATGGCAAGGCCTCTGATCAGGAGGTTTGGAAGAGATTGGAATAACTTAATTGCTGGTGTTCCCAGGTCCATTCAGGGTTCCAGCTATGCGCAAACAGTTAATCCTCAAACTGGTGTCAGAACATTATGAAAGTGTAAAAATATGTTTTAATCCCAGCAATACATTTTTGGAAAAAATATAGCCAGCAACACATTTAAAAAAAAAAAAAATTATTACCAGCAATACATTTTTGAAAAACAAATTACCAGCATTATATTTTTGAGAAATAGAAATAGTAGCAATATACTTTTGAATAGAAAATTCCCAGCAATATATTTTTGAAAAAAAAATATTACCAGCAATAATTTTTTGAAAAAAAATTACCAGCAATATTTGTTTGAAAAAAAATATTTCCAGCAATTCATTTTTGAAAAAAAATGTACAAGCAATAAAAATCTTGTCGGGATTAAATAATCCAATGAGGTTGATATGCCGTAAAGCAAAACAAACCAAACCAAAAAATTATTAACCAAATGAGAATGCCAAAAGCAATTTCTCTACAAACCGTGTATCTGAAAAGAATACATCAATAAAAGAAAATTCTCAACAATAAACCTCTTTACAAAAGTATATCAATGAAACTGTATCTAAAAATGGATTTCTTACAAAGAATACTTATTCTATTGATATGAATCTTGTTGGCATTTAATAATCCAAATAGGTTGATATACCATAAAACAAAAGAAATCAAACCTCACCCTAACTACATTTTTTTCGGAAACTAATGCAGGTTTTTAAACCTTCAATTTAAAACAATATATCTCAGTCCAGTATCAACTTTATTGATTGAAAACAATTACAATGTAATTTTTCCCAGCAAGATACATGATTAATTATTCCAGTAACATAGAATTCTGAGTTTCTGGAGGTGACGATTTCTTCGAAATTATTTTTGTAGTAGTTTGGTTTTTGAAAGGTTTCGAAATATTTGACAAAGTGGTTATCTATTGGTGAAAGGTCTCTGTAAGTATGTGGATAGATGTAGAGTTTCGCAGCCTGATACTTTTAATTTCTGGAGCATTGCGATATTTGGACGAGCAATTAAGTTCAAAAGGTCTAGATCTTTTCTATTGGCCAATGCTGGTCACGATAGCTGCAGTTGAATGCATTTTATCGGTTACGTGATAGTACTTCTCTGCTGTAATAGTTTAATCAAGATTCTCAAAGCTGTTATTGATTTATCCAGCAGCAGACCTGTGGTCACCATAGTGTCCCTTTAGTGAAACCTCGATTTTGAGAAGTGTTTATCTCTATCCAACCACTGTGCTGAATATTGTCAATTTTTGTATACGATCTCCTTTTACACCCTTGTCCAAATTAATTAAAACAACCGCTTTCTTTAACCAGACGGTCAGTTTAAGACCCACTAGAATGACCGGATGTAATCGATTTCTATTTTCCCTCACATTAGGTCATTTACAGTGTTGTGCAATAATATGAATCTATTTTCGAGGTGTATGATGAAATTGACCTTGAAAAATATTGCGTCATCCGTGATTGCTTCAGATTTCCATCATGCCTAGGCACTATTGTCTCAACTGTCGATTATTTGTCCTACGGCCATTGTCTGCGATGGACGTTACTCTAAGGAACTGTAAGAAAATTGTAACGGTGCACGAACACACTGGCAATCTTTACTAGTAAGCAAATCAAAATACTATCGACTGGCCCGGAAACTCTCCTGATTGAAATCCAATCGAGAATCTTTGGTCAATCTGCAAGGAACGACTTCGTGGAATGAACATACGAGGTACTAACATATGTACTGGGTCATGTTTCATTTACAAATACGAAAAAAAGTAAATAATATCGGAATTATTCTTTTTGTTTCAATTAATTTGCACAAGGGTCTATAACTCGTGTCACAATGCAACCGAGAAATGGGCCGTATTTCTACAGAAGAGAAGTAAAGGTTTCAAAATGCGCTTCGTCCAATTTATATGGTACCCATTTTTCAAGCTTCTTCGACATTGCAGTTCTTTTCAAATGTTCGAAAACTGTTCTGATGTTTACATCTCACTCTAAAGTAATCTCTGGTACAATCGTGCGAGGATTTGCTTCCACCAAGGCTTTTATTTCATTGTCGTCAATGGCTGAAGGATGTAAACAACATTATTCTTTCTTCGAGTACGAATTCACTACGATGGAATATTTTAAATCAACGTTTCATAGTTCATTTATAAACACTTCCTTGGCTCAAAGCTTCATATATGTTTCTCTACGTTTTTACTTCACTGTGACCGATTTTAAACCCATAGAATTAAATCTGGCTAAAAACTTTTCTTATATCTTAAATTCTAAGATGCGAAAATTGACCAAAATGCAATTTATGTTAAAAAAAAAGTGTATGAAATAAGCTTAAATGGATGAAAAATATTGTGTGAGTTTTAGTCTTCAAAAATTTATATAAGCATGATATAAAAACATAAAGCCTGCATTAATCTCTAGCAAACTAATAGTGACGTAAACCGAGAGATAGCTTATTCACCATGCCTTTTTGTTCTAAGTATCGTCTGATGGTTACTGGGCTGCAATCAGCAGCTGTGGTTGCCTTAATTTGACGAGAGGAAAGTCCACTGGCTTTCACAACAACCCGTCTTATTCTCCTAGTCAATGCCGGAGAATTTTGGGGGCCTACCAGTAGACTTTGCGTTTCCATAATTCGAACTGTCCTTTAGAAAGTTGTAAATCACAGTTTTACTGCGATTTACTTTAGCTGCGATCACCTGCCGTGACAAACCTTGATTATGGAAATCTAGAATTCGAGCACGCTCAACTTTGGTAACTTTGCTGCGCTTTAGTCATGGTGACATATTTCCGCAGTAATTGCTAATCTCTAACTGAACTAAAAACATTGGAATTACCCTAGATCTAACAATTTATACGCCCTGGTCTTATAATTTTGATCAAGTGAAAAATGTCTCATTTTATAAAAATTGATCGGATTATAACTTTTTGTCTACATAACCTTTTAGATTATAGAATTAGTAACATTAAGGAAGAAAAAGTTTATAATGTATCCATAAAAAACATTCTCTTATAAAAAAAATTTCAAGTAGTCGTAAATTTTTGATCAGGAGTGCAGATAGATAGATAGATAGATAGATAGATTTTTGGAGGTATCTATCTCTGTTCTTGCTTCAAAATATCCCTTTTCTTCCATTTAACCATGCTGTTTCCTTGTCGAACTGTATAATTTATGACGGAGTTTTATCATTTTCATTTTATATCTGGTATTTTTTTGTGTTTCTTTTTGCTAATCTTATTTAATGGTGGTTCAATGATATTGTATTATGTAATATTTATTCTCTTAAATATGGACAGATCCTTTAATACTAAGTTTGATGAATGCCAAGATATGTATGCTTTTTTAGGCTACGGGTCCAAACTATTACTGATATTGTATTTCTCCGTTCCGAAATTTGTTCCTAGTTAAGAGTTATTTTCTTTTTGTGTAATTTTACTTACTTTCCTCAGTCGTATTTTCCTGGATATCATCATGTTCGCTTTCCAATGCGTTTTTCACTCTTGTCTTTTTAGCGTAATGGATTTTTGTGTTTCTGTTAGACATTTTATATGATCATCGAGGTTGTGATTTGTGTGACTTTTTTGTTTCAATATTAATCCTCTGTTTTTTGCTTTGAGCTTTCTCTGCATATACTTGTTTTGTTTTTTATATATTCGATTCGGAAGCAGTAGTAGCTGGAAGACATGTTGAGAGATGTTGAGCCCTGCTCCACTATGTCATATAAATTCTCGACTGAATATATTTCTTCGGAAGATCCATGAATCTTCCTCAAATAAATTTCCGATAATTTTGAACTCGATGACATCATAACCCATTATAGTTGCGCTTTGTCAAAAACCACAAATGGACACTGAGCAGTGCAATGTAGTATTCAGGTAAACCTTCACTGTCTCCCAAAAATAATTTGAATTGCGATTCATCTGACAACAACACATATTGTCAGTGTTTAAGGGTCATGTTAGCGACGACATAGGCAAAGATGAGGCGTTGTGTCCGGTCTTGTGGTCTTCACAGGTATAATTTGTTGCGTCTTCTGCTTCTATATTCTATGGAATCTAATCAACATTAAACTGTTTTATGTGCGTATCTATGCATGTGTATGTGTGTGCATGCGTTTAGTATCCCTTGCATTAAATGTGAATGTTATCTAAGCCAGTTTCAAATGTCTGTTGCCAAAGACAATTCTATACAAAAGCCTCTGAATTAAGGACGCATAGTGAGCAACTAGACGGTCCATAGTGGACGTTAATGCCTTACAAGTATTCTCGATACACACGCAATACCTGAAATCAAGGGATATCAAAATTCCACACACTTTCAAAGATAGAATGGCTCATCCAAGTGGCACCGGCCATCATGCTCCGTTTAAAGTTGGATAATTCACGTCGCCTTTGCTGCTTTTCATTGTTCATACTAAACATTAGATCAGAATAAATTTCTATGATTATACGATATATATAGTTAAAGACTACTTATATATATATTCGACTCTCCCGTCGATTCGACGTATGAAGGTCAAGCAGCCCAGTTCCTTGAAACCGAAAGCCCGACACCAGCACATGAGATTTGATTATAGTGGTGAGGGTTTTGTGTAGAACCATCCATACTTTTTGAAGGGCCGAATACAGAGACCTGGTGCACTATGTACTACAATATCCCCAAACGACCATCTGCAGAATTTGAATTCAGAATTGTCCTTCTCCTAGACCAGCTGCTATCCAAGGCTATAGGAGAGGATTCATATCTTTCCCAAGGGCATTAGCACGAAAGTGAATGTAATGAATTCGACTGGAATTCGAACTCGGCTCTCCGATTCCTAAATCCAAGTCGCTATCCATTACTCCACCGTGCCTCCTATATATAAGCGGACACCATGGTCAATACAGAGTGGTGTCTTGAACGCAATCTTCAGACGGCGATCATTATCTGAAGATTGCGTACAAGCATGAAACAGACTGTCACCACTCTGAGCTGATATCAGTGCCGCCTTTTACATTTACACAAACTCATTTATTGATAGTGATCATTTTAACCATAATATAGCATATATATATATATAGATAGATAGATAATATTAGTGGTCAACACACATACACATATATATATATATATATATATATATATATATAAAATTTCCAAGAGGATAGAATCTGGGTAGAACTCAATGTCCAGGACATGTCCAGACATATATATATATATATATATATATATATATATATATTTGAAATAATATATATATATATAATTATAATAAAATAATAATAAATATTATATATATATATATATATATATATATATATATATATATATATATATATATATAATAACTCGTCATTCGTAGACGTAGCATACCTTAACGCGCACCCAAGCAGAAAAGCTCTTTCGTCCCTTTTTGCGGACTCATCAGTAGTGCGCATTCTCTACCGACTATAACTCAGTTCACTCCAATACGACGCAAACATTATACCATTGGGCCAACAGGCCCCAATGATGAGAGGGAAATTCCCTTATCACGGTTGAATGGCCCTTAGGGCAACGACTTCCTTCACCGTGCCGTCCCATCCAGAGCATTACTAATCTGGATCCAGCATAGGTTTATTTTACTGATTAATAATTAGGGGATTTGTAAAATTTTCATACTGATTCATCATGCCTTCACTCAGAATCCGCAACATACACACATGCAAAAAAGCACTGGACGGCTCTGTCGTCCTTTCCGGGGACATATCAGCAATGACTTCAGCCTTTAAATATTTGAATTATCAATAAATGAAGCATCAACTAAAAATAAATATTTTGTCCAGCTACAGAACCGGGCCGAAAATTAATTCTTTTGGTGGCAGTAATCTTTATAAAATCTTTATAACTAAATAATTAGTTGGGCACTTGTTTTGCCTCATAAATCGAAAACAATATCACATTCTAGAGTTATCATCTCATAAAACCCATGCTGGTAGACCTGCTGCTCATTAATTTTGACAAAAATTCAATTTTCTTAGAGCTTACAGCAATCTGCGAAAATGACCTCTGATATGAATGGCGTCGGAAGCAGAATAGTCTCGCGCAAAGATTATATCAAATGACATTCATCATTGTTTGCTAAAGGTTTACAGTGACCATATAATATATTTGATCACAGTTAGATCGTGACTCACACATTTCACCCTTGGTGAGAGGGATGCGTGCGAAAACGGTATTTATATATATATATATATATATATATATATGTATGTATATGTATATATATATATATATATTATATAAATGGTGGTACTCGCTTGGAAAAAACTTAGATAGTTCGACTTGTAGTAGAACAAATCGGTACCCAAGGAAAAATGAGGAAGAAAAAAAGAAAGAACCAAGAACATTAAACTAAGGCGAAAACAATAGTCCAGAGTTCAAGTTCAAAGAAAAAAACCTCCAAGACGAGTAAAAGGCAACTACGTAAAGTGCTCAATACACAAAGTAGAGAAAAACCTAACATAATCCCAAGGAGCCAGGCAAACCTACCTAGTTGATCCGTTTTGGTGAAACCTAGGTAGGTTTGCCTGATTGTCTCTTCTTTACAGAAGACGACCCCATCTCTTCTTACTGTTCAAACAAATCTTCATTTTAAAAGTAAGTATAAAAGGATCTTAAAACGATGAAAAATAAAAAAGGGATGGAATATGGTAAAAACAAAATCACTCACATTGGCAAACAATTTATAAAAGTCTATCCGTATTATTAAGCGATAAAACACTTACAGTTAAAAGATTATTAATCTGATATAAAAGAAGGAAAGCTAGTAAAATGATATAAGAATAACACCCAGTTAAGAAAGCTTTAAAATAAAATACAACCAGTTCATATTTATGATAGTGACTGCAACATACAGTACATTGCCATGTTCATGTGCACGCAAGTGTCTCTTTGACCCTGCTGCACTCTTACAAGCTTTCTTACATAAATAACAAATCAATGATGTAATATATATATATATATATATATATATATATATATATATATATATGAAAAAGGTTATAGTTGTTCCAACGATAGAAAAATGATATTTTAAAAAAGAAAGAAACCTCAAACGTTTTTGGTTATAATGTGAATTTGTTTTAGTATATATATTATATTTTTTCTCCATATTTCTGCTACACGAGTTTCTGGTCTCGTGGCCTTCTTCAGGCAAATAAAAGGAATGAATTTTTAAAATATAAATTTTCTTTATCTTCTTTTAATGTCTCATTGTTCTTTTTCTGCATTTGTTAGTGAGCCTTGAACTACTTTCTGGACTGTTGGCAAAAGTGAAGTTCTGCCTAAGTGTTAATAGAACCATCAGGTTTGTTATGAGAGGTGGTGATGACAGATGTGTTGATGATAAATGTCTTCCTATTCCTGTGTACGTGCCTGTTCCTATTAGCCTGCATATGTATATTCTCTCCCCTACATACATAGTGTCTTTAATAAGGAATCAGTGTACACATATATGTATGTACACATACATACCTCTCGCACACATGCACACTCCTCCTGTGTTCGTGTGTGCCTGTGAGTAGTTTATCTGTTTTTGTCAGTGTATATATATATATATATATATATATATATTCTACATGTATACCTGTCGTGCGTGCATAGGTGTATGTATATGTGCCGTTCGACCAGTACATCTGGCCATCATGCTATGTGTCCATGTATGTGGGTTTATGATCTGTTCAGTGCTAGTTTAAATATGTCTATTAAGTTATTTTTCCTGGATTTATAGGAAACAGTAGTTGTTTCTTTGGTATATTGCCATAATTTTAAATGTGTCTTGATCGCATTTTTAGATGTGTTGCAATACAAAGAGTTTTCTGTTGTCGGGTAATTTGATGTTGCTTTTGTGAAGGGCAAATCTGTTGTTAAGTGCCTGGCTGATGCCTATATATGACTTCTTACATTTTGTGCATTTTGTGCATTTGAGTGCATAGGTCACATTTTGGATTTGCAGTTAAAAATTTTATAGATTGTGAATGTAGTGTGGGGTTCCCTTCTATAATAACATCACAAACCCCACATCTTTTTTGTTGCATTTTGTGACCCTCAGTATATTGCGTTGGTTAAATTTAGATGAGGTTAATATATGTTTCAGGTTTTTAGACTGGCGTTTGCTTTTAATTATTTTGGTTGTTTTCAGTATATTTTTTGTTTATTATTCTTGCTAAGTAAGTCTAGATTTCTTGTAATTTCCCTGAAAAGTTCTGGATTGTTTTTGTTGTATGTTGAGACATATGTTAGAGTTTGTTCGACGTTACGTTTCTTTTTATTTCTAAGTTGGTCTAGAGGAATTTTTTTGCGAGTTCAAAACCTTTGTTTATTAGTGTTGTCGGGTAGCCTCGTTGTTTTAGAGTATTATGTAGTTCTTCTAGGTGGGTTTTTGGAGGTGTTTATCAGTCACTATTGTACAAATTCTACGTGCTAGGGAATAGGGGATGGATTTTAGACAGCCTTTTGGGTGATGGCTCTTGAAATGAAGATATTGTTGGGTGTCTGTTGGTTTGTGGTAGATATCTGTGATTATGTGGTTCTTTCTATTTCTAATGAGTATATCTAAAAATGGTAATTCGTTTAAATTATATTCTTGGGTGAATTTGATTTAAGTTCTGAAGTAGAGTGTGGAATTAGTTAATATCGCCCCATGAGGATTTCCAAAAATGCAGCAATCATCTAAATATCGTTTCCACAATTTGGTGAAGTGTGTTTTTATATTTTCCTCATATATTTGTTCTATCTGTTCATGTATGTTTTCCTCTAGATAAGCTAATGTTAGGGTGGCATAGGTTGGTACCAATGGTGTTCAAATTGCGGTACCTTGGGTTTGGATATAGTTTTTGTTGTCAAATTCAAAAGTGTTATTGTTTAGAATTAGGTCTATACTATCGATAATGAATTCCTTAGTAAATCTGGGATGTAGATTTTCTGGATGTTTTTCAGTCCACAATGTGATTGCGTGGTTACCTAATTCATGGGGTTTGCTGCAATATAGGCTACTAATGTCAAAAGTAGCCATTAGTTTTCCCGGATCAACTTTTTGTGGTATGGAGCTAAGGAAGTGAATATCGTCTCTGATAGCTTTTAATCTGCTTAGTAAATGGTTGTAATATTGTGTCTATTATGTTACTGAGTTTGGTTGAACATGCTGATACTGCTACTATGGATCTGAATGTAAGGTCACCAAGGTTTGGGATGTTAATGTATTCAGATATTTATTTCTGGATAGCTGCTTTTTATTTTGTATCATCTAAACTGGCCTTCTTGTTCGGACTGTACCCTCTAAAAATAATGATTGTCTCTTTCAAAATATTTCGGATTTTCCAAGAGATAACCTCTCTCTACACGTTTAGGGTTTTCTGGCTAGTGAGACTTTCTCTTGGTAAAATTATTGTTGTTGTTTGTAGATGGCTCTATATAAGTGTGGCTGTTGTTGTTATTAGGGGTGTTCTAGATGTTTCTGGATTGGTTGTTTCTGTATGGATTGTATGTGAAATTGTATGTGGAGATTTTCGGAGAATTTTTATTGTGTTCCTTGATATGGGTAGTGATTGTTAGGTTTGGTTTCTTGTGCTCGGTGGTATTTGTAAATGATGGTTTTGTGAATGTGTGTATATTCTGACCATTGTCTGGTTGTGTTATGGTGTGATGGTATGGTGTGATGGTATGTTGTAAAGTGTTTTTGTGCGAGGTTAGGTATATTTTCGTAATTGTATTTGGTAGTGTTTGTGTGTAGTAGTATGTGTTAGGGTTTCTACCTTGTTGATCTGTGTGTGGTAGTAAGCGTATTATTTGCTGACATCGCATGTAGTGGTCTGTGTTGAGTATTGTGTTTTGTTTTGAGTTTGGATCGTGTTTTTTAGTTCTGTCTCATTATCCACTTTTTTCTTTTCAGCCAGGTTATCTTTCTTTCCACGATATATATTTGTCTGTGTGTATGTATGTATGTATATATATATATATATATATATATATATATATGTATAAATATATGCATATATATGCATATATATATATATGTATATCTTTCTTTCCATGATATATATAGACATATGTGTGTGTGTATAAATATATGCATATATTTCCTAATTCTCCCTGAATTTAAGCAACTTGCATCCAGTTAATTGTGTTTTCTTTTCAACGGGAAAATTTCCATCACATCTCCCTTGCACACTGATTTAATGTATTTCTTTCGACACAATTCCGAAAACAAATCAAAATAAATCTTCTCTCCATTTATCAATTGTGAAAAGCCAAATTATTTCTCCATAGTCATCCATTAATATTGACGTGATAATATTGGCTTAATTTAACAATTGATAAAGTAATCATTGTTAACAGATTTATTATCCAGTAACTTGACACACTTTGAACCAGTGTCATTCTATTACAGCTGGTAAATTTAAATCTGTTAAAACAATCATGGAGATCATGCCTGGGTCTTCAAAGACCAATTTTCAAACTAATCTAATTTACAATATAGTCGAAGAAAAAGTAAACAAGATGTTTCTAATACAATAGAATCTTCTTATTTCTTTAAAATGATCATCATATTGTTTGGATAATAATACATTTCGATTAGGATAAAGCAAATTTAAAAGAATTTGCAAGCAAAATGCCAAAGAATATATCCAGTGAAATCGGATAAAAAACGAAGATATTAGAACGAACATCAAAAAAAATAGTAAGCATAATTAAACGCAGAATTTTAAGTAATACGGAAGAACATATCTCCCAGAAATTCATGCCAGAAAGTAAGATGAAGTATCTTGTCCAAACAATAAATGAAATCATGGAAACCCTTCATATCAGTGCTTCTAATATTGATTTTGACAGCAAGTTGCCCTTACTCGCTTCGAAAATTTGTTTCGCAACCTCAGTTTTCTGCCTGAGGAAAAATTCCTCAATATCGATAGTGGGTCGACCTGTCTATATTTGCTCATCGCTGCCAGTGTTCGCCGTTCACACCCAAATAAGAACTAGAAATTAAAAGCCTGATTTTCAAAGCAGGCAAGTCCTTACCGATTGTAATACGGTTTTTCCACATTTGGCATTGTGCCTCGCTCAGGTAAACATACAGAATATGTATAAACAATGAAATCTCCGGAAAATGAAATAGTAATAAATTCTCCTGATGACGACTGGAGAAATAATCAGCAAAAACATAGCTGGAAGCAAGAAATATAATGTGGAACCTAATCCGATTAAAAGATCGAGTTATGATAACACAGCATTTCAACTTTTTAGACTATTTTTTAAAAAGCAGTGTTTACATGTTGCCACTTATAAAAAGATGCTTCAGGCCCAAAACGCTGTAACTTTATATTTTGTTGCAATATTTTGTAGTCTGAACAAAAGCATCTTTTGCTTGGTAAGTTGGAACAAGAAATTAAAACTGGTCTGGGGAAATATCCCCTGGCAATATTCGAAAGTAACAGTGTTCAGTTGGAATGTAATATTTCGCATTCGTTTGGTTTCAAAAGCGTTCTTCTTTCGTAAATAGAAGTAAGGACAGGCGGTAGATATGAATATAGCTAGATAGAAAATGACTTACAGGAATAGAGAGATGTAAGCAGATAAAGATAGATATGGACAAACTTAGATAGATAGATAGATAGATAGATAGATAGATAGATAGAGTCTCAGTGATTTTAAATATCTCGAATATGTACTTATTTCTGTCTGCGTATAAACAAACTATGAATCTGTGTTTCTTAGGGACCCGCAATGTTCTCTTTTTCGAATCAATGCAAGCAATTCAACCGGTGATTGTAACAAAATCATTAACACAAAAGCAAAATGTTCTTCCTATTCAGACTGTATGGCGTCCAGCTGAAGATCTCAATCCCATTACTGTGACGTCTGGTCAAGCAAATGTTCAATAAACTGATTCTAGACGAAATAAATTGGGTCTTGTGTACTTTTAGAGTTGTTCAATTGACTGTTTTCCAACATTTCCACCTTGCTTCTATACATTCTTCCGACGGGTATCTTCATCGTTATTATTTCAAGTATATTTCGGCAAATAAGCAGTTAAATATATTGAGTTTTATCTATTTTTTCTAAATTTTGTAACGGACCTTTTCCACAAAATGTACAACAGTATTTGATTAAAAAATGATTGACTAATATATATATATATATATATATATATATATATATATATATATATATATATATATATATATATATATATTGGCCAATACTGACGAGTAATGAGTCACTGACAGCAAGTCGTATCAAATCACTAGCACTCGACAGATTTCATTTTAATTCATTTCATTTTTATTACATCTAGTTGCACACACATGTAAACCTAAATATGTTGATATATATATATATATATATATATATATATATATATATATATATATATATATATATATATATTTGTGTGTTTTTGTGTGTGTGTTCCTGAAAAATAGTTCGGTTGAGTTCATCGGGGAGAAAATGAATTTGTAAACAGTGACTATTACTGCTGCTGATGCAAGACTTTTCGTTAAGACGAATCAAGTTCTCCGGTCACTGGAGTGTTTGTCTAAAAATAAATACGTCTAAATTCACCTTCATTCCTGCCGTGGCTTAGGGGTAAATCAAGCGGGTTTCGATCTCGGCTTGAGGCAATCGGATGTCTATCCATACTAATGAGATGTGAAACAGTAAAACAGTCTTTGGATGACAATATACGCAAGATCCTAAAAAGTCAACACTTAGAGGCTGTTTTTTTTTCTCGGCTATTTCTATATACGGTTCAGTGGTGCATTGTGGGTAGTCTATTTTGGCGGTTATTTTGCCGGAAGTCGTTTATTTATTTATTCATTTCGGTTAAATTATTTTGCTTGTTTTTATTTATTTTATTATTTTTTTTATTATTTCTTATTTTATATATTTATTTGTTTATTTTTATTTTAATTTAATGTAGGAATTGGCAATTTTGTTTGTTATTTATGCAGTGGAAACAGTCAATAGTTGTTTTGTGATTTTCCACTGGTTTACTCCTAACTTCTTCAGAATGAATTATTTCTAGTATCGTTTTACTTATTTTACCTAGTTCGCTTTCGGCTGGGTTTATGAGTCTGCATGCAAGGTTGGTTTTGAAATTTTCGTTTTGGTCTTTTAGTGTGGTAAAGGCTTGCGCCTTGCTGATGCAACTTATTCGGTCATCTAGGTCTAAATTGGGGCGATTGCTTTAGCTTCCTTATTGATATCTTGTCCTGTTGTTTTTTATGCCTATTTGTATGTTTTGGTTATGTTATTCTTGAGTAATATATTGTTCGTAGTAGAGCTTAGTTTGTATAAATTTCTTGTTTTGTCAGCAGCAATAAATACCTTTGCTTAATTGTTTATTTTAGTTGTATCTTTTAGTTTTTTTTTTTAAAATGCACCTTGTTTTCTTATGGAATTTTATGTTTCTAACTAGGTCAGTTAAGTCAATCCCGAAGGTATTTAATTCTTTTTGTTGCGGGAGGAATTTTTTTGGTTTTGAAGTCGTATTTTTCCTCGAGTGTATTTTTGAAGGTATATATATTTTTTTCCGTATTTTTCGTTGAGTGTATTGTAATTGTGAAGGTATATATATATATATATATATATATATATATATATATATATATAAACTATAACTTTTCAGTTCATCTGAGGATTCAGACCTTTCTCCTTCAATACACAAAAGTTTTTGATAATAAACCAAGCAACCATTTATCCCAAAGAAAATACGTTACATCACAATGTTTACATTGGAATCTCTGCGGGGGAATAGAAAGAGTGACTTTACACTCATAGGCACATTTTACCAAACCAAAATTAAAACATCAGACAGCTCTTTCCAAAAAACCTTGCGAATTGAATGAAAAAGGTTTGAACCCTCAGATAGAGAGTAAAATTATAGGCTTTGCTCATAGTCATAATATTCTTAGGAATAGGTGTGACCTATTTTTAGAAAAGAAAATTAGGATAATAAAATTCAATAATCAAAGCAAACTATTAAATCAAAGAAATGAATTAGCTTTAAAATGTTGTCATAGATATAGGTTTAAACTTTAATAATATTTTTGGTCTGACTTTATTTTTTAATTGTCTATCCCTTCATATGTTAAACATATTACTATAGATATTTCTATATATTTGTCTTCTCCATATCATTCTTATCTTGTAAACTTTTACTACATTATGAGCGCCCTTTTCTTAGATTACTCAATTCTTTATCCATTTATTTTTTTTAAAAGTTAATATATATATATATATATATATATATATATATATATATATATATATATTACTGAGTATGATTTGTATACATAATAATTTAAATTATTTTTAAAATTTTAAATGGTTAATATATTTATTGTTAAATTATTTTCATTTTTATTTTATTCATTATTAATATTAAATGTTTTAATATATTTCTTAATATTTAGGATCTTAAGAGTTGGATTTGTGGAGCTTCTTTGCTTTTAAGATAACTGTCCTGTCTGTTTTTTTTATGCATTGGCTCTGTATCAATTTTTCAACTGTTGTCTTTATTAAATTTTAAATCTTTAAATCTCTATCTCCGACACTGAATACTGTCTGAGTTGAATAAAACTGACGCACTCAGCGTTAGTTGAAACAGATTATACTCATGAGGTAATTTAGGATTTCTCTTTTGTGTAATATATATATATATACATATAACAACCGACCCGTAATTAGAGAATGATCTATAACCGTAATTCTGAGATTCAATTCAATCACTATTTTCAGATGAACAGGATCAAAATATTCTGAAGAGTTATAGTTATTGATTATTCACACACATTCTTGGATATTGTTACTGTTTATTTTTTTATTTCTGGTTTCTCTAGGCATTGAAAACAGGGTTTTTAGGTAAGTCTCTGTGTATTCCATTGTATTTTTTTTAGATTTGTTCCTGATATATTTTTGTATATATATATATATATATATATATATATATATATATATATATATATATATATATATGTGTGTGTGTGTGTGTGTGTGTAAATGTGGACATTGGTATCAACACCTAGAGGCGACAGTCTGTTTTATGCCTAACGTAATCGTCAGACAGAGCTTTATGGTTGTGCTTAGCATGAAACTAATTGTTGAAACAGGTGTTGAATTCAATGTATATTTTTATATTAAAAAAAAAACAATTTACATCGATAATATCATGGAAAATAGGGTAAACAGTATCTGCCTGCAACAATAAATCCAAAAACTATAAACTCTGCCTGGAGGGGAAATGCCAAATAACACATTCCGAGACCAATACAAATTGCTAAATAAGCGATCCAAATGCAAACATATGTCACTTAAAAATTCGAAAACTAAAAATGAACACCTTGAAAAATAGTACCATGAAAATAGAAATATATTCATTTTATACAACGCAAACAATGTAACATACATTAGATAAAGCTTATACTTGAACAAATAGATAACCAACCCCCGGAAATATAAAATAAACAATAAATCAAAATAAATAAATTAGTCATAAAAAATTAAGAAACTATGAATGCAAACACAAACACAAGTAAATATAATAATAATAATCAACACTAAATAATTAAGTAATCAATAATAAGGAGTGAAAACTTAACATCACTATAAAATAGCTACAAATAATCGCATTCCGATTAACAATTATTTCGATAAAATAGACCCTAGAATAATTTGAAACATACACGTAACCACCTACACAATAACCGTTATGATAATGTAATATACCTTGCTACCCATAATGCACCATTCAGAACATATATAAATAGTTCTTTAGTATCTAAATATGAAAGGTCTAGTTTTGGATTCATTTCTCGAACTATTTCTTCGGAATTTTGTAAGTTCTTTCGACATAATTGCAGAATCCTATCTCACTTTCTTACTCAGCGGAGAGAAAGTCTCCTTGGATACCAATTTACGTTTCTAGCTGAAAACACCAGCCACGAGTACACACGAAAAACTCTAAAGTCGCCGGTACATATGAAAAGTCTTATTCATCCATCTTTGAAAGACGATAAAAAAACGTATACACAAACCCCATGCTCACTTGAAATGCCCAAAACGCACACAAAAACCCGAAATGGCCTCAAACTCAACGCAAAGGAGAGGAGAAAGGGCTTTATACTACACATGAAACAGAAAAACCTACCAGGAATATTTCTAAAAGAACGCCTCGTTTCAAGTCACCCCCAATGTTCCTCAACGCTCATGCATATCATAAAACCTATTTGCATTATTCGGACAATTGTCCTCATCTTTGTCGCCATATTTATTACAACGTTTCGGCCGTTGTACGCTCCGGCCTTCTTCAGGTGGTTGGAATGTCGAACTAAACCCTTTATTTCATTCACTAGGGTAGACTGTTCTAGTTCCACGTGCCATGTTTAATGGATCTCAGTTATCTCCTGTTAATTCCCTTCTTCAAGTTCTCCACTGCCATTAACCGGGTATTGAATTCAAAATCTTTGGGTCTGGTCACTGGATTTAACTAACGCCTTTATCGACTGTGCCATGTGTCCTTTTAAAAAGGATGTCTTCCGATGCAACATATATGGCCACTGAATTGCGAGCTGAAGAAGTTCGGAGTATCGCAGAACGATACATCTCTGGCGTCACAATGCCGGATGGACGTACCGTGACTACAAACCAGGGCATATGCGAGGCTATCAGATTTTATTTTCAGGGTCGTTTTTACCAGGGAGCCCGGTCTAAGCCCGACTCAGTTCGGCACCTATTTAGCTGATTTTCCTCGTCTTGAGACGGCTGGGTCCGATCACAGAGGAGGAAATCTGGGATACGTTAAAGTATCACGGTAGAATGGGATTAATATTTTCCGGCTCTTAACTACGTTGAATACAGAGTTAAAGACTTTGGCGTAGGTCTAAGCCAACAGTTTGCAGTCTGCCCTGCCTAGTCTGACTGACCTCAAGCATATTTCCGCTGTGAAGGGTCAAACTATTCAGGAAAACCTTCATCTACTACGGTTGATCGTAGAACAAATCGATAGTGAAACCGCGCTGATCAATTTAGATCAGTCCAAGACGTTTGATAGGGTCGACCATCGATTTCCTGGAGCTGTCCTCGAGTCGGCTGACTTCGGATTGTACTTTCGATATTGGATCAGTCTCTTGTATCGTTCTCCCGATGCGATGGTGGAAATGAATACCTTAAAATTGAAACCTTTCACATTGTCCAGATCTATTTGTCAGGTCCTACATGGTATTACTATCCTTGGTGCGACCACCCCGGCCAAGTATTCCGAAAAGCCAGACGAGACTGGCGAAATCGGCAATGAAATCAGCAGGTATGAGGAGCAAACAGGAACCAAAATCGGGTTTGTGATTGGGTGCATGGAAAGGGGTTTCTATTCACGGACCCTTCACTTGGATGGAGGAGCCTCTCAAGATAGTCGGCGTCTGGTTTGACCCCGACCTCCAGTTGAAGAATTGGTTGGTGATCCGAGAAAATACCGAGGCTGCAATTCGTCTGTTGTCTCAGAGGAAGTTTTTCTTAAAGGGGAGGGCTGAATTTTGTGCTTTGCACATCTACTACATACTTCTTTATCGGCTCTTGGCAATTCCACTCTCGTGCGCCGAGCTAATTCTATTGGTTCGAGTCTTTCTCATTTATTGTGGTGATTACAGGGCTCCTAAGGTGCGTCATGACGTCTGTTGCCTTCACAAGTCTGAGGGCGGTCTAGCAATGCCCGATTCGTCAACAGATATTGCAGCTCAAGTTACTGGAAGGAATGTGTATGCAAGATGAAGGTAACAGACCCTTCAGGAAGGAAGATGCTAAAAAAGCAGTCTCTATTTGAGTAGTGTACATGATGGCGAGAAGTTTGTGCCACCATACTCCTCGGGTCGAGTGATCTTGTCTCTGAAAGACTTTTCACAGGTCAAGTCAGGCTTCTATGATACCCGACTGTTGTCTTATAAGGCATTATATCCTGTGTTATTGCGGGGGGGGGGCGTTCGAAAGGGATGAGCTCGATTTGACGAATGATGAGTTTAGCTTTTTATGCCCATGGGCGTCCGGGTAGCGATGTCTCACCTCGCTGGTGTTGCGGAAGTACCTCTGGGTCGACAAAGAGATTTATGTATGTGCGTGCACTACGGTTGGACACATCTTCTTCCACTGTACCATCGTCCTTTCGTCGGGCAAAGTAATTGAAAGTTACATGGTTCACATCCTGGGCGGAAGGTTTTTGTCCTCGAGCCCAGTTCCGTTTGTAGCAGTTTTGTGCCGCAGCTGCGAAGGAATGAACACTGGGTTCTTGTGTTTACAGGGCATTATGCGAATCGTGGTTTGGACGAAGCGACAGGTGTTTTATGGAGGTGAGAAGTTTTCCTCTTTTCAACTAATTTTGTTCTTTAAGTACCAGCTTAAAGTCAAATGTAGAGCAGAAAAGAGACAACACTCTTCATCAAAATTCGGCAAAAGGTGGGTGAATTTTCGTGTTTGGTTCGCTTGAAAGGGAAAAAACTTAGAATGGCATCTAGTGGTGACCGAGGAATGAGGGTATTAGTCGCCTGATTTAAACAATTGTCATCCAGTATTAGGTTAGCGCACGTTGATTTTCTCTTAGTTTTCAGTCACTGAATTTAACATAGCGAGGTTATGGATGGACATCGGCCCTTTTATTTTTTGCACCCCCCCACCCACAATTTTATATTTGGTTTATTTCCCTCACCCTCTTCATTTAAGTGACAGTGATTGCAGTTGCCTGGTAAGTGTATTATGTCTTTCGTTTCGAGTGTAACTTTTCGTAATTGTTATGTCTAAATATGTAAGATCTAATGTGAGTGATTATGGAAGGATACACAAAAACCATTTTATTAATCCCACAGTATTTCTTGGTCCAAGTTAACTATTATCTGTCATGAACAGACTTTGGGAAACGCCTGTTAATAACACTAGTTTTTGGTTGTGTAGATATTTTTTATATCCTGAATATTGGGGATTTATTTTTTACTTTTTTATCAAACCAGCCCTCCCCAAAGGCTGTACATATAGGATTAGGTAGGAAGTCTTAGAGTAAATGTGGCATTATGGTGTCTGTCTATGACCGTGTCTTGTATAGATGAGATGTGAAAGGAACAATGTACCAACGATTGGAACAGTAATTGAATCTAGCTAAGTTATCGACAAGACAAATTAAGACCAACTCCGCCACCCAATCTCAATTTTGCCTATGCGGCTTATTTGCACTTTCGTACAATAAATATCAGGAGTAAACACGTAGAGAGTTAGAGATCTAGCTTATCTTTTTACTATCTATTTCAGCAAGACTACGTCGACACCATGCGACATACTACATCTTGATTGTGTTATCTTCATTCAATGCAAAGACATAATAGATATCTAGGTGTACAAAATTGGCCCCAGCTGAATAAAAAAAGAAGATTGAGTCTGATAATATGTAAACATTTTTGGAACATAAATCAATTGTAAACAGTATGAACATCATTTCAACGCTTTCACAGAAAGAAGTAAGCTTGCAATCCACAATGATAGAACTATAAAAGCTAATTGACCTTTATATAATCATCAAATTTGAAGACAATACAATTTGCTTAATGACTGATATGACAGTTCGTATGGCAAAAAAATGGAAATCCCCAGTAAGTGAAAAGTTATCTAACTTTTGGCTCTATCGTCTGCATCAATCTATAAAATTTTGCCTAAACTTTTTGAATGCTAATTAATAAAACCAGTGAAATTACAGGATACAATACTGAAGGTATTACATATCTTGTAGCAAAAGCGAGTCAAACAGATAATCCAAAATCTTATAGGCCAATAACATGTCTGTTCATATTGATCACGTCTCCCCTGACAAACTATACTTACTCTTTTCTAGATTAAAACAACATTATTCCCCTGGAACAGAAAGTATGTCGGAGAGGTTCCTCTGATTGCAAAGATAACTACTGCTAGACAAAATTATCCTGGAAAATTGCGGGAGGGGGGTAAAAATCTTAGTACAGCTTGGATAGATTGCCGTAAAGCCTTTGATAGTGTGCTACACTCTTGAATACTTAAGGCTTTGGAATTGTACAAAGTCTCATCGGTGATAATAAATTTCCTTAAATATAGCATGGGACTGGAAAACCACATTATGCATAAATCACACTAAAGGCACTGCTACTTCTAATCGAGTGAATATCCAACGAGGAATCTCTCAATGAGACTCGCTGCCACCCCATCTGATTTGTATGTCCTTAACCCCCCTTTCGCATGAACTAAACAGTAATAACTATGGATACATAGTAAACAAGTAATATAATCACCTACTCTACGTGCTTTATCTCAGATTCTTTACAAAAGACAATAATGAGTTGAAAGGTAATAGTGATACCTTAAAATGTTTAGGTGACAATATTGGTACGTATTTCGGATTGGATAAATGTGTAGAAATAACATTCAAGAAAGAGAGAATTACAGAAACACAGTCTAGATTTTGTCACAAAGATTAGGAAAAGTGAACAAATAATCAAATAAATACGTAAGAGTCTGTGACAAAGATGGAATAGAACAAACCAAAATGAAGAAGAATACTGAAAGTGTGTGCGTTAGGTGTTAAATACGGAGTTGAATTCACAAAACAGAATATCAGCCATAAAACATTTGGTTGATCCTGTGCTGCAATACAGTTTCAACGTCCATTACTGGGCCATAGCTGATATTAGGCGAATGGATTCCAAAATGAGACAGTTTTTCAATTGCCACTGCATGCATCCCAAGGCTGATTTTGATCTTCTCTCTGTCAAGATAGGTAGGATGAAGACGATTATTTCAGCTAGAAATGTCTTATAAAAGAAAATAGAAACTGCATTCAACAATAAATGAAACTAACAAACTCAAAATGGAATTTCAAGTGGATGAAGAATTGCAAGTAAACCATAATTCACCAACTGTAGTGACAAAGATCTTTGATAACCCCATGCTTTAAAGAAATATCAAATAATATACTCAAAAGTACAGTTCACACATTACGAAGACCTTTATCTAAATAAAATATGTGTGGTCTTAGGTTGCCTAACAAAAGTACTCCGGGAAAATGTCATAATGCCATTTGGGATTCCGATAGAAACGAGTATACAACATAAAAAAAAATAATAATAATAATAATAATAATAATAATAATAATAATAGGGATCATGCATGAACCTTCAAGCTAACATCTCACTTCTGCCTCGTGTCTCGTCTGTGGATGACCAATGCTCGCCATTATTTCCAATTTTTGCTGCTGTTAGCCAATTTTGTAATTTTAATAACTCTTCTAACCCCTGCTCTGTTTATACAAACTCGTTAGGAAGGTTATGCGCTGTTTTTCTCTGTCACTTTTACTTTCAATATGTCTTTTGAGTGTCAAATATTCTAAACCTTCTTTCCTCATTATGAAATTTCAAGTATCTCTTCCTGATGCTACATATGTCTTTTGTTTCCATTTTCTCTAAACCTTGGTTGTTGTTCAACACATGGTATTCTCAGCATCCTTCTCCAGAACCAAATTCCTCTTGTCTCAAGTTAACAACGCAAAGTAAATAAGAAAACGCATTTTTATACAAAAGTATTTTATTTCTAAATAATCTTTACCAAAACTCATTTTTATACAAACATTTCGTTTCAGTTCCTGGAACGAAAAGTTTGTATAAAAATGATTTTTGGTAAAGATTATTTAGAAATAAAATACTGAGCCGCCACGTCTATTTAGAAATAAACTATTGAGCCGCCAGTCTGTTGACGAATCGAGCATTGCTAGACCGCCCTCAGACGTGTGGAGGCAACAGACCTCATGACGCAACTTAGGAGCCCTGTAACCACCACAATAAATGAGAAAGATATGAACCAATAAAATTTGACCCTTTAATTAAATTTCAGCTTATATTATTGATAAGGTCAGCGAGTGAGACAAACTATACTATTTTCCCAGTTAAGCTCTTCTCACTTCTTACATTGAAGTAAAATATGTTAACTTACATTTCTTATAAAGTTGTAGTTAGGTGTCACGGAGACACTACCTCATATTTGTAGCGTTAAGTACTTTTTTTCAGCGTTTTTCTTTTCTGCAAACAGATTAACCATCGTCCACCATTTTTCCAACGGGACCCTGACAGAAACCAATATAAACCTACACCTTTAAGTTAATTCTTTTAAAAGAAAATTAATGTATAAAATATTTTACTCCATAAACAAAGTGTCTTTATCATTAATTGCATGTGTTCCAATTCAAGGGAATTATCCCAAGCTGAGGCTTTGTGTAATACACAAGAAACCTTTTTGAGTATAAATCGAATAACGCAGACAGACAAAAATAAAAAGTTCGTCTACAAAAATATGTGACAACCGATAAAATTAAAGAGAAATCCAATAAAATGAATCCAATATTAAAGCTTAATTTTTATCGGTGGCCAGAAGGACACGAGTTAGAATAACATATCCCCACACAAAAGCGCATGAGAAGAGTCCCGTGGAGTAACTGAGTTTAGTTTAACCTCTAATAATTTAAATAAATGAAATAATAAATATTTAACTAAATTTCTCATATTTTTCTTTAAACCGCTAAACATTTATACTTTTGTTTACACTGACCTTCTTAAAAGGGCATAAAATTGATTAGTTAGGAGACGGATAAAGTCATCCAATTAAAATACGAAATGTTTTGGATAAAAAAATCAGTTTTCCTGGCATTGTTACCGGTAATGATAATAATTCATTTTTAAACGATAGCACTAAACGATAGTAATTCTATCATGGTTTTATGATACTCAAACAGGTTATCGTTGTGTCCCTTTCTGAGATATTTGCTAACATAATACTCTCCGAAGAGATTCCGTAGAGAAGGCACTCATATATTCATTCAATGAGAAAATTGACAAAATATAAAAAAAAAAATATTATTTCTATTTTTCTCTCATATATCTAATCATCTAGTGACGTCATGTTCACCAAATATTTTCCAAATAACCAAAACACAAACTCATCTCAGGACAAAAATTTCTATGTCGATCGCTTTGTCGTCTTTTTTAAATAATTTATTAGTTACGAGAAATATACGAATAAAAAACAATACAATCTCGCATAGTTAAATTATTTTTATAGCTGGTGAGTCAATTTTCCAGCTAATTTCAATTTTTTCAGATTACTCTTTGTGACATAAAATTATATACTAAGATTTTCAAATTCTTATACTGTGATCTTTTTTCAGTTCTTTCTCACTTCTCAAAATCCTGTCCCCATCACCCAGTAATTTTAAAATACCATGATTCTGTTTTAGGTTATATATTTTTCTTTCATCTTCTAACAATTTTCTATAACTGAAATTAAGAATAAATACCAGTAGATACTATTATATAATAACCACCTCTCTAGTTGCATAATAGAATTTTAAACCGTCAATTTTTTGAAAAGACCAACGTCGTATATTAGAAATATATGAGATTAGCATTAGATCCACCGATCGTTGTTTTAGATATTCTGCCTTCGAATTCAGAATGGCAGGTTTATTCATTCGGAATTAAGCTGATGAAATTTGGCTTGAGTAGACTCGGTGACAATTCAGTCATTCGTCGACGACTCGCTACTATGATGTGAAAAGATGCGTTCAAACCATTTAACAAGATTGAATACGAATGGGGAGTGAAATAAAAAGCTAATCGCTTCTTTTTGTATCAGATTCACAATGACCCATTTTACAACCTTTTCTAAAAGACAGGATGAAATTGGAGATTAAGAAACCGGAACTGTAAGTCGCTAACATCTTTGGATAAAACAAAAAAAACTGATTTAAAGTAAAAGAAAGAGCTAGGACGAGGAGCCAATGAAGAAGAGAAGAAAGTAAAAAGAAACTTCCGGTCGAATTTCACGCTGAAACAGGTTTTATAGTTTGACTAATGGGCTTTGAGCAAAGCCACTCACGGGAAAAACAGATTTAAAGCGGTAAAATAGTCCACAAGAGAAAATGGCAAAAAAACAAAGATAATAATGGCTGAATATTGAAGATAAAAATAAATGTAATATTAAACGCTGCACAGTTAACGGAGACAGTGTTGCATCTGATCTGATATAACATTGAAAAACACATTTGATTATTACTATTGTTTTTACTTTTTAAATGAAAGTAAGAAAATAAAAATATTAACTCTGATTATAAATATTTTCGAATTCTTTTTCCCTTTCTTTCTTTTTTATCTCTTTTTCCCGCAACCGACAATACAGATTTCTATGGCATTATCCACATAAGAAATGTTGAATAAATGATCGATCGTAATTCTAACTGATTAACAACGTCGTCTAAAGCAATTCGCAGAAATGAAATATCACATAGGTACGTTACATTGAATCGTTAGGAACATTAAAGACTATAAAATGTAATATAAATAAAAGTAAATCATATTCCAAGATCGCAACGTATAATGATTAATGAGTCACAGACAGCAAGTCATATCAAATCCCTAGCACTCGACAGATTTCATTTTAATTCATTTCATTTTTATTACATCTAGTTGCACACACATGTAAACGTAAATATACTGATATATATATGTATGTATGTGTGTGTGTGCGCGCGCGCGCGTGTGTGCAAATATGTAGAAAAATAGGAAAAAAACACGTTAGGTAAATAATCCGGGGTTCTTTAGTATTTTTGTTTTTATTTTTAAAAAACAGTGTTCCACACAGAAGTAGAGCTATAAATTATAATTATTTTTTTTAAATAATTATAATATATATATATATATATATATATATATATATATATATATATATATATATATATGTAAAACTGTACATACATATATATTCATTAAATTGTGTGTATATACATATAGATATATATAGTATTTACATTAGTCGGACTATTGTCCTCATCTTTGTCGCCATATTTGTCACAACGTTTCGGCCGTTGTACGAGCCTTCTTCAGGTGGTTGGAATTTCGATAAACTGGTTAGATCCCTTTGACAGACCCAAAGAAGGTGAGTTCAATTCTAATAAGGCAGGAGAACTTTCAGAGGGAAAATTAGCAGGAGATAACTGATAACTGACATCCATAAACATCCCACGTGGAATTTCTCCAGTCTACCCCAGCGATCGAAATAAAGGGTTCTTTGGGTCTGTCAACTGGATCTGAAGAAGGCCTTTATTATCATAACGGCCGAAACGTTGTGACAAATATGTCGACAAAGATGAGGACAATAGTCCGACTAATGTAAATACTGTACATAATACCTCATCTCAGAAATATAGACAAATATATATATATATATATATATATATATATATATATATATATATATATATATATATATATATATATATATTTGAGAACTCTTATGTAGCGATGGAATCATATTTTTAAATAAATAATTATATATATATATATATATATATATATATACATACAGTAATCTTGTTACTTAATTTCAAGCAAAAGCTACCAGATGAAATAGGTCTGAGAATTCCTATAAAAGAGTACATTTCAGAATTAACCTACTTGTGTAAGCTATTTAGCTGGAAACCTCTTGGTTAAGAACTCTACCATTCAATTACGTCCCATCCAAAAATGTACATTAATACTCGTTATTTATCTTGCATCAATCGTCAAATCTGAAAGAGTCTATAATTTAACTGCGTACAAGTATTTTATTTCATATCTCACTTGTCTTTTATATTATGTTAGCTGATCATTTCCATGCATTACATAACCTGTAACACAGTCATTTAGTTAATCCAGTGTAGTTTTACATACCTCATTATAAATTAATGATGAGAAATTATTTTTGGTGTACTTCCTCGCCCAACTTGTGTTTCTCTTATCGATGTTAATGTAAGTAGTTTGTTTGGTTTCAAGCCATTAAATAATTTTTTAAAAATATTTGCCATTTTTCATTCTGTTTAGAATCGACAAATTAGATTCGCACATTTTTTTTATTTCTTGTCAGTCAATTTTTCCTTTTTATTACAATATTTTTCAGATCATGTTTTGTGATATAAAATTATTTGCTAAGCTTTTCAAATGCTTTTCATTATACTAAGATCTCTTTTCAGTTCTTTCTCGCTTGCGACAAATATACGAATCAAAAAGAATACAATCTCGCACGGTTAAATTTTTTATTGCTGGTGAGTCATTTTTCTTGCTTATTTCAAATTTTCACATTACTTTTTGTGACATAAAATTATATACTAAGATTTTCAAATTCTTATACTGTGATCTTTTTTCAGTTCTTTCTCACTTCTCAAAATCCTGTCCCCATCACCCAGTAATTTTAAAATACCATGATTCTGTTTTAGGTTATATATTTTTATTTAAACTTCTAACTATTTTCTATACCTGACATTAAGAATAAATACCAGTAGATACTATTATATAATAACCACCTCTCTAGTTACATAATAGAATTTTAAACCTTCAATTTTTTGAAAAGACCAACGTCGTATATTAGAAATATATGAGATTAGCATTAGATCCACCGATCGTTGTTTTAGATATTCTGCCTTCGAATTCAGAATGGCAGGTTTATTCATTCGGAATTAAGCTGATGAAATTTGGCTTGAGTAGACTCGGTGACAATTCAGTCATTCGTCGACGACTCGCTACTATGATGTGAAAAGATGCGTTCAAACCATTTTACAAGATTGAATACGAATGGGGAGTGAAATAAAAAGCTAATCGCTTCTTTTTGTAACAGATTCACAATGACCCATTTTACAACCTTTTCTAAAAGACAGGATGAAATTGGAGATTAAGAAACCGGAACTGTAAGTCGCTAACATCTTTGGATAAAACAAAAAAAAACTGTTTTAAAGTAAAAGAAAGAGCTAGGACGAGGAGCCAATGAAGAAGAGAAGAAAGTAAAAAGAAACTTCCGGTCGAATTTCACGCTGAAACAGGTTTTATAGTTTGACTAATGGGCTTTGAGCAAAGCCACTCACGGGAAAAACAGATTTAAAGCGGTAAAATAGTCCACAAGAGAAAATGAGGCAAAAAAGAAAAGACAATAATGGCTGAATATTGAAGATAGAAATAAATGTAACATTAAATGCTGCACAGTTGAGGGAGACTGTGTTACATCTGATCTGGTAAAACATTGAAAAAACAAATTTGATTATTACTATTGTTTTTACTTTTTAAATGAAAGCAAGAAAATAAAAAATATTAAGACAGATTATTAACATTTCGGAAGGTACATATAGTCGGCTACAGAGCGAAATTGAAAGAAAATTACTGTACATATATTGTATTTTACCAAGTTTTCAGACGGAGAATGATCTTGAAATTTAAAATGTTCTAGCTTTAACCTTAACTGAATTACCGACCTTTGAGACCGCTTGAATATACTGACATTTCAAATATATAATGGCTTGCTAAAGAATTCTCAGTTCAGCGAAGGAGGATTCCAAATCCGATTCTGACATTGGATGATTTGGTTTGATTATGTGAACAAGGTCGAGCTGAGATTTTTTAAGCACCTCTAAAGAGTTTTACTTTTCGTGGAATGATGGAATTTTTTTTATAGTTTTTTTTTTTTTTTTTAAAGACGATCTTCAATAAGTATACGATGGTTTTTCGTTCTGAGTCTATGGATGTTATTATTCCATCTGGTATTGATGAAAAAACAATTTCCATAATATTTATTCTCTGTTTTCAAAGCTGTTAACTCAAGCTCCCTGACTCCGATATTAATATCAAGTCCTATGATTTTGATTTCTTGTAGATAACATACATCAATGTTGTAAATATCAATGTCTCGGGTTAGTAAGTGCTGATTTTCTTTTTTACAAGAAATATCCCGATTGTAAAATCTTTATATGCAATTGGAGGAATTTACAAAATCTATATCTATAAAACAGTTGTCTGTCTGTTTGCCTTTCTATGTGTATGTCTGTGTGTCTGTGTGTCTGTGTATGCTATTTATGCACGTCCATATTCCTTGACAGATTGCGATGAAATTGTATACAAAATTGAAAATTTATTAATCTAACTTAAGATTAAAGTTTCGCCTCCAGACCCCAACCTCTAGCTTGGCAAAAACCAAGGCAAAGTTACACACGAACAAATTTTGTTTTTACTGGATGAAATGATGTTCTTTGCACTTAATGCAAAACATCAGCTCATATTACGAGGTTTATGTAGAATGATAGTTTTCCCGCGACATTGGCTTCACAGAAAAAAAATTGCAAAAACTCTGAAAAAAATTTGCATTTTCGTCCTACTTAAAATAAAAGTTTAAATAACTTCCTCATTTTTTCCGATTTTCTTCAAACATGTCGCAAAAAATTTACCATCATGCAAAAAATAAGAATTTTGCGTTTTTAGTCGTGCTCGCTTTCCCGCGTATAACGAAAAACCAGAAAAAAACTGTTAAAAAATCACGTTTTTCGGCCATAACTGCGTGGTTTTTCATCTGATGCTTTCCAAAGTTGCTATGTATATTACATATGACACACAAAGTGTCTTCCGTGAATGTTTGGTTTAGATTATTTCAATTAAGTGGACGAAATCTGCGACAAACTAGGTCAAAAATCAGCTTTTGCCATATAGCCAATAGTTTCTTCATATGATTCCATCCTAAATTGGCATTCGAACAATCTAAGATCGTTTGAGAAGGATTATTAAAGCGTTAAAAGGGAAAAATTACCGAAGAACCTCTTATTAAACCCAGCTTTACAGTAAACGTGCAAAGGGCGTTCATGCGCTTGCACTTGCAGTCGAATCAAGCTCTGAGGCTTAAATCCTGTTTTTGTTTGATTATTAGATTTGTAAACAACGCCATACTATTTGAAAGTTATTACGGCCATAGGAAAGTTACTGAATATCTAAAACATTAAAACAATTCAACCTCAAGCAACGAGCACACAAGAAGGCTTTATCGATGGAATTCCTTTCTTAAGAACAATCAAGCATTTTCAAAGGAGATACCGTACAAAGATGCGGGTGAGTGCTTTGTATACCAACAGATAATGCATGCAAGCGAGGACACGGGTAGACATTTCTAGACAGTGGGCATGGGTAGACTGGGATGTGCGGTTATACGGTTCCAACCATATGCACCCTGGCAACGCCGGGTACCTCAGCTAGTGTTAAATAAAAGGTTGACTACTTTTAAAGGTTGATAGCTAAAGGAACCATGATGTTCTTCGCCAAATGGTCTATGCGTTCTCATCTTTGACAATTCGATTGGCTGATTTTAACCAAGCGTTTGTCGATTTATAATTTTTGCAGGCATAGCAATATGATTCATCCGTTTTTGTTCGATTGAGAATAAATATAAATCTGGGAATTTTATTAAATTTTCGTGTACATTAATGTTGTGACCAAGTAAATGGTGAAAGAAATAACAAATCAATTGTTACAGATATATCATATATTAAACAATAAGTACAACAGAAGAGTATTACACGACTAGTGAGTGTTTGTCGGTTAACCCAGAGGTCAATCTATTCGACTGTTCCCCCAAGGCCTACTCTCCGACTAATCTTATAGTAGGCGGAAGTGTCCAACTTAGGCTCTTTAGAGGGAGGACACCACAACAATTAATTAAGTTTTATCTTATTTTTTGTAAATTTTCTCACATGCCATTTAAATCATTTTAATATTTATTTGTTATGTTTTCTTTTCAAATCAACCAAATATAGAGGCGTATCTGAATAGTCACAAGGTAGATGTCAGGTTCCTACACACGTGCAGATACATACCAAAAACATAGGTAGGCCTATGTATCTCTCCATATATACACACACATATATATATATATATATATATATATATATATATATATATATATATATATATATATATATAAATTAGGCAGCATATATTGCTGTCATGTATGATCTGAAGTCCCCCGCTGTTAGCCCTAGGGTCCTCGACAAAATCAAGAGAGAGATATGCAATATGGTTGGCCCTGATCTGACATTTCGTTTACAGTCGCTCTCTCACAGACGTGCCGTCGCCTCCCTCTGTCTTTTCTACAAATACTCTCATGGTAACTGCTCTGAAGAGCTATTTTCGCTAGTTCCAAAACTGCATGGTATTTAAACGTGCCACTAGGTCGGCATCTCAGTTCCAACCTTTCACTGTCGAAACGGTTAAATGTAGCCGCCTATTCTACTCCAATAGCTTCATATCTCTCACTTCACGTCTGTAGAACTCTTACTTGCTTCCCTGATAGCTATAATCCCAATCTTTTTTGAAAATCTTAATTCAAGCATGATTCATTAAATAATATCAACATTTGAAGACAACTTAATATAACTGTGGTCGTTGTGATGGTGATTTTTTCTAAATCCGCTCTTTTATAATTATTTAAAAATTAATCGTTTTGATTACGATATTTTGTAAAGAAGCGTTCCCAAATACAAGGAGATAACCAGAGATGGTAAAATGCAACATGGCGCTAAATGTCGAACTCTTCAAATGCATTTTAAAACATTGTTACAATAGTCGTAATAAAATTGGTGTAATATATATTGGTGTTCCTGTATAGCTTACGGTCAAATCACGCTGAAACACCGGTTCTCGTTCGATCACCGAAGTTAAGCATCATAGAGCCAGGTCAGTACTTAGATGGGGGACCGCTTGGGAACACCTGGTACTGTAAGCCCCCAAAGTCCAACCCTTACTTCACAGTCGGTCGGGGGGGTGTAAACGGTAGTGTCAGAGCTATGCCGCCCGGAACTTCGTTCCTGGTAGGGCCACCCAAGGCGGACAGGTCTGACACACACGCCGGCTAACAAGGGCTCTGGTGAAAATCCAAGGAGCGTCTGTATCGGTAACCGGCGGCTTCTGGTCGTTCCTGTCTCTGCGTCTGTGGGAACCCCGCGGCAAGCAAGAACGTTATCCGAGTAGGCCTGGGTACCCTACTTCTGTAATTTATCCCAAGAATCTTCTTCTCATAACAGGAAGAAGCCGGCTCAATCCGCCCAGGGTGAATGCCGCATCAGTACAGTACAGTAGTAGTAGTATTGCGAAGGTGGAACGGAATGTGTCTTTAAATGTTCTGTAATAGAACTTGTAGCCGATAAATGGAGTGTAAGACGTCTTGATAATGTTGTGGTCGTCAAGCCAACATATGTAATTACATTTTTAATAAACATATGTCTATATTATGTAATGATATGTATTATGACATACAAAATACTTTCATCATAACCTATTTCATAAATCTAACCAAATTACAAATTATTATGATTCTTTCTTTTTGTTTTTTCTCTCTCTTTCACTCATACACGCACCACTATCTCTCTCTATATATATATCTTCCTATATATATGTATATATATCAAGAAAGATATATAATCCGGTGTTCTTATAGATATTTTTATCTTTACAAAATACTGCTAATTGTAAATTTACAGAGCATTTCTAGGTTTATAAAAGATAAAGGTTTACTAAATCAGAGAAATAAATTTTTGCCGTCATTGTCATAAATTTTACTTAAATAATATTTAAATATAAATTTTTTTAAAAAACTGTGACCTGGTAATATACATACTTATAATTGATGTGAAAATAATTTTACATACTGTAAGTAATTCTAATACATTTACTTGTTTTAAAAAGAAATATAGTATATATAAAATTAAAATGAAAACATTTTTAAAATCGTAGTTAAATAAAAAGTATTCTAACCTAAACACCCCCCACAAAAAAAATCTTTAAGTATACAAACAGAAAAAAATGCCGTAAGAATTTTTGCCGTTAACAATAATTTTTTTTTTTAAATCCAGACGACATGCATTTAACGGATGTCAGAATTCATTGACAAATACATCCCTACCCCTACCAAAACGTAACTAATAACTGATACATCAAAATACAGCGATAATGAACACGCAACCACCCCTTGTCTGGTTGAATTGGATTTCTCTGTATCCTTGGAGACGTGAATTATGAATTTTTGCAGAGCCTTTAAAACCCAGTAATTCTAAAAATAAGTAACTCCAAAATTCGCTTGAGGATGAAATGGAACTAATGTCTTTAATTTAATTGCAAAATTAAATTCGAAACATGTTTATAACTGTGTAGCGAAAAAAACATATTTTAAATCAATTAATTTATAATATATATATATATATATATATATATATAATTTATTCGAAAATTATAGCATAAATATGTTATAAAATCACTAAAAATAGCCATTTTGTTTCAATAAAATGGTGTCTTATCAAGTGTTGGTGTTGTATGTGGAATAAATTATTGGTTTATTTTTTTTTTTTTAGGTTGATATATATATATATATATATATATATATATATATATATATATATATATATATATATATATGGATATGTATGTATATTTATGTATGTATTTATTTGTATGGATGTATGTATGTACATATACGTATGCATATATTTATATATACTGTTATATGTTTGAACTCATGTATGTGTACGCATACGTATATAAGAATATACGCGATATTTTTTATATTTGTGTGTTAATGTGTTTTCTTTTCTATATATTGGCTGCTTTTATTTTATTTTACGTGTTGATTTTTTACTGGACATTTGAATTTGGTGTTTTTTTTTATATCTGTGAATGCGTAAGTATTTATTTTTTCTGTCCATTTTTATATATTTTATTGTTTTTTTTTCATTGCGTCATTCATTGTCGAATATTTGTTTTCCTTTTAGTTTTTATCTATTGAACCCTCTTTTTATCTATATATCTTTGCCTATGTATGTAATATTTTAATAGTCTGTTTGAATTCGTTTACTAACGCTTTCAAACTTGAATCTTTGTGAGTGTGTATATGTACATGTCTTTGTTAAAGTATCTGTGTATGATTGCTTATATATATATATATATATATATATATATATATATATATATATATATATATATATCGTCGAGGACATCTATTTCTTGTTCCGTTCGTGTTTTTGCCTGTTTATATAACTAAATATGTCTACGTGTTTGTGTATTATAATCTGATTGTGTATGTATTGTCAGTTGCACCATTTCATCCCAGTGTCCATAAGATCATTTCAAATGTATCTAAGTTGTGACGATGTTTTACACCATCATTAGATTAACTGAGATTTTAGCTTTTCAATTAAAACAAAATATATGATAAAAAATATATATTTTTCCTCAGATTCTTCTTTAAATAATTTTATAATATTTTAAACCTATACAGATTAAATTTAAAATTCCTAATTTTTAATTTTCAATTTTATACTAAAATTTAAAATTAATTAAAATGATTTCTAATTTAGTCTAACCCTAACATTAAGGCATTAATTATTATTACCAAGGTTCGTTGTCAAGTTTTTTAAATTTTCATATACTTGTATTTTGATTGGTCATTGTAGTTTATGTAAGAACGTTTCCCATATCGAGGGGTTTTTGGAGATTTTGAACCTTTTAAAACTCTTTATTCTACATTCAACGCCATCATTTGATAAGACACCAGAAGTGTTGAAACAAAATGGCTATTTTTGTAGTGATTCTATAACATATTTATGTCATAATTTTCGAATAAATTATATCTGACATTGAAAGAATAAATTCCTTTTACATCTAGTAATCTTTTTTATTTGCTAAACTTAATAATCAAGAATCACCAAGAAAAAAGTTTAAGCAAATAAAAAAGATTACTGGATGTAAAAGGAATTTATTCTTTCAATGCACTTCCTAGAAATATTTTTTTCCAATCGACTATTTCATAGAAAATACCCAAAACTCCAACAAACATCAAATTAAATTCTTCGTAGATTTTTTAGACATTTAGATTTATATCAAACTTTAACCCCCAAATATACCCTTTAAAGTAATGTGAAATAACAGCGTCTAAGAATTTGAGTGAAACCTTCTCTCAGGATTTGTTTTATTGTATTTTTTTCTTTTTATGTGGGTTTCTTCTTCACCCCTTACGCATCTATATCTAGAGATAACATACGTTAAGTTAAGCGACGTCTGGCCCACACCAAGGGAGCTTAAGGATAAAAAATTGAAATGGTACATCTAACTCACTCATGTCTTCTCTCCCATCTCATTTTCTCACTTTGTTAAGTTACATATGCTTAATACGGCTCGTCAGAAATGTGTAAATTTCTTTCCATTTTTCATTTCAACATTTGGAAGTAAAGTCTGATGGTCCAGAGTCCTTTAAAAGGGCTGTGGTGAAATAATTTACTACATGGAACCTTAAAATGGTCTGTTTTTTTATTCAAATGTATATATATATATATATATATATATATATATATATATATATATATATATATATAGTCTTAAAGTTTGCTATAGTTATGGGATAAAGTGATCAATATCAGAGATGGGCGTGTGTAAATATAAAAGTGAACATTGAAATCAACACTTAGAGGTGGCAGACTGTTTGATGCTAGACGCAATCGTCAGGCCAATACACACACACACACAAACACACACACACATACATATATATATATATATATATATATATATATATATATATATATATATATATATATATATTGAAGTGTTGCATATTTATACACATTTGCACACTGGATAGTTTCACCTAACACAGCTTTCAGAAACTGTATCAACAACATAATGTATTTCTGATATAATAGTTATGGACGTAATGTAGCTGTAACAGTCATAAGACACACAAGGTTTATTTCGATTTGACTTAGGAATATGTTTTGGACCAGCAGCAAAAATATCCCAGTAATATGTAGATTTCTGATTTGATCCTAATTCAACACTGATGTTGCTCAAATTATCATTTTACACTTGACTGCATAAGGTTTTGTATTGGTCACCCAACAGGTCTAATTACTGACAGGAGTTTATCGGTTAACTCATCTAGGCAAGGGATCATTGCTATTGGATAAATGAAAGCCCGATGATATATGGATTCGTCAAACGAATCATATTAACAGTATTTTAGAGCTAGTACAGTTAACGACATTCACTGGTTGATCATTACTACAGGAACAGTTTATTTATGCTTATTTGCTTATGGCATTTCCACTTACATTCATGTATATACAGGGTGCGATGGGTAAATTGTCGCCATTTTATAAATTTAATTTCTCGAATGCGCGTTGTTTGTTTTTGATATTTTCCACTACACAGAATTGTAGGATTAGTTAGGCAATTCACTCCGCCAGTAACGGCATGCAGTACTACTTGGCATTCGCACCAATACGAACATTTCAGAGTGTTTGGGTGTCAATCTGAGGACAGTGCAAAGGATTCAGAAAGAGTTGGATGAGTCTAGTGGTGATTACGAAGGTACGGAAAGCACGAAAAATTCCCTCTGATAAGAAACGAACTTCCGAGCTTGTTGCTGAGAGCTTCAGACTCAACCCGGAAGCCTACAACAAGTGCCTTGAGGAAGTAGTGCTGCCCTGAGTCAAGGGCGTGGCTACTGGAATACCCTATATCTGGCAGCATGACTACACAAACAGGAGAACCCAGTCAAAGCTGTCAGACATTTTCTGCGACCACATCACTCCTGCACATCTGGCCACCTAACTCCCCAGACTGCAACCTTATTGATTATTGTGTCTAGGGCGCAGTTGAGCGAGAGACCAACCAAACTCCTTTTAACAACAAAGATGAAATGAAGGCAAGGATGTTGGCAGTATTCACCAATTTAAACAAGGAGACCGTCCAGAAAAGTTGGAGGAGATTCTGAAGTTGTCTGGAAACTACGATTGAAGACAATGGCGATTTTATTGAATAAATTTACTTCTGGTATTTCAAGATATTTTTGTGTAATTTTGGTAAATATAATTATTAAAATGAGATGTCAGTGTTATTTTCATCATTGCGTAATCCTTTATATATAAAGGATGGATGCATAAATGTAAACATAGATATTTATATGCTATTTAACAGTCCCCCGACGAGGAATGTATGTGGCACAAGGCTGAGTTTACGTGGGTTTCTCCGAGCCCGTAGGCTCGACCAAAAATATACCCTTTGAACCCGCCTAGACGGGTTCAGGGCCTGTCTACCTCCCCGGACGAAGCTGGTTCTTCTCTGCCAGTTTACGTTCATATATACTTCCTGATAGATCGAGGTCGATCCCAGTGTGCGGCAGCTTTGGAAACCGCCTGAAAAGCATATAACGGGTTGCCCAAGTTTTGCGAGTGAAATTGGGTAGGAATTCTTAGGGGCCGTCGATAGCTGTGCTAGCACGAAGCCACAAGTCATCGTGGCCGAGAGCTTGAGCGTGCTGGTCTTGTTCAAATTGTTGATCACGCTAGATAACATGCTCTCTCCCAGAACCTGTAACTAAGCTCTACTCAGCATAGATGCAGTATAAACCACAGGTGGGCTCTATGGGTGATGTTTAAACATAAAAGTGCCTGAGCGAGCGTCTGCAATAGGGATTGGCTGCCTGCCCTAGTAGACGGGTATCATCAAATACGAGTGGCCAGTTATTATTATTATATATATATATATATATATATATATATATATATATATATATATATATATATATATATATTAGGTAGCATATATTTTATATTATAAAGAGATAATCATACATTGAATCAATTAGCAATATTAATGCAATTAATGGCGAAATTTCTTCGCTAACAGACTTAATATAAGCAGTAAACTACTAACAATCCACTGAATGATGCGATCCTTATGTATAAAATTATTGTCAGATGGATTTAGTGTATTTTTTAGAGAAGCAAGTACTTTCAAGGACTTCATGTCCTCATCATCAGGCTGTATTTTTTTCCTTTAAAACCAAAGCTTGAAGACGAAATAAATGTGTTGTCGTACGAAGGATGTTTTTTTAAGAATGTGTTATTTATTAACGGTTATATAATATTGGAATGTGCAAGTCACAACGCTAAAGTTCAAATATTTCGAGAAGTTTTTATATGAATTTTGTAATTTGGTAAATCCACGAATTCGTTTGTTGTGTTTTCCAGTTAACGTGACATGAACTAAGTACATAGTTCAATGTATGATTATCTCTTTATAATATATATATATATATATACGTAATAATTAAAAATATATATATTTAGAAGAGTATGACTGTATAGGACACTATATATATATATATATATAGTCATACTCTTACAAATATATACTTTTCATTTATTACATCAAAAATTAAATTATATATATTATTAAATTATATTATACATTATATCTTCGTATGCATTAAAAATATTGCATTCAAACGTAATTACTGAATAAGAAACATTACATATTTACTTACCTGTATATCGTTTCCACAAATATACGTAAAGTGCGCGCACACACACGCATAGATATGTGAATTCACGTAACAAATAAAAAATATTTATTTGGAAGAGTATGACTGTATAGGTCACTTTATATATATATATATATTTTTTAATGTGTGCTCGCGCACATGACATGTTTATTTAAACAGTATACAGGTAAATAAATATGTAATGTTTCTTCTTCAGTAAATGCGTTTGAATGCAGTATTTTTAATGTATACGAAGATATAATGTATAATATAATGTATAATGTAATTTTTAATATATACTAATATATAGATACAGTGATACAATGTACATAATATTTTAGAAAATATCTCGGAATAAAAGTATATCCCACTGCGAGTTGGGAAACATAACGTTAGCGCAACGTATCGTCTGCTTCTGCATGAAGATGGTTTCTTGACAAAGAAATGTTTTACTACATGGATGGAGAAGATTAATGAAAATTTAATACACATTCCTAAAATGTGGAGCTATATTCATCAGGAATCTATAGATTTTTCGATTGGGCTAAAAATGAAGGATAAAAACAGTAACAAAAAAAAGAGAAAGTTTTCATAAATGTCTCTATGATAGTCAAATGATCAATAAACTGAAGTTTTTCATCGCCATACTGATGCAAACAGTTGATATAATGGCCGAATTCGCTAGCAAGCTAAACTAATATTCGATCCTACACTTTGTGTCCGTCCCACATTAAACCGACAAAGCTCGTTAATACCAATGTTTGTTTTGTTTTTTGTTTTGTTTTTTGCGTGCACACTCACAACATCGCTAATTGTGACATAGACAAATGAAAAAAAAATCCTGTTTTCGTTCCTAGAATATGTGGTTTCTGTAGCATAGATTTTTGTATTATATTTGCTCGCCCCAATCCCAAACAGGCTTTGAACTCAGTTATGTCATAATCCTAGATTGGTTGCCAACTAAAATACTTACCCATTCTATTCAATCTTTTTCGATTCCTTCTGAAGAACATATTTGTCATGACTCCCAACTATATATGAGAACAGTCTCTGAAAATCACTATCTTCAATTTCCAATAAATATTCCATGGACGGCTCTTTTTTATTTTCATGGTTGAATCTCTAAACATTTTCATATTAGTACATAATGATTGCTTACGTACTAATTTTGTATACTAAGAGGACATACTAAACTACAAGACTTCATCATTTGTTTTAGGCATCAGTAAACTTTTCAATGACATGCATTTTTCCGTGTGCAAGTAATGTAAAAGTTATATTTTAATTTGATATGTGTACTAAGAAAGATATATTAAAGAACATATTTTTTCTCTGTTCCTCAAGTATAATTTTCTCCCTGAGCAAGACTGGATATCCTGCTTATTTATCAACGCTAAGTTCAACATCTGTGTGCGAGTGAGACAAGTAGATTTATATGTATTTTGAATCAGTGGTATCATCTTTGGACATACACAGAAATAGTAAATTTTCAAATCTCAAGAATGCTGTCCTTGTTAAGAGAGAAAATAAGTAAAACGAAATGTTATCGAAAGTGCATTAATAACAACTAGACCCAAAATAAATATACTCACTGGATTTTTTCAAATATCTCTTTTCTTAAAAGAAATTCTATTTTCTCAAGACAACCATGATTTTTTTATATACAGGAACATGGTTAACTCATGTTTTTTTTTTACAAAAATCAACACCAATAATAAACAAAACGTTAATTCACTTTTCTTTACGTCTCCGATAGATTTCTTTTCCTTTCATTATCGTCGAGAACTTTTAATATTTTAGAACATTTGTCAATTCAAATTTGAACGCGTATCGTTATATTTTTTAAAGACATTTTTTGTGAGTATAAATGCAAGTTTCTAAATAACATTTATACATTGGATGTGATGAAATTCCTCAAAGAACGAAACACATCAACATAGAAAAGTTTTCTAAAGCCATTTTTCTTCCCCACTCTCTCTTTCTATATATATATATATATATATATATATATATATATATATATATATATATATATATATGTAGTTTATGAAAAACTAGGTAAGCCGTATGGGTAAAACCTAAGGAGGATAAAATCCAGAGAGCTCAATGTAAGTCCAGAGCAAATAATTTAAATAAAACAAATTGATTTTTAAGGTTCCATGTAATAATTATTTCACCACAGCCCTTTTAAAAGGACTGCTGATCATCAGACTTTACTTCCAAAACTGATGATCCGCAGTCCTTTTAAAAGGGCTGTGTGAAATAACTTATTACATGGAACCTTAAAAGTGGTCTTTTTTTTAAATTATATATATATATATATATATATATATATATATATATATATATATATAATAATAATAGGGTATTCAGTCAGTTATGCACCATGCGTGATACACATTTTAGGCGATCATGTATCGAAAGATACATGACTGACGAGGCATATTTTTTCCCCACTGTAGGTTGCCATTTCTTTCTGCGGTAACCCATTTGCGATCCAAGGCTATTGAACCCGATCTGTCATGCTATTTATCCATAGCTGGGGAGAAGAAGAGGATCCATACCTTTCCCAAGGGTAATAGCACTTAAGTGAATGCAATTGATTCGACTGGAATTCCAACTTGGCTCCCCGATTCCTCAATCCGAGCTGTAGAATTATTGGCTTTATTTGGAACGGTTTATCCCAGTAGATTAAATAAAGTCCTCAGTTCAAAATTCACCGTTTACCCAGATGGATATACACCTGACAAAGGCCGGAGCGTACAACGGCTGAAACGTTGTGTTAACAACAACAAATATGAGTACAATAGTTCGAATATAAATAGAATCAACAAACTCGATGACAGACTTTTTAAATAACGATCCATGTATAGCATTTAACATAAAGAGTAAACAAAGAGTGACTATAATAAATAAATAAATTACATAAGCTGAAAGAATAAAAAATGTAACAATATAATAAAAAAGACTAAATGGATAAAAAAAAAATAAGCAGCACTTGCCTAAGTTTTCATTAAAATCCTATCGATTACTTGGATCGATGAAAAAAAACTCCTTTTACAGTTTACTGCGACTGACAGCGTTACAAAAAAAAAGACACTAACCCAATTCATCACCGATCATATAATTCGGAAAATAGAGACACGTTAACGATTTTAATATTCTAACTTATCGATGATGAATTTTATTTTATTTTCTAAGATTCTTACAAAATTGTATTTTATATCGCCGAAATTCCATTTAAAACATACAACATCTTAACTTTAATATAGTCATATTCATAATGTTTGGCAATATTTAAATGCTGGCATGTTCTCAACGGGTAAAAAGGTTAAAAAGTTACATCATAAAGCTATATTCATTTGTCCACGCATAATATTGAAATCAAAGAGAAATCTCAGGACAGCAGTTTAAATAGCTTAGGCGATCATGTATCTTTCGATACATGACTGACGAGTCAGATTTTTTCCCTCAGTAAGTTTCCATTCTAGACTAGTTGCCATCCAAGGCTACAGAACCAGCTGGGGAGGGGAGAAGACGAGGATTCATACCTTTCCCAAGGGTATTAGCATAGTACAAAATAGCGTTTCATATGTAGTGCATAAATATATGTTAATTTATCTGACTCTGATTACCTGCGTGCTCGTGAGACGTAAAAGTCTGTTGAGAGATTAGTCACATGGACTTTTTAATAAATTGGGTATTACTGCTTAAGTTCTGAGCACTTTCTTGACAAATATTCTGCTCTAAATGCGTTAGATTCTAGTCATTTTCACCTGTTTTGATAGGTGTTAATGATTTATATCTACATGTGTATGTTTACGTGCATGTGTTTTGCAAACTGTGTGTCTGTATCTAATATCCTAATCTTTATTATATTATCAGGAAGCTGAGGTAGTTAGATTCGCAAATGTTTGCAGTTACAACGATGACAAACTTAATAAAAAAACGATAATCCATGGATTATTTCTGACTCTATGTAACGGTAAAAAGGTTAAAAAGTTACATCATAAAGCTATATTCATTTTTCCACGCATAATATTGAAATCAAAGACAAATCTCAGGACAGCAGTTTAAATAGCTTAGGCGATCATGTATCTTTCGATACATGACTGACGAGTCAGATTTTTTCTCTCAGTAAGTTGCCCTTCTAGACTAGTTGCCATCCAAGGCTACAGAACTAGATCTGTCTTGTAATTTACCCATAGCTGGGGAGGGGAGAAGACGAGGATTGATACCTTTCCCAAGGGTATTAGCATAGTACAAAATAGCGTTTCATATGTAGTGCATAAATATATGTTAATTTATCTGATTCTGATTACCTGTGTTATTAGCACGTAAGTAAATGCAATGAATTCGAACTCGGCTCTCCGATTCTTCAATCCCAGCCACCAGCCATTACTGTACTGTACTGATGCGGCATTCACCCTGGGCGGATTGAGCCGGCTTCTTCCTGTTATGAGAAGAAGATTCTTGGGATAAATTACAGAAGTAGGGTACCCAGGCCTACTCGGATAACGTTCTTGCTTGCCGCGGGGTTCCCACAGACGCAGAGACAGGAACGACCAGAAGCCGCCGGTTACCGATGCAGACGCTCCTTGGATTTTCACCAGAGCCCTTGTTAGCCGGCATGTGTGTCAGACCTGTCCGCCTTGGGTGGCCCTACCAGGAACGAAGTTCCGGGCGGCATAGCTCTGACACTACCGTTTACACCCCCCACCGACTGTGAGGTAAGGGTTGGACTTTGGGGGCTTATAGTACCAGGTGTTCCCAAGCGGTCCCCCATCTAAGTATTGACCTGGCTCTACGCTGCTTAACTTCGGTGATCGTACGAGAACCGGTGTTTCAGCGTGATTTGACCGTAAGCCATTGTTCCACCGTGTCTCCGCAGGGCAACACCTAGGCTATAAATGTTTAACAGGAAATATAATATATAGTATAATATAGTTTCTTTTTTCTTTTTTTTTTTTGTATATTTTACAGTCATTGCGCTGTTGATTATTTACAGTGTTTTTAGCTGAAAACAAACTGCATTTGCTGTCTTGGTCTTTCTAGGTTTATCTCATTATTATTGATTGCAAGATTTCTTTTGTATATATTTTAACGACTCCGTTTTAATAAAGAGAAATTATTTCGCTTCGTTTTCTGTCTTTCCATGGTAATCTCTTTACTGATTATTCTTCACTTCCGATCTCATTAAAGATGCAAGAATTAGAATGTGAATGTTGCGAAAAAAGGCAAATAAAATTATGATGAAAGATATACTTATCGGAAAGTTAATAACTGACCATATTTCATCTACGAAATTCCAATAATATTAAAGTCTGATTTATGTCTTGACAATTTTTCCGTATCAAATTCCCAATGATTGCTATAAACACTCTCTTGAACTAAAATGATGCTTTCTTAATCCTTGGTGGAAAGAAGGAAATCAATCATTCCGCCTGGCAAGATATTCTTCCCACAGAGAAGCAACGGGTAATAAGTGATATAACCACATTGAATAAGGATCAAATTACATCTGGCGATTTTCAAACCGGTTTTCAATAATTTCGATTTATTAATTCGTTTGTCAGATACGCAATACTTATAATCTAAATTGCAAAATCTACGAGTATTTCAAGAAAATTGAAATGCCAACAATTGCAATATGCTGCCAATGTCAGAATGGAAGCTGCTATTGCAGTAAAATAAAATCGATTACACAAATCGTACCATAATCTTCAATAACCTTAAGTTTGGTCGATACATGATGAACGAATTTAAGATAATACAAACTAATTGGCGTAAAATAAATTTATCATATATTAATCAAACCCAGCACACGACACATGTAAATATGTAGACACTTTCAATAAATCACTTTTGTCACTGTCTCTCTCTCTTCCAATATATATATATATATATATACATATATATATATATATATATAAGGATAACAATTGAAAACACCTTTCATAGTTACATTAAATCCCAAATTTAAAAAAAGAGAGACGCTTTTGCGTAAGCCTCTTTCGGGCTAAAATTAACTTAACTTATACTAAGAGTTTTTTTTCTTTTTTTTTTACCATGTAGACAGTATAGTAAAATTTCCAAAGCAATTCTGTAGTTAAGACAAATATGAAAGCAAAAACATTTCGCTTCAATTTTGCCTTGATAAAGTTGGAAGACGAAATGCGTTGGCAAAAACTAAGATATTTTCCAATTGTCAATTATATACCAATTTGTCTTATCCACAGGATTTTTTCTGGGAATTTCAATATATATATATATATATATATATATATATATATATATATATATATATATATATATATTATATGCCCCAAACTGGCATACATTTATAGGTAAAAGGTATGTTGTGGTAGATAGGTAGGCATTCGTGAAATTCAGTTGCAGTATTGCTCCGAATAGATTTATAGCACAAAAGGGAAGCTTACTGCAAAGTTAAATAAACCAGGTCAGGGAGGATATTCAACAAGTGTCGTACGCTCTACCACCTCGAACTGTGTTTATATTGGATTGGTGCATAATTAACAGGTTTTTTTAAACAATAATTATTATGAAAAAAGAAACATAATTCAGCAATAACATTTTTAAATGATTATTCCTGAACGTATTATTATCGACACGTATTTTTGTAACCTGAAAATAAAATGGTTTTTTTATAAAAAAGTAAACAAAGCAGTAATTTTTATTAAAAAAATAACACGTCTACAAAAACGCCTGATAATTATGCACCAACCCAATAGTATTAAAATGGAGTGGAGCTTAGATATTACCGACTCTTCTCAATCTTCTCTAGCTATGAGGGACACCTTCTCCCACTTTAATAGAACAGGTCCAAGGTGAATGTAGTGGTATTCTATCATGTCAGCATTGTCGAACTGATTAGATTGAAGTACCGGTCATATCCTCACCGCAAAAGATATCTTTTTTTACTATCAAGTTTTAACTTAATATAAGTCCTACGACCCTTTTATTCTGCAGCGTCATCATCACTTTAACTTCCGGCTAAGTTAGAATTTAAGTGACAACTGCAAATTTAGGTGCGTAAAGGAGGGTTAATTGCTTTGGTTAGTTACGTGTACATAAAAAAAAAAAAATAATAATAATAATAATAATAATAATAATATTGAAGGGATTCCTGGAAGTCCATGCCTCAAGGAGATACAAAAAATTGTTCTGACAAGTACAGTCCACACCTTACGAAGGGCTTTATCTATGTATTTTTTTTTTTTTTTTTTGTCAGTGGAAAGTGTCATGACGCTATTTCTAACCTTAGGTCCCTGGGGAGACCCGGAAAGAAATGTGTAAACGCCAGAAATCAAAGAAAATAATAATAATAATAATAATAATAATAATAATAATAATAAAATATCCTGCACTGATCTTAAGAAATTTTACAGGGAAATTGTAAAAGCACCTATAAATGTCGAAAGGCCACCATCGACTGATAATGTACAGACATTTTGGGAAAATATTTGCAGCATCCCAAAGGAATATAACCCAAATGCAAAATGGATACGGCGTGAAGAAGAACGACTGCTGGATACACCTCTGCAAGAATGGGAAAATATATCCACAGATGATATTAGGCAAGCTCTAACGAAATCCCCAGGAAATGAGAAGTTGCCCAATTTCTGGCTTTATCATCTCTCATCTACCCATGAAATTTTGGCAAAAACATTATCAACGCTTGTAAATAATCCCAATAAAATCCCGGAATGAATTACTGAAGGTATTACATACCTCATACCGAAAACAACTGAAACAGACGACCCGAAAAATTATAGACCGATAACATGTCTCTCCACAACGTATAAGTTGGTCACGTCTGTACTGACGAACCGTACTTATTCCTTTTTCGAAACAAACAGCATTCTTCCCCTGGAACAGAAGGGATGCAGAAGAGGTTCATATGGCTGCAAATATCAACTTCTGATAAATAAAATGATCCTGGAAAATTGCAGGAGACGACGCAGAAATCTCAGTGCAGCGTGGATTGATTATCGTAAAGCCTTTGATAGTGTTCCACATTCTTGGATCCTTAAGACTTTGGAAATGTACAAAGTCTCCCCTGTGGTATTAAATTTCCTTAAGCACAGCATGGGAATGTGGAACACCAAACTATAACTTAGTTACACCAGAGGCACTGCCATATCCAACCGTCTGAATATCCGACGTGGAATCTTTCAAGGAGACTCTCTGTCACCCCTTCTGTTTTGTTTATACTTTACATCTTACACATGAACTGAACAACATTATTATGGTTACAAAATAAATAAGAAAATATTCAATCACCTACTCTACATGGATGATCTCAAACTCTTTGCCAAAGACGACAATGAGTTGAGAGGTCTCCTCAATATTGTAAAATACTTCAGTGACGACATAGGTATGGACTTTGGATTAGATAAATGTGCAAAAGTAACATTCAAGAAAGGTAGAATTACAGAACACCCTTAATAGATTTAGATTTTGTCACAAAGATTAGGGAACTGCAGCATGATGAAGCTTATAAGTACCTAGGAATTAGCGAAGGAGATGGCATACAGCACCCCCCAAATGAAGGAAAAAATAAGAAAAGAGTACTACAGGCGTGTACGTCTGGTACTAAATACTGAGCTAAACTCAAAAAACAGAATATCGGCCATAAACACATTGGCTGTCCCTGTGGTGCAATACAGCTTTAATGTCCTTAATTGGACCATAGCTGAAATTAAGCGAATGGACGCCAAAACGAGAAACCTTCTCACTTGCTATCGCATGCATCATCCCAAAGCTGATGTTGATCGTCTGTATGTGCCCAGATCCGAAGGAGGCAGAGGGTTAGTTCAACTAGAACTGTCCTACAAAACTACAAGAATTGGCCCACAAAGATACTTGGAAACTCCAGAAGACTGGATGATGGTATGCGTCAAGGAACATGAAAGTAGTAAGCGTCCTTACTCCGTAATGAAAGAAGACAACAAATTCAAAATGGAGTTTCAAATGTGCGTAGAGATGCAACTACAGTACAATACACCGGCTGAAACTGCAAAATAATTTAAAAAGACAGCAAAGATGAATGCAACCGACCAGATACAGAAGCGATGGCATGATAAACCGCTTCATGGCCAATACCCTGCCCGTACCAAACAAGCTGACGTAGACAAAACCCGTACCCATCAGTGGCTACGTAGTGCAGGGTTGAAAGCTGAAACTGAACGTTTTATCCTTGCTGCACAGGACCAATGCTTGCTAACTAGGAATTATCAAGCACATATACTAAAATATTGTGTCAGCCCAAAATGCAGATTCTGTGATAAGCCATAAATATCCAGAAATGATTGATCATCTGGTATCAGGTTGCACGATATTGGCACCCACTGAATATAAAATCCGGCATGACAGAGTGGGCCAATATCTACAACTTCTACGGGAAGAAAACTGAAAGAAACTAGTATGAAAACCAATCAAACCCGGTTAGGGAGATAGGACCTGTTACAATTCTATGGGACTACACAATACACACTGACAGAACGATCAAAGCCAACCGCCCAGATATTGTTATTAAAGACCACAAACAAAAACCGTGCCTCCTTGTTGATATGGCAGTCCCTGCTGACTGCAATATATCTTTGAAGATATTCAAAAAGCTGTCAAAATACAAGGATCTTGAAATAGAAATCTCGAAAATGTGGCATATGGGAACACCAACAATCCCTGTTGAAGTTGGAGCCCTCGGACTGGTTTGAAAAGATTGCAGTAGACCAAATGTAGGGATTCCTGGAAGTCCATGCCTCAAGGAGATACAAAAAATTGTTTTGACAAGTACAGCCCACACTTTACGAAGGGCTTTATCTATGTAATTTTTTTTTTTTTTTTTTGTCAGTGGAAAGTGTCATGATGCCATTTCTAACCTTAGGTCTCTGGGCGGCACCCGGAAAGAAATGTGTAAACGTCAGAAATCAAAGGAAATAATAATAATACTAATAATAATAATAAACTTAACTAAAATGATGAATAAAATATTGCAGCATAACCATTTATCTTTTGCTTCGAATATTTGTTTACCTTCTGGATTGTAAATAATGTATGATTCATATAAATCTCGTCTCTAAGAATAAAGCCTTTCCCAAGTTCGTTAATCTATGGTTAAGTATTGTTTTGGTGACAAATCAACTGACCACTAATTCACATCTTTTATTACTTCAAGTCCTTTCTTCAATTGTAGTTAACTTTTCCACAATTCACAATAAGCGAAATAACAATACTAAGATTCTCAGTCATAATAATTTTATTGAACAATGTTTCAGCATAATACATAAGAAAATGCTACAGAAAATTGAATAGCATACGGGAGGAAATTTAGTACCCAAAACAATAAAGACGAAGCCATTGCTACGAATTTATAACATCAGTTCAGCTCACAACAATAAACGACATAGGTGTCTATATTTATTAATGATTGTCGATTAGAAAATGGTTTTCAATTTTTACCACTTTTTTTCTTAAATGTTTTTCAATGCGCACCTCTTTGTAATTGTTTAATCTTTTTTTTTATATTTCATTTTTTTCCCCACTAAATCCCCGTCAATATTTAAACAAGACATTCCTGAGTCCTTTTGGGCTTTTCTGCTCTCGTATATGTCGAGTAATCTTTTTCATGTCTTTTTTATTTTATTTTTTTTCGATTTTTTTAAAGAAATATATTTTAAAAGATTTCTTCTAGACATTCATTTAATCGCTTTTGACATATGAATTCGTAACATTAAAAATATTTTGATTTAACGGAATTCTGTGTTTTTCATTTAACTTAGGAGCGTTCATGTTATATTCAAGTATTTGCTTTTTGTATTTAGTGATGATGAAATTCCAAAATTCACTTTCTAACTTAAGCAATGAAAAACAGAATGAATTGCAAGAAATCCAGCGTGGAATGAAAAGAAATAGTTTAAATAATGAAAAAAGAAAGGAAACGATTTAACATGAAGTTTGTACTGAAGCAAAGAAGAAAGTTAACTGAATAAAATTAGGGAGAAAGGAATTATATATAAAGGAATGGCACAAAAATGATTGCATATACGTAGTTGAAAGAACTGGAAATTAGGAAAAATGAAAGAATAGGGAAGATTAAAAATGCAGAAAAAAAAGAGTAAAAAAGAGCAACAAAGGAATCGTGAGAATGACAGAAAAAAAAATCGTAAACAAACGAGAAAAACACAATAAAAGAAGAAATAAAGAAGCAATCTTTAAAAAGAGAAATTAAAATCAAAGAAAGAAGTAAGAAAAAAACATTTAGATTTTGTTAAGAAAAATGACAGAAAAAGTTAAGAAATGATTTGAAAGAAAAAAGGGGAAAAGATATTTACCAAGCTTAAACTTTCATCATAAACTTCAATGATGGGAGATAAACAGTTCACGAGCAGAAACTTCTATAAAAATAAGCAGAGTGCATATCGTGCCCTATTCCCTGGGGCCGAACACCGACAATACTGTCGATTTTAAATATGCAATTCGTGTAACTATTACAAAATGGGAAGAACCAAAAGGAGAGGGGGAAAAAAAACAAAGAAAAAGAGAGAAGCACTCCTTAGAAAGAAAAATAGAAGCTAGAAAAACCAGAGGGGGGTGGAGTCAAAAATAAGGGGTAACTATGGAAAAAAGACTGAAAGAAAAGATATAAATGAGACAGAGGAAATAAGCAGAGGTAAAGTGAATGAAGAAAAAAATTAAAAACAAAGAAAAGCATTGAAAAAATCAGAATAAATAAGCGTCAAAATTAAAAGGAAAGAAAGGAGAAAATAAAGCAAGGAAAGAAAAAAGAAAGAAAAAAAGCATAAGAAAATTAAAGGAAAAAGAGTGATAATAAGAAACTGAAAATAGTGTATAACAAAACAAAGCGTAACAAAAAAGGATATCCTGTAGAAGTAAAGAAGACGAGGAAAAATGAAGAAATAAAAGCGAAACTGATACAGGAAAATATAACAGTGTTTCAGAAAATGGAAAGGTAAGATGAAGAGAAAGAAGCAAACGTAATGAAAAATTCATAAAGGGAGAAGGACAAAGTCGAAGGAAACAAATTAAAAGAAAGTACGTCATAATATAGAGAGAGATGAAGAAAGAAAATGAGATGGAAATGCTGAGGCAAAATGAAAAAAGAAAGGACTCCAAAGATTTTTTTAAAAAAATGGGAAAGAAAGGGAATAGAAATAAAGAAAAAAGCAAAAGAGAATAAGAAAAAAGCACATAAAAAACATAAAAGATAAAGGGAAACTAATACTGGATGATAGAAAGAGAAAAGCGGAGAATAAAGTAGAAGGAGTAAAGGAAAAAAAGGCGGGAGAATAGACAAAATGGCGCGGGGAATATCGTGAAAAATGAAGTTGAGAGAAGGTGAATAAAATCAAAAATGAAGAAAGAGAAAATTTCATAAAAATTAGAAAAGGGATTGAAACAGAACAAAACAATACGTATGACATCAATTTTGATTGTGAGTCAAACCACAATGGAGTCAAATATAATTGGGCTTCTTTAATCTGTCAAAAGAAAGAAGTGGAGAGGAAAAGATCTTCTGATGAGAATAGTATTGTGTATGATAGTGAAAGAAAGGGTGTGATAAGCAAGATATTAAAAGACAGGTAATGAAAAATTTTGCATTCATTTTTTTTTTTATTTCTGTACTGTGAATGATGGAACGTATTAAAAGTGATTTGCGAAATTTTCTGTTTCACGCCCAGCAAAGATCCACAGTAAGGGGAAATGCTTTTTTGTTGATAGAAATCAAATCAATATATTGCTTGAAAATAATGCACGTTATACGATGAGAGAGATAGCTTAAATATTCAAAATATCTAAATAAAAAAAAACATTGAAAATCATTAGTAATAGTATGGTTATGTTAGAAACGATATTGTGCGGGTTCTAAGACAGGTATATACAACCAATATACTTTTTCATACTTATACATAAAGAAAATATTCTGCTTTGTGACAGGAGTGAAAGCGAATAATTCATAAGAACGTGAAACTCAAGATGTTGTGGGTAAAGTGAAATGAACCTGCACTAAATATACTGACAACTCTTCATTATCAAATCTGGGTGATGTCGTAAATATGGTAGCATCGGAAAGGAGTCTTTTTTATGTAGGAATTTGTTCCAGATAACAAAATAATTAATAAGTAGTGCTCCTTGTTAGAATGAGGAAAAGTAGTAATTGCCCTCAATTATATAATAAAAAGCTCTTAAACTTCTATCAGGATAATCCGAGACTACATCATTATTTGGGAACCAACGATAAATTTTATAGTTTGCATAAAAAATCAGTATTGCCCAGATACAGCAATATTATTCATTCCGATATTTACAGAAATTTCTAAAAAGAAAAAAAAAATCAAGCCTTCAAAAGGCACCGACAGAAGTTCTTTGCCGAGAAAGATAAGATTTCTGAGAGAAAAATATTCTGAAGTCGACAAACAGATAATCAATGATATTGGAATAAAACTGTAAATATGTTACTCATAAAAGTTACACATGAAAATTAAAAATGTCTTCTGGAGAAATATTCTGGGCTAACAAAGAGCGGGAAATTAATGGAAAGAGAAGCTGCGGAATGTCAAATCTAAAATTTAACAGAAAATACGGTTTATTTATTTTCTTTTACGGCATATCAACCTCAATAAGTTATTTAATGCTGACAGAATTTTTATTGCTGGTAATATGTTTTTCTTCAAAAATCTATTTCTGGGAATATTTTTCCTTGAAGAAATCTATAGCTGGTCATATTTTTTGTCAAATATCTATAGCTATTTGTATTACTGGTATTTTTTTAAAGTATTGCTGATAATAATTTTTCCTTCAAAAATTATTGCTGGTAATAATTTTTTTATGACAAAGTATTTCTGGTATTAAAACCTATTTTTACACAACTTTGGGTGTTAACTATTTGCCCATAGCTGGGACCCTAACAGGTGCTACCACCCCGGGTTAGGGTGAACCTGGGAACACCAGCAATTAAGAAGTGGTTCCACGCTCCTCAAAATCTCCTGATCAGAGGCCTTGCTGTTAGATGTAGTTTATCGTCTTACTCAGGACGCGGATGTAGTTTATCGTCATACCCAGGACGCTGAAAATACGATTTTCTATATACGCAATAAGGGTAAGAAATCAAAATATTCCAAAGGCTTTATTTTTCGATTTTCTAGTCATTTAATTGGATAGTAATGATGTATTTTAACGCATTTAACACTTTATATCTATAGCATTATATACAACCATACAGAATTTCAAACTTGCATATAGAATTAGAAACTTACATCTACAAATAAGAATATCTATATATAAAAAAATAATGGAATCTTTAACACAATTATAGCATAATATAAAATTATTCTGTTTTGCTAGACAAAGTAAATATATGCTGAACATTTTCTTCCTTTTTAAAGTGGCGATAAATGTCTTGAAGGCATTTTATTTTCCGTTCTGCACGCTAGTTTGTTCTGGGAATTTTCAGTCTGGATGGTTCTAGAATCCAAAACTTATTCACTGAGTTTACCGCTTTTTGTGAGGTTCTAATAATCATCTTCATTATAGATTTGGTCATTAAACCAATAACCCGCCCATCTATGAGAGATGAATCTACAAATTTACAGTAGCGAATCACTTCTCTCTAATAGAAAAATAAATGACAAAATAGCTAGTGTTGCTTTAGAATTCCATCTTGCATTACTTAAGTTGTTTTGTTTTAAACTTCACTTTAGAAAAATTTTCTAGTTTCTCCGAAAAAGCGGAAAACTCGAGTTAAATGAATTAGAAATTTCATATCAACACGCCATCTTACCTATTCAGTAATTTCTTCTTTATCATTCTTGAAGTTCTTCTTGAGCTGTTCGTAGTTACTTACAAGTTCACGGATAAACGAATATGCGATATTGGGCGATATGTTATTTCCTCCAAGTTCGTTATCCATTACTACGCAAAACACTCGGTCATGAACATAATGTCAGCCAAAGAATTGTGCTTCTTCCAGTTTCGCTTGAGCAAATAGTTTTTATATCTGAATGACAATCACATTTCTGCTTCCAGTGTTCATATTCGCAATGTCCGAAACAATCATCTTTATGCTCTTCAATAAATGGTATTCATCCAGAACAGCTGTTATTCCTTTAACAAGACTACCTCCATTTCCATTTGGTAAATGTAATGCTTCCAACTTAGCTTCTCTTCTTTTATTCATCAAAACAAGCACTATACTAATATTCTTGGCCATCAATTCGTTTACCATCAAAATGCAATAAACAATTGTCTGTTTTCTTCATTTTTTTCTTTAAGTTTAACAGCTTTTTTAATAGTGGATCTTTAAATATTGATTGAGAAAGATCCTCAACGTCAGTCTCTTCTTGATATAACTGCTGGCAAACATTTGCTGTTTGATATGTTTGAAGATGTTACTAATTTAGTTGCAGTTTTGGACTTGCTATGCTTCTCCTTTTTTTCTTGTGGATTGTTCATCAGAACTTTCGGTCTCTTCATATTCACTCTCTGACTGGGTTTCAAATACTGTCTCCTATTCGGAAGTTGAATTTGTTTTTGTTGCTGTTACTGTTGTTGAAGTTCGCTCTAAGGTCACTTTTCTTCTTTTGGATGGATGAATAGTTTTGAACCTCGCAGTCTTTTCAGTTGTATACTCAAAATGCCCTTCGCTTTCGATCTGAAGATGATATAAACGTCTGTCCTCAATATACTGACATACAACATTTTCTTTTGTGATGTCAAAATTTCATTCCATGGACATTTTCTTCGTTTCACACATTCATCGTAGTTTTTGCGCACTTGATCCAATTTTGCTTGTTTGATTTAAGTTGATAAATTTGGGAAATTTAAATTCTTTTTCCATAAACTTGTGACTTCTTTATCAATTTCCTTTATACGTTTTTCCTTCCGTTGTTGGATGCTCCATGGAACAATAAGAGGACTATAATTTAGATTCTGGCTGGTGTCTACTGTGAAACCGTTCTTCTTTTCTTATGTTTTTCTTGAAATATGAGATACTTCGTTTGAATCTTCTTGTTTCTTTTAGTGTTAGAAGACATTATGATTAAAAATAATTACTTGGAGATCTGTCAGCAAACCAATCAGCGTTGCTAAATTTCCGGAAAGATCTAGAAGGCTACAGAAATATTTAGAATTCTCCCCAAAATTCTAAAAGGTTCCCTAAGGTTCCAGAAGGCCCAGGAAATCTATAGTACTATTATACTTATAGGCGATTTTAGAATTTCTTCATGGGGGTTGACATTTTTTTAAAATAAACTAAATTAAACACTTCTTGATTATTTTGTTAACAACATGTTATCGAATTATTATGCAGGAAATTGTTTTTAATAAATCCCAAAATCATAATACGAACATACACATATATATATATATATGTTTTAAAAAGAAGGAATGTATTGATTTTAATTTTAAACGTCTCTAAGGCCCTTTCAACCAACATCTCATCAGGAGACAATCGTTGGATAATTAATCAACGAAAAGAATATTAACGACAATGAAGAGCAAAAAAGGGGGGAAAACACACTAAAATAACATATAGCGTATATACTTGTAACAAGGGGAGGGGAAATAACGTGTAAATAAATTAGCGAGGGACAGTTAAAATAAAAAATATCCCCCAACAGATTAAGACACTTTACAAATTCTTTCTGCCGGCAGACAGAAGGTTTCCTTAATCCTATGCAGACCGATTCCAAAATCTTCAAATGATTGTTGGAATCAGCTGTATGAATAATTTTAAACCACTCCCTTTTATACGACTTGGCGCAGGCTATATTCTCAACTAAGTGTTGAGCAATAGCCGATTCCATATTCATGGGGGGAAGATAGCATATTTTATCTATCTTACCAAGTCGTATTTTGGAAGGTACGTGCTGATTGATTGTAGTTTCCAAATGCAAGGTTGTACGCCCCACATAACCAGCAGCACACTGACAATTAAACTCATATACTAAATTACCTAATTTGATGTAGGGCAATACATCCTTGCGAAACGACGGAAACACAGACCTAGTTCGAAAAATGCTACGTAAAGCAACTGATGGGAAACAACCGGAAACCGACTTGCTAACCTGCTTAATTAAGCCCTGACCCCAATCCAGGGAATCTTCAAATAAACCGGACATTTAGAATTTTTCACTCGAAGGTTAGACCTAGTTTGAAAATTGAGCGGGCGTTTATTCAAGATGAGATTAATAAGTCGCTGAAGCAACTTGAATTTTATATTAACTTTAGACATGGTTGCCTATTTAAAGTTAAAAGTTTTTTGTCCTGTTTTGACTTTTTTCGTTTCTATAAATATTTGGCTAATGGCGATGCATTTGCCAATCAACGTGTTAGCACTAAATTTGAAAAACAGCTTACATTGCTTATTCGTTCCAGATATGGTTGTGACTGAAGGTAAGCATATTAAAGTTTTACCCCATCCCTGGGTACTTCAGATAATTTACTAGTCAGTGTCAAAGTTGATGCTAATAAAAGGATTCCCCGGATGTGTCGAATTTTCGGTACACAAAAAAACTGACTGGGAGAGCTTCAGATCTTATATTACAGAAGCTTCTCTCTCAGAATTCTTCAAACATACCGCATTCAAAACTGCCGCCATTTAAAAGGGATCCTTTTTGGAATGGAAAATTTTTTACCTCAGAAAGAATGCCAACAAAACAGACCATACAGCCTTGGTTCACCCCTCAATGTGCTACAGCCATGGCTCACTATAGCCACTACGACAATATCTATTACAGGGAACAGTGCAGTAGGACAGTTGTTGCATTCAGAACTGTCCGTAATCATTGCAAAAGAGTTCTAGAAAATGAAAAGTTTAGCAATGTACAATCGGTTCAGGCCAAGGTCGAAAGCAAACAACTAGGATCACGGGACTTCTAGAAACTCTCCAACCAAATTCTGAATTGGAGCAAAGCATCAGTGTCTATTATCCTAAATGGCGCCGAGCCTATCTCATTCTCATCAGATAAGGTAAATATCTTTGCCACGATATTTGTCCCTAAATCAATGTTAGATGATAAAGGCAACCTTCATCCCGACTTCTCCCGTCTCACTGAGCACAATCGCAGTAATATTTTTATCACAGAGAAGTCTCAAGACTTATCAAATGTCTTGTCCCTAAATAGGCCAAGATAAAATCGTAGGGGTTGCCCTTAAAAATATTAACCCTGAGTTATCCCTGATCGTAACGAAATTATTTAAAAGTTGATAGATGGAAAAATCCTTCCCACGTCTGTACAAGGTTTCATGTGTATGCCTTGTTTTCAAGAATAGACGCCTCTTCCTCCTCTATATCATTAACAACAACTTTGAAGCTAATATAAACATAAACGGTATTGACCAGCGCTATAAAGACAACCAATTTACTGAGAGATAGTACAGATTTCGATCGGATCGGTCCATTGCTGATATCCCCTCATTACTCACATAATAAGTTAGACATTAGAGAACAAATACATGTCAACGACGATAGCATTAGATAATACAAATGCTTTTAACAAGGTTTGGTAAAGAGGGTTTCTGCACAAGCTCTCTACCTATGGAATCACTGGAAGTTAATTCTCAATTATCAACTCCTTCCTAACAGGTAGGTCCCTAAAGGTAGCTTTTAACGGACAGTCCTCTGCGGCTCACACGATCAATGCAGGCGTCCCAGAAATCTCGCTTCTCGGTCCAAAAATCTTTCTACCTTGCATAAATGATTTGCCTAAGAGCAATTGTAAATATCTATGCTGAGGATACAATAGTATACAGGTACACCTCCAAAACTCTAAAAAAAATCAGTGCTTGCCAGCTGATCTCACCGATGACCTAGCTTTAACAGTACAGTGGACGTAAAAATGTCTGGTCACATTCAATGACTCGAAATCCAAACTAGTGATATTCATTTTTTTTTTTTACCAATTTATTTGACTTTTAAAAGAAATTATCTCAAATTTTTCTTCTAACCATAATTTGCAGTTATTGTTATTGATATTGCCGGGATATACCTTTTTATAATTTCCCATTTGATATTTGTAATCAAATTAGTTTCTTTCTGTGTCCATAGAAAGAAATGCGTTATTTGTGTATCCTTTTTTCTCAAATTATAATTTATGTTTATCATAACTGTTTCTTTTAATTTTTTTCCCGTGGCCTCTATCTAATTTTTCTGTATTAATATTATTTGTTCATGTAGTTTTATAAATTAGTGCATGAAATTGTATTTTTAATTTTATTTCCTTTGACTTCTGGTGTATACTCACTTCTTTCCTATGGTCCAAAATGATGTCATGACATTTCCACTAGGCATTTTTTTAAGAAAACAAAACCACGACATAGAAAACGCCCTACTTTAAGACATGGTCTACCAGGAATCACATCAGTGAGTCTGTCGGAACGATTTCCAATCAATCCGAAGGCTTCAACTACAAGGGCAATTATTGATGTCCTCATGTGCCATATTTTGAAATTTTTAGATTTCGATTTCTATGAACTTGTATTTTGATTATTTTTAAAATCTTCAAATGTACATTACAGTCTGCAGGGATTGACATATCAATAAAAATTATTATTATTATTATTATTATTATTATTATTATTATTATTATTTCCTTTGATTTCTGGCGTTTACACATTTCTTTCCGGGTGCCGCCCAGGGACCTAAGGTTAGAAATGGCATCATGACACTTTCCACTGACAAAAAAAAATACATAGATGAAGCACTTCGTAAAGTGTGGGCTGTACTTGTCAGAACAATTTTTTGTATCTCCTTGAGGCATGGACTTCCAGGAATCCCTACATTTAGTCGACTGCAATCTTTTCCAAACAGTCCTAGGGCTCCAACTACAACAGGGATTGTTGATGTTCCCATATGCCACATATTTCGAGATTTCTATTTCAAGGACCTTGTATTTTGACAGCTTTTTGAATATCTTCAAAGATATATTGCAGTCAGCAGGGACTGCCATATCAACAAGGAGGCACCGTTTTTGTTTGTGGTCTTTAATAACAATATCTGGGCGGTTTGCTTTGATTGTTCTGTCAGTGTGTATTGTGTAATCCCATAGAATTTGAACAGGTCCTATCTCCCTAACCGGGTCTGGGTGTTGTTCATACCAGTTTCTTTCAGTTTTCTTCCCGTAGAAGTTGCAGATTTTCCAGCGCAGATATTGGCCCACTCTGTCATGTCGGGTTTTATACTCAGTGGATGCCAATATCGTGCAACCTGATACAAGATGATCAATCGTTTCTGGATATTTATCACAGAATCTGCATTTTGGGCTGACACAATATTTTAGTATGTGTGCTTGATAATTCCTAGTTAGCAAGCGTTGGTCCCGTGCAGCAAGGATAAAACATTCAGTTTCAGCTTTCAACTCTGCACTACGTAGCCACTGATGGGTACGGGTTTTGTCTACGTCAGCTTGTTTGGTACGGGCAGAGTATTGGCCATGAAGCAGTTTATCTTGCCAGCGCTTCTGTATCTGGTCGCTTGCATTCGTTTCAGCCGGTGTATTGTGCTGTAGTTGCATCTCTACGCCCATTTGAAATTCCTTATTATTATTATTATTATTATTATTATTTCTTTTGCTTTTTGTTGTATACTCATTTCCTTCCGGATCGCAACCAGAGACGTAAAATCAGAAATGACATTGCCGTATCCTGTCGACACTTCCACATTTTTTAAAAACAACTCAAAGAAAAGGCTTAAGCAGCGTTGTTGTAAGATACCTCCCTACAAATAGCCACGCCCTCAAACCCGCCCTGTTTAAACTCCGAGCAGCTAACTGCTCTCATATAGAGACTTATAATGCGAAGACTCTCACCTTAAACATTGACATGCGTCATGAAATTGCATGACATCTTACTCAAGCCAATGTCAGGAAACTCATACTCAGAGCAGATTGTTTGGCACATTAGTATCTGTCGGTACACATGAATACGGGAACCCTGTTGAACAATACAACAAGAATCTGTATCGTTGGTACCCGCATACGTTACAAAAGTACAGAAATCATGCCGAAGTTGCGATTTTATGGACATTTTGAATCAGTACATAGAAATTACAGTCATTTAAGAATACTTATTCAGAAAAGCATCAAACCCAGTACCATATAAGAACAACTGGACAGCCCGAAAGTTCTCACCCTCATAAATATGACTACGCAAAGAAAAGTTCCAGAAAATGTTGAACAAATTAATCATCCTTCCATCAGACAGCCCATATGTCTCACCACTACATCTGATGCCCCAAAAACCGAGTTTCCGAGTATTTGTTTATTACAGGAAACTCAATTCTTCAAACAACCTTAATTGCTACCCAGTCCCTCATATCCATAACTTTGCATCAGGACTACAATGTACCCACATAATCTCTGAAATCGACCTAACCAAAGAATATCACCAAATCCTCTTGGCTATATACGACATTCCCAAAACAGCTGTTATCACACCATTTGGACTACATGATTTCGTATAAATGCCAGACGCTTCTCAGACATTTCAACGACTAATCGACGAAGATTTACGTGGTCTTCCCTTCGCATGAGCGTATATTGACAATATCCTGATAGCCAGCGAAGACAGCAACGCATATAAATAGAATCTCCATGAACTGTTTCAAAGATTGTCACATTTTGGTCTTCGGATCAATGTAGACAAATCTGTCTTTGGCTCGCCAAATATTAACTTCATTGGACACAACATTGACGTTGATGGTATCTCGCCCCTACCAGAGACATTTCTTACCAGGAGAATATTTCTGTGACATTACACCCCCACCGACTACATTTATACAAAACCTATGCAACAAAATAGCACGGTTGAAATACACACCAACACGACACGCCATAAAAGATCTCAACATACCAAAAAACCTTCACGACTGCGAGGATATTTAATACGGAATGACACCGTTAAACGACCAATCCCACCCAAGGTCCCTTCAAAGTTATCAACTGACCAGATAAATACATAAAAGTCAAGTGTGGTAACATTACAGACACCATCGCTATCGACAGAAACAAGACAGTAATTCTGGTAAAGATGCCACCAAAACCAGCTTCAGACTCACAACCACAACTAGGCGCACCTCTCAGGCGACACACAAAATAAGGAAGGAAAATCACTTTTCCTAAGCATCTTGATATTTACATACGTTATTAATTGGTATGATCAATTGTCTAGTGGGAGAGCCTTATCCTGTCGGCACTCCCACATTTTTAAAAACAACTGGAAGAAAGACCTTAACGAGTGTAGTCTTAAAACTGATACAGGATATAAAGAGGACTCAAAGAAACAAAAAAAAAAGCGCACCGAGAATCAGATGACTTGGATCAATGTGTAGTATCTGTCGTCGCTTCAGCCAGATCCTTCCGCTCCAGCTAACTCCAAAAGTCGCGTTCAGACAATTACTGCAAGACAATCGAATAGTGATACTATTCGAGACTACATTGTTCTCTCTACTAAACCTGATTGTTCATACTAACACTTCTACTTCTCTGTATATATTCCTGTTTGTAATATATCTGTGTTATTCCATACCTTCTATAGTTTCCAGGTATTGTTTACAGTTCTAGTTGAACTAATTCTCTGCCTCCTTCGAATCTGGGCACATTCAGACGATCAACATCAGCCTTACGATGATGCATGTGAGAAGCTTTCTTATTTTTATATCTATTTGCTCATGTCATATCAATCGAGTTAAGGATGTTGAAACTGTATTGCACAACAAAGATAGTGAAAGTCTTTATGGCTGATATTGTTTTATGAATTCAACTCTGCATTTAACACCAAACGCATGCGCCTGGAGTATTTTTTTTTTTAATTTTACCTTTATTTAGGTATGCTGTATTCTATATCCTTCGCTGACTCCTAAGTATTTATAGCCTTTTTCTTCTTCCAGTTCCACAATCTTTCAGTATGTTTCTATAATTCTCCATTTCTTGAATTATACTTTTGCACATTTATCTAATCCGAAGTCCATACCGATGTCACCACTGAAATATTTTACAGTATTAAGGAAAACTTTCAGCATATTATCGTCTTTGGCAAAAAAATTACTATTATTAAAAAAATTATTATTAGTAGTAATAGAATTTTTATTATTACTATCATTATTAACATTAATGTTGCCTATATTATTTTTAAGTATTTTATTAGCTTTATTTATTATTTTTCCATATTTTCAATGCAACTCTATTATTTCGGTTGATATTTTTTACGAAGAGCAGGATTAAAAGCTGAAATCAAAGGTTTTATTCTTGCGGCACAGAACCATTTTTTATAATTTACTGTTCCTGCAAAGTGATTATCGACTGCTTAAAAATATTTTCCCTATGTGTGTTTCATCGTTGTAAAGATGGCGAAATCAAATTATAGTCTTTTTTTTCTATTATTTCTTTTACTATTTCCCGTTATATATACCAATTTCTTATGATGCCTACTTTCTTTTAAGACCAGTTCATAATCCTTTTTATTATCATTAAAAATGTTAAGACTACTATAATTTGTTGAAGCTCTCTTACACACCGATATAGGAATTTTTTTAAAAACATCTGGAATAAGGATAGAAGATTTATGAATGTATATATGTATGTCATTTTTCATTATTTAAGTTAAAAGTTATATCTAAGAAATAAATTTTATTTTTATTTACTTTTCTGTTGATTGCAAACCATAAGTTTTTGTAGAATTTTTGTTATCGCTTGTCTTTTCTACAACTCTGTTTGAACAAATCTTAATATTCATATTCGATCATCTATATATATTCTGTCTTTTTATTAATTATTGTAGCTAATTTTCATATTATATACATTCCTATGAATTCATATACCTAATCATATATAAGTCACTTGAACTTTTCTTAATTCATTGAATATTATAACTCAAGATATTTTAATATAATCTATTATAGACACAAATATTTAAGTAAATACTCTGTTTATAATGAACAGTATTAACAACATTAACCGACCTGAACGAGAAATTTCATAGAAAATTTGCGTTCTCCGACAGGAATCGAACCTGTATCCAAAACGGAACTGTCATATAGATTGACGTGCTATACGATTTTAGCTACAAAGGAGCGTCTGGTCAGCAAGGTCGAATTTACTGCTTTTAAACCACAAACTTCCCATGATTTCCTTCGAATGTCCATACCTGCATGAAGCGAATCTTAACGTAAAGAAATAATGTCACTCACTAAGAAATGGACAAAGTCCGACAATTATTTTAATATATTCATTGTTGTACGAAATTTATATATACGCAAATAATGCTCTGTGTATAATAAACAGTATTAATAACATTTATCGTCCGAGAAATTTCATTGGTAAATGTTGTTAATACTGCTTATTATAAACAGAGTATTTACTTAAATATTTGTGAATATATAAATGACGTATAACAATAAAATATATTAAAATAATTGTCGGACATTGTCCTTTTCATAGTGTGTAACTCCAGACATCTATACAGCGTTTTTTAGCAGAAGTTATGCTAAGCATAAAACAGATACAATTCTCGTAATTTACACTTATTTTCTCAGTTATTATTATTATTATTAGTAGTAGTAGTAGTATTAGTAGTAGTAGTAGTAGTAGTAGTAATAGTAGTAGTAGTAGTAGTAATATAATAATTGCAGAATTAAAACAATTATAATATATAATACAATATATATGTGTATGTCTTTCTGTCTGTATGTGCGTGTGTATTGAGGATAAAAATATATTATATATATAACTAATATATGTCACTGAAATGTGTGAATAAAGACAAAAGGAAAATTTATCTAAGCCGGCACGTTTCCTCCTATGGTATACTTTTATTAAAGCAAATATAAGTTGTTTTTTTTGTCCAAGTAAACAAAAGTATTTTTATTTTGCAACAAATATTTAAAAAGAAAAAATAAACATGTCGTTACTTTTTCATCTTTTACATTTAAGAACGCTCATAAATATACATCAGACTAACTGAAAAGTTTTAAAAACTTATAAAACATATATATATATATATATATATATAAATATATATATATATATATATATATAATTGTATTATATAAAGTAGCGGTGTTGTGACATTTAACACTTACAGCAGTTATTGTTGTTTGAACTTAGTTAAACCTATAATATCGTATACAGCATTTTATGGTCGGGCTGGCTACATGTTAATACAGGAAGTTCACGTTAGAAATTATTCCATCTTCATTATTTAAAAAATAAAATTCAAAAACGGTCTAACTTGTAAATATATTTAAACATACAAAATAATAAACGAAAATATATTCTAAATATACACAATAATAAAATGGTAAGAATCTAAAGAACTGAATCAAGAATGATTAAAGTGCATGTAAATTAACTTATACATGAAAATGTTATTCACAAAGACAAAGAAACTGAAATATGAATAACTGAACATATGAATATTATTTTAATGAATTTTTAATATATAACGCATAAAAAATGTGATAAAATCTTTTAGAGCTGTTTCAGTGAATGTTTTGGTTCATTCAACGAGACAACATGAAAAGGAGCGTCCACACAGCCGATACATTGTGGATATGGCAATGAAGATGAAGATAACAATCCGAATAATGTAACTGATGTAAATAATCATAATAACTCATGAAAAGGACTTTCAGTCTATTTTCCTCTTAAGTTTCAATATCATAAACAGAAATTAAAATTTTCGATGCAGAAATAAAAATAATTTTCTGAAACAAATTGAAATGCAATCTTGCATGAGTTGATAAAATCCAGATCGACAGAACTGGTTTATTCAATTATTCGCAATTGCAAAACGACATTTATTTGAATAAAAAGTAAGAGTCATGACGAACTACGAAAAAAAAAAAAAAAAAAACGAGACTGTTAAAAATCGATGACGTACATCAGATGAGAAATAATATTGTCTTTCTGGGTCCGTTTAGGGTTTTCATATTTTTCTAGAATTTTTACAACGCGTCATACATTATTGGCCACTTCCTGTTTTATCAATGTATAAATAAATACAAATTGGAAGTTTTATTTATTCACTGAATTATTTCAACATCTATCTATGCATATCCTCCTATATCTTTGAAATGAGGTATTATGATTATTTATATTATTTACATATCGAACTGTTATACTCATCTTCATTGCCATATTCACAACGTTTCGGCCGTAGTACGCTGCGGCCTTCGTCAGGTGATTGAAATTTCGAACCTCAAGGACACAAGGTGGATAAAGGCCTTGGTTAGATCCAGTGACTAGACCCAAAGAGTTGTGAGTTGAATACGAGGCTACAGCAGAGGGGAACCAAAACACTTGGATAGTTGAGGTAAAGGGAGATAACTGAGACATCAGGAAGAGTCATGACACGCGGAAGTAGAGCAATTTGCCCCGGTGGACGAAAAAAGGGTTCGGTTCGAAATTTTAATCACCTGAAGAAGTCTGGAGCGTACAAAGGTCGAGTCGTTGTGAATAAGGCAATGAAGAAGAGAATAACAGTCTGAATAATATAAATAATCTGTTTGGATAAAAGCGGATTTATTCTGTAAACCGAAAGCAGTGACTTCGATTAAATATTCTAGATTTCGAAAAGATACTACGTGAGTTTAAAATTTTAAAATTGGCCGTAAAGATGATTTGATAATATATTTAATAATGCGAAACTCGTTTTTTTTCCCATTGTAAGAGTGAACTGTTGTTAATTTTTTAAACATATTATATAGAATCTTCTGCCCCAACAGTGGAAATATTTCGGTGAATCCATTCTTAAGATTTTTAGTATCTAATTATGTGAAACTCAGTATTGTTAAATTTTGTCTCATTGGATGTGCATTTTCTGCTGAAGAGAAAGATCCTATTACTCAACATATACAGATGAATACACTGAAATAGACTGCCTGATATTAAAATGAAAACATTAATTTCCAAACTCAATTGATATATGGAAATCTGTGCTGCCATAAATTATTGTGCCTATCTTCCAGTTCGTTCAGATCTTAAAAATTAGAAATCAAATTTGTCTAGATTTGAACCGTTCTTTCCAAACAAGAAAATATTTAGTGATTTGACTCCAGAATAGAAGTGTGATTATTTCGGAGGTTTATACAGGCTAGCTGAAAAATACTGGAAAGAAATACCAGAAGAAGAGAGAAAGCAATTAAGAATTGATATTTAATTAACATTCTAAATAAATAAAATCTCATTATAAAAAATGCGTTCTTAATTTACTTGAATTAAACACAAGGTCACAGAAAATAGGTTCCTACTTTCAAATTCATTATACCAGCAATAGTTTAAAAAACTTCTTAACTAACTATATCCCTACATTAGGCGACCTATCGATTTGAAAATTTTTAACATTAGCAGCTACGTTTAACAGAAAATGTTGATAAGTAAAGAGATACGTATTTTTTAGGTTTCGTAAAATAGAATTATCGAACTATTTATTCCTAATATTCACTCGACTTAATTTCATTCAGTACGCGACGAAAACAGGGAAAATATTGAATAGGAATGTAGTATAAATGGAAAGTTCCTGCTTACCTTGAAAATATGGGGTCAAAATAATCTTTTTTTTTTTAAATTGTTCCTTGAGACATTAACTTCCACTTACTTTTTGAAACTACTACTAGGAGACGCTCTCCGGATTATAAGTACCCTGCGATAATTTTTCTTACTCTTTCCGCTTACACGTCAACATGTAAGTCTCTTGCGGGAGAACCCGTTTCATTGGGAAATGCATGAACAAACCACACACACGCACAACCCACGTACGTAAGCACATTCACTCATTTCACATACTTTGAACCAAAAAGCTTTCAGATTCTTTTATTACACACATCATTGTCTTTGTCACTTGTACGCTTTCTTGTTAATACATTATCATTTGTTTGTACATATATTGATTATTGTTGTTTCTTTCCATTTATTCACGTGGACTCAAATACCGATTCCGCCATTTTTGCTGTGGGTATTACAGGAGACACGCTTTTTTCCCAACAGAAAAAAACACGACGTTACTAACCGACTGCAACAGATGCAAGTAACCAGAGAAATGTCTACTTATATTTAATAGGCTTTGTCCAACCTATAGATAAACGAGTCAAACCCCGAATCTTGTGCTTAAAGTGGGGAATATATGCCTGCCTTGAATATGTGCATTTAAAATATATTTACAGATTGTTTGGAACCAGAAAAAGAGAGAAACAGGCTCGGCTATTTTATTGTCTTTTGATGAGTTTTATCTTATATGACTTCCTCCGTTTTTTATCAAGGCAGAACAGTTAATTTGTTTGACCTGAACACGATTGTTATAGCTACTACCAAACCTTTGCTTTCGATGGTCTCTCTTCGGCGCTTACAAAGTGAAAGTCGTTGGTAAATTCCAAGTGGAACAAAAGTTATCTGCTTGCACTAAATCTTCGCTCCTGAAACATTGATTAAGCGTCCGAGACAATTTGGCAGATGTGGCGTTATAGATTAAAAATCGAAGGAATATTGACAGACAAGCAAGATGTCTGCTTATTTAAAAGCAAAGGCAAAGACAGAGAAATTTCGAAAGAATTTCTTAATGGTGCAGAACATTGGAGTCATCAAATTGAAGGCGACAGGAAGAGATTTTGTAAACAGAACGAAATTACTTTTGATTGCGTTTCATTTTTAAACACAACTTGACGTCATGTTTACGAGAGAATTGGCAGAAATTCATACTGATTCTATGAAGATTGTCACAGAAGACAGTGAAAATGCGTTCTTATATTTGGCTTCTTTGAAAGAACTCAATGAAGAATTTAGGAAAATTTGGTGTGATAATAATTTCATGAGATTATTTCAAATGTTATTATTTTCTCATACATATTTTAACGTTTTAGCCTTTTTTTTTTTTTTTTTATTTTAGGTTGTGCTGGGGTCTGTCGCCCAGAACGCAGAGATAAAAAAAAAATACAGTTAAATATTCTTCTCTTGGTAATAGATTTTTTTTTCTCTTGTGGCAGTGGAGACTTCTGGGGTTATTGGCTCTCGTTCGATGTTGTTCCTTCGGAGGATTGGCGCGATTGCGTCTCGATTAAGGAATAAGCCTCGCGAAACGGAGTGGCTCTTGCAGAGTGTCTCACTGGGGATGTTTTGAGGTAATGTTTTTTCCAACATTATGGCTGGCAGAGCATAGCAAAAAAATTGTTTATAGTTACTTTGTTCAAACTATTTTTTCAATAGATAAATATTAATTTTTGATTTGAAAGAACAATATGAATAAGACGAAAGAAAAACTTTTTCCTCCTCTGATAGACTTTATCAAAGCAAATTGAGGTAATTTATTTTGAAATATTTCAACATTTAACAACAGAAATAGGGTTAAACACTTAAGAAACAGTGTCATCTGAACGTATGAAATTTTTTAAAAGCTGGATAACTCAACGTCAATTTGTCTTTAAGTTTGAAAATAGACATTAATGTATCCACCATTTCGGATGTTTAAATCTCTTCTTCGCTTAGTTGCTATTATTAACACAGGAGACACAGTGGAGCAATAGAGAGCTGCTTGGATTGAGGAATCTATCACATTCAAATACGTGCCAATACCTTTGGGAAAGGTATGAATCCTCTTCTTTCCCCCCAGATATGGGTAAATAGCAGGACAGACCGAGTTCTATAGCCTTGCCATACAAGGCTATAGAACCCAGTTCTATGACAAATAGCAACTGGCTTACCGCAGAAAGAAATGGCAACCAACTGCGTGAAAAATCCGTCTCATCAGTCATGTATCGAAAGATACATGATCGCCTAAGCGTGTATCACACATGACACATAACTGACTGACTGTTAACACAACGTTTCATTTTGGGGTGTTGTTCGTGAGAACAAAATAAAAAAAAAACTGGCAACGGTAATTGGTCAATTAATGTACCCACCGGACTAGAAGATTCAAGATTTTTAAGAAAACTTAAAAGATTAATAAGCAAGTAATGTAGATTGACCAAAAAGAGTATTTTGAACTATCCAGTATTACAAAATTAACCAGGAAAAATAGCTGCAGGATATTAATAGTATTGGCTATAAACAAAAAATAATTATCACCTTTAAGTAAATATCCTAAAGAGAAACGTGTATGTTCAGTGAAGCTGATTTCCTAAAAGTATTATTTGTGATGATTGTAGCTCTATACTGCATGAATCAGATGAATGAACTAGAATTGTTTTCCTTTTTGAAAACAGTCTATCAACACGATTTAGGGGTCAATGTACAGAAGGTAGATCAATGTTTAGAGATCTCTTCAAAGTTTCTAATAGTGTCAAGGTAAATGCAAATTATTATTCACTATTTGTGAGGAAGAGTTGTTTTTTTCTGTACACGTCACAACTAAGCCGCATTCTGTTCAAGCGTATAATCATGCAAAACAATGCTCATTCTACAAAGTTGACGATTGGCCACCTTAAAGAATAATAACTTCAAAGACACGGAATCAGTTGAATGGATTTCAGTCTCTCCAGATAATAATCCAATACCAAACTTTTAGTTCATCATTAAAGGATATATATGAGAAATGAAAAGAATATTCTAGCAAAGATCTATAAAGAATAAATATTGCTTCAAATGATGTTAAAATAGAAAATGGGCAAAAATTTAAGAAAATAAATTAATAAAATGACTTTAAATTTATAGAATGTCAAGCAGGCAATTCTTTTTCTATGAATCAAGACCTTTTAGAACGGAGACTCATTTGCCAATCTTTTGTTACTCTAATTTCTTATCCTTTACTCGTTTGAGTGCTAAAACCTCTTTCCTTGGCGTGTATCAAAAATTCTAGCTGTCACTGTATGATTTAAAATTTCAATTTCCTTGTAGTTTCTATTTTCCTTAAAATATCATCGTTACTCAAATGTTCTATCCGTAGCATTCTCAGCATTCGTTAGTAAAAGCACATCTCTGTCCCTTCAAGTGTCTTTTTTATCTGTAAAAGAAATTGAGCAACATTCGCTGCTGTATATGCATGACAGAAGTTTAGCGCTTTTTTGTTTCAAATGATATTTTAGCACTTCGTTTTCGAAAAACATCTTTCATTTGCTATTCCTATGCGCACTCAATTTTTTGTCATGTTTCCCGTCATCTGTTAGGACATGACCGAGCTAAATCTCTATACCTGATTACGACACGACCTAGCTAAATCTCTATAGCTGATTACGACACGGCCTAGCTAGATTTCTATATCTGATTACGACATGGCCTAGTTAAATTTCTATTCCTGATTACGACATGGCCTAGCTAAATTTCTATACCTGATTACGACACGGCCTAGCTAAATTTCTATACCTCCTTACGACACGACCTAGCTAAATCTCTATACCTGATTACGACACGGCCTAGTTAAATTTCTATTCCTGATTACGACACGGCCTAGATAAATCTCTATACCTGATTACGACACGGCCTAGCTAAATTTCTATACCTGCTTACGATACAACCTAGCTAAATTTCTATTCCTGATTACGACACGGCCTAGCTAAATTTCTATACCTGATTACGACACGGCCTAGCTAAATTTCTATACCTGCTTACGACACGACCTAGCTAAATTTATAGACCTGATTACGACACGGCCTATCACATGTTCAATCCATAATATTCTCAGCATTCTTCTGTAAAGCCACATTTCTGTTGCCTGAAATCTCTTCTTCATCTCTGAGCTGATTGTCCAGTATGCACTGCCACATAGAAGAACCGATATTACATAACAATTTAGTATACATTTCTTTGTTTCTAACTTTTTTTTCTAGTTTCTTAATATTTTGTTTAGCTTTTGGAAGGCATCTTTAACTATTCCAATGCACCTTCGAATTTTGGTGGCTCATTCTGTGTTCTCTCTTAAAGCATTTCGTATATATTTAAATTTTCTCTACTGTTCCATTTGCTGAACTGACAGCCATAAATTCTCTCTTACAATTGATGTTTAGTCTTCTCATCTCGTTTTCCTTCAGTACATTCTATAAAAGTTCCTGTAATTTCCTCTCTCTGAAAGCCACGTTAGATCGAGGCTTTCATATGAATGTCATGAATGGCGCCAAACCCTTTCAGAAATATTTAAATTTCAGTTATATATAACTGCTTTCCCAGATCAATGGTTGAAAATATCTCCTAGCGAAAAAGCATCTAGTTCTTAGTGAGAACAATACTTTTTTCGGAACTTATGGACTGACGCTACAGAATCACAAACAAAGAATTGTAGCAAATAAAAGAAACCAGATTTCTTGAGATCATTCAACAGCTCCAACAACTTTAATAGATAGCATATACAACTCGAAGAGAAAATAATGACTTGATCAACTTCTAACTTCTACCACACTTCAAACAAAAGGTTAGGAAGGAAACACCCATCAATACGTGTAAGAGTGATAGCAGTTACTGAACTTGGGAAATCTGTTTTCCTGAATGTCGTGGTGTCCTCCATCTAAGAATCTATGTTAGACTCTTCCGCCTACTGTAAGTTTAGTAAGAGAGAAGGGACAGTGAACAGTGAATGAATGCAGCGCTGGTTCATACGATACAGTCTTACTAGTCGTGTAATACTTTTCTGGTGTACTTACTGTTTAATATATATATTTGAAAACCTGGTTTTTGTTATTACTTAACCATTTACTTGGTCACAACACTGAATAAATGCTTTGTTGGAAAGTTTTTTTATAGATATCGACTGACAGTAGCAATAATTCTTCGGTCAATGAATGCCGAATGTTTCTTTATAAGGAAACAGCCAATATTACCATTACCATTTTGGAGATTACAAGTATAGTAACAACTAAAAGAGACTATATATGGCGATGGGGAAAAAAAGATGTATGCGGACAGCCTTTACACTGTACTAAAAATAAGGGTATTTTTAAAAATCTGATTTCAATGTTTTACAACTAAAGCTTAAAAAGTGATTGCAAATACATACTCTTCGAGAAGATTAGAGAGTAATAGATTAAAGCAACTCCGATAAACGTGCTTAAAATTATTCTTGCCCGAGTACATTCTTCCAATCTATAGATCAACCATTCGCCCTTGCATGGAATACTGCTGCCATATATGGTCTGGAGCCCGCGCTGTTCGTCTCAAGGTCCTCGACAAAATCCAGAGACGGATATGCAATGTGATTGGTTCTGATCTGTACTTTTGTCTACAGTCACTTTCTCACAGTGTGCCGTCGCTTCCCTCTGTCTTTTCTATAAATACTTTCACGATAACTGCTCCGATGAGCTACTTTCGCTGGTTCCCAAACTACATGAATTTAAGCGTGATACTAGCTTGGCATCTCAGCTCCAACTTTTCGCTGTTGAAACTTTTAAATGTAGCCGTCTCTTCTACTCCAATAGCTTCATGTCTTGCACTTCCCTTCTGTGGAACTCCCTTCCTCTTACTTGCTTCCTTGATAGCTATAATCTTCAATTCTTCAAATGCGATGTCAATCGACATCTCCAGATGCCTTTATCTAATTACCTGTCTTTCTCGTCATCCTTTCCTCTTTCAGGCCTCTTTACTCTTGGTCCTACTCTCTGTAACTCCTTGCGTGATAGTTGCACTACCACCTTGATTGAGGCGAAAACATGTGCATATACCTTAGTATAACTACGAGAAGGCTAGAATCGTTGTGCACATATGTGATGTTCCATACGCATTTTTTCTTTATGTTTAATAACACATCTAAGGAGTTGACTTGTTTTGTACAAACCTATTTTCACACTCAGGTCGTGATTTTACTCTTGCTCCCACTACTTGTAACCCCGTGTGCACTAGCGGCACTCCCGCCTTGCTTGGGGTAAAATGCTTAAAAAAGTACGAGTGAATGCAGAAATTTTTCGTAGCGTCTAACTTTCCAAAATCTTAAGGAATTACTAAACATAGGAATGTATATATATGTATCCGAGTATTTGTGTACGTGTGTGTGTGTAAAAATTGACAAACACTTCATTTATGCAGTTATCATATGAGAAATCGTGGAAAAAATATATTTCCTTTTAACTACACAGCTTTATAATTCCTAAAATAAAATCCAAGAATAACATGAAAACATAACATTTTAATTATAAGAAACAGGAACCACGAAAAGGTTGGAATTTTGTATTCAGAAGAAACATTTTTGCTTCTTTTTTAGTTTCCTAGAGACATCCGAATAAATTAATGAACTCCCTATGGCTGATCCGCCATTATTTCTTGAAAAGGCATTAATATCGCAGAAGATTTTAGAAAGACACTTCATGTATTCAGCTGTCTGTTCGCGGTCGATAATTAAGGAAAATGAACAAAGCCTCATATCGTTTCTCATCTCTTTTGTATAATTTCTAAACATTAGGTAAAAAATAAACTCCTTTCAAATCTAAGATTTGGGGGGGGGGGAAAAAGGAAAAAAATTTACCCGGTAAATTTGTCTTTGTTCCCTGTCATTATGTAAAGTAGGTTCAGTGTACGCCAGCGGTCATCATTTGTTATTTTGATTAAGGTTTTCCCTTCATACTGGACCTCCTTTTTCTTCCAACCAATATCAGGAATATTGATTGGTTCATTAAAGTATGGTGTTCAAAGAAGCTGAATCAAGAACGCGATGCTTGCTCAATGCAAACTGGTCAATGATTTTACATTTATTTTTATGCAAATGCATCATGGATGTAAAGGTCAGTTTCCTGTCTCTACATCATCGTTTAGCCACGTTCAGGTTATCAACCTTAATAACTGTATCATAAATAAAGACAATCTGAAAGACTATTTCTTTAAAATCATGGGAGAATCAAGAATAACACGAGATTCATTCCTGCACTATCAGCGCGCATAACACTGGTCAAATCGATTTTTGATGCCAAGAAACAAAACACGTTTTTTAGCTAATTTGATGGTATTGATTCCGAAAATGACCTTAGTTTTTCATGGTTAGTTACCGTTTTTGCTGTTCTGAAATTGCTCATTTTGGGGAAAAAGATCAATTTACGATCTTGGCTGATCGCAAAATTTAGTTAATAAAGGTCGTAGAAACCCATCAATTTTCAGGTAGGCCGAGAAATTTATGTCAGCCATCTGAAATAAAACATTTTTATAAGAAAAAAGTTTTTTTGAGTCAAAATTTTAAAATAGAAGTAAAGAATTTTTCCATTTTATCTCCAAAATTCAAATTAAGTGGGAAACTTTATCAGTAATACACCAGTAGAAAACCTGATACTTAAAGTGACACCAAAAAATGAAATCCTAAAATCTTCTGTTTGATAGTCATAAATTTATTCCGTCATTTTTATCTCTTCACTACGGAAGGAAACCAACCACTTTGAAAGCATTTTATTTTAAAAGTTGGAAACACAAGACGTCCCAATTGAATCCCATATTCCATTGTACATGATACTGCTGGACTAACAAAAAGGGACTTAAATAACACTGAACATGACAATCAAGTAAGAGAAAAATTTTATTATAGTTCTTATGTTCACGAAGGTTTTATTTCTGCTGTTAATTTATTAAATGATTTTGTGAAAATACTTGTTGGTCTTGGTATATTCAATCGTGTTATTTTTCAAGACTTGGGGTCTGATTGTTATTGAAAAATAATATTTCTCAATAATCTGACCAATATTTCTTGGTTTAAATACGAATTGATAGGTTTCTACGATTTTCTTTTGAGAAATATTGCTATCTTTTAATATCATATATACTGAAAACAAATAAAAAAATATTTTTTTCCGAAAATAAGACATTTCTGTATAGCAACAACGGTAGCTAAGAAAAAGTAAGATCATTTTCAAAGTCAGCTCCCTCAAATTAGCTAAAACGATGTTTGGTATCTCTACATCATTTCAAACCTTTTTGCTGGCCAGTGTAATAAAACTCGAAAGGCTCCTTTAGAAATACTTCCAACCAAATAGTTAAAGCCTGTTTCTTATATAATTTCCAATCATAATAGGAGATAAATGAATAATGTTATTAATTATCAAGAATGGTTTTATATCAAGCTTTATACGAAACAGAAAAGTTGTACAGTCATTAACTACAATTTCTTGAAAGCCAATACAAATATTAACTGGGATAAGAGGAATTAGAGTGACGAATTACCTAACCAGAAATGGTCTGTGAAAGTAGATTTCTCGGGTAGGTGCGCAGATATATGTTGATTTCTACTGGGTTCTGTTAAACAGGCGCAGTAACAATGAACTTGACGAGGACCGAACTCACTCTACGAGCAATGATTTAATTCTCTTTATTATGGCAGACTGCCAAATATTTAATATTTAATTTCTTGCACACAGCTACAGTATAGAATTAACTCGTGACAATCTCACTCACTAATGAAATAATGATCAATCTAATTTGATTTCGACCCAACAATTGCCGATTCTTATTTACGTAGATAAGTAGTCATTTAGAATGACGATTTATTGCAATGTCTGTTGGTTCACTGACTTAATAGAGGTCATGGGTGAAGTTCCGACTATCACCTAGTAGCGACTCTATCACGGCAAAATTCAGCAACAGGACGTGGTATTGATTCCACAAATGGTCGGAAGACATATCGACAGGTGTTGGGACTATGCCGTTCAGCCCACAGTCGCCTGGCATGTGTAGGTGCCATATCTTATATGCAAGTACATTAATCGACCACATTCTGTAAATGTTCAACTGGACTCATGTCAGGTGAATACGATGACGTCACCACTGATCAGAAGTTTCGAATGTTCTTCTCAAACTAATTCTAAGCAACTTGACCCCGATGAGAATGACTTATCGTGGTAGAAAACGCCACAATTTCTAGGGTATATAGATTCCTCCAATGGAAGTATATGGTTACGAAACACCACACTGAAAAGTGCTAGTGATCGTTCCAGCATCCCTAACATATACCACGTGATCACTCTTGGCATCTTTATAGAAAGAAAAAAAAGCCCGCATGTATATCCTCTTCGTCAAAACGTCTTGGTTACTTTTTTTAGTCATATTTAAATTGCTTTGTTCGTCTCAGCATTAGCTGTCTATATTTCTGAGATAAGGTATTATGTACAATATTTACATTATTCGAACTATTGTCCTTATCTTTGTCGCCATATTTATTACAACGTTTCGGCAGTTGTACGCTCCAGCCTTCTTCAGGTGGTTGGAATGTCGAACTGAACCCTTTATTTCGCTCACTGGGGTAGACTGTTCTAGTTCAACGTGCCATATTTAATAGATGTCAGTTATGAGTTATCCCCTGTTAATTCCCCTCTCCAAGTTCTCCACTTCCTTAATTGGGTATTGAACACACACTCTTTGGGTCCTGTCACTGGATCTAACTAACGCCTTTATCCACTGTGCCATGTGTCCGAAAACTTGACAATTCATCCTAGATCGAATTAAATATACTTACCTGGCATAGGAATTAACTATTAGGCAATGATGGTTTACCGAGGCGTGGTTAACGTGTCTGTGATATAAGAGGAGCTATGATTCTCCTCATTTTAGATGGGATAAGTTGCCCAGACCTGGGGATTCCAACTCCTATGCAGCTCCCTCCTCAGGGCACTAAAGAGATTAGGTCAGTGTAATATCGATATACAACGTGGCAGTGGTCACGTGGGTTGGGGAAAACATTGTCGTTGGCCTATATGTAAAGTATACGTATGGCTCTCCCCACATTAAAATGACCTTGTGTCACATCCAGCCTTTATGGGGAGGCCGGGTAAATATACCTAGCAACAATAACGTAGATATATTGACGAGGCTTTGTAGGAGATGTTAACACGTTTTTCATGACAGATGTATTTGTTATATCTTGCAGCAATGCTTATACTGAATTCCCTATTTGAAGTCGTTGCGTGAACTTGCATGGTTACAGATCTATGTTGCATCATTCTTAGTCGAATTATAACAGTGTTAGATTTTAAAATAATATTGAAATTATTTCTAGCCCATCTATTATACACTTATACTCATGCTTTTTAATACATTGCATAGAAGTACAAACATTGAAATTTACAATAGAAATTATAATTATGGATAAATATTAGTAAAAGAAAAACCATTAAATAATTTTAAATTATTATTTTTAAATTATTAATTTTTTTTTTAAATTATAAAAGCTGCGAAATATCGAGATAGTTGTAATTTCAACTATTACTGAATAACTTTCCTTAATTTGGATTAAGAGGTTTAATTACGAGATATCGAACTACAAGCTCCGTCCTTAAATATGTAAATATATTTGGATTTGTTTTTCCTGTCCTTCATCATAATTTCACAGGGAATAGAAAAAGTCGATTTACTTTGTAGAAAAGATCATGGACTGACCTATTTTCACTTAAATTGAATAAAAATAGAAAATGTTTTTCTATCTTTCTTACCCGGTCTCGTCATGTCGGCCAGTCTGTCTAACTTTTGAACACTAAACAGAAGTGTTTAGTTTCTCATTCTCTGTTTTCTCTGGCCCTTCAGGATGTGCCGATCATGGCTCTCCATAATTTCCTGTTGTTTTTAGCTCCTAATAATTTTTCCTTTTTATCTCTTCTAAATCTTGTTCCGCTATCCATTTACTCAAGCTTGCTAGATAGGTTATGCGTTGTTTTCCTCTGCTCCAATTGCTCTCAATCTATCCTGTGAGTATTCAAATTTCCAAGCCCTCTTTCCTCATTATGTAGCAAAAACTATCAACTCTCTTTTTCTGTGTCCTCTTTGTCAAAAGTTTCATCGATGCTCACATATTTAGTCCATGGTACTCTCAAGATCATTCTGTAGAATCAGATTTATATTACTTCAAATCTCCTCTTCATCTGTGAGGAGATTGTCCAGCATTCACTGCCATATAAAGTGACTGATATTACGTAATGGTCCAATAGTCTTTTCTTTTTTTTCTAATGATATTTTTCTGTTTCTTAATACTTTGTTCAGCTTTTCGAATGCATCTTTGGCCTTCAGATTTCACTGTCACACTTTGCATTTTCTATTAAAACACTCACCAGTTATTTAAATATGAGCACTGGTGAAAAAATGATTTCTGAAGACAATAGGTTTATAATACCCAGAAATTCTTGAGCAGATTTCCTCAAGGCCAATGGCACAGTTGATAAAAGCGTTAGTTAGATCCAGTGACAGGACCCAAAGATTATGTGTTCAATACTTGTTTAAGGCGGTAAAAAACTTGTAGAGGGGAATTAACAGGAGATAACTGATAACTGACATCCATTAGATATGGCAGTCTACCCCAGCGAGCAAAATAAAGGGTTCAGTTCGACATTCCAACCACCTGAAGACGGCCGGAGCGTACAACGGCCGAAACGTTGTGATAAATATGGCAAGAAAGATGAGGATGATAGTTCGAGCAATGTAAATAGTCTACATAATAGCTCATCTAAGAAATATAGGCATTGTTGTACTTGTTTGATTTTAGTAACTTCAACTGGTAATTCACCTTTTGGCTGTTCGTTTTGGGGATAACCATGCATTCTGTCTTGTTGCAAGTAATCTTTAGTCTTTTCTTCTCGCTTTCTTTCACTACCTTCCGTAGAAGTTCTTGTAGTTTCTTTCTGTGTCTACTCTCAACACTTATTATTTTTGGCATGATATTATTTCTGGTATGATATTATTTTTGGTATGATATTACTTTTGGTATGGTAATACTTTTGGTATGATATTACTTTTGGTATGATATTATTTTTGGCATGATATTGTTTTTGGTATGATATTGCTTTTGGCATGATATTATTTTTGGTATCATATTACTTTTTGTATGATATTACTTTTGGTATGATATTATTTTTGGCATGATATTATTTTTGGTATGATATTGCTTTTGGCATGATATTATTTTTGGTATCATATTACTTTTTGTATGATATTATTTTTGGTAGAATATTATTTTTGGTATGATATTACTTTTTGTATGATATTTTTGGCATGATATTATTTCTTTAGTTAACCGTTTCATTCCCATTGTCATTTGCAGTCTTGTTTTTTTTTCTGAATTTCCATTTCACATTTCGTTCTTTTCAAGTTTTACACGTTTCCAATTGGTTCCTGGTATATTTTTCATCTTCACAATTTCCAAGATATTGTGGATTGAAAAAACCTGAATAAAACTGTTTTATATTCATATGTATTTGAAAGGTATTAATGTTTAACATCACGTAAAGCCAATTTTTTTGAAGATTCATTTTTGTAGAAGTTCTTTTCATATGGCACTAAAATGTTATATTATTCATGAGCTATAAAATTTAAATTTTCTCCAAATATACGGGTGGGTTGGTTAGGACATAAAAAGCAATATATTTTACCCTCCCTTGAGTAGATTTAGAATTTGAAAAGTCTAAATTTTGAGGTAAATGCATTGATATATAATTATTCTTTATCATTTTAGATTATTATCTACTGAAATTATAATAATAGCAAGCTGCTCGCTTCCGAGGATACACGCCCACTAGGGTAACAGATGCCAACTCGGGCACATTTGTGATGGTTCAATATCCACAGTGCCAATCTATGGCGAGCGGACGTTAGTTACATTTTCTGGGAGAGAGCGCATCATCTGGTGTGATCAACAGTTTCAAGAAGGTTATTACATTTAAAACCTCGGTCACGATGGCCTGTGACTTCGTGCATCAATGGCCTCTGAATAGTTTAATTTGCTCAATTTCATTCACAAGGCTTGGGTCAACCCGGGGTATGGTTTTCAGGCACTTTCCAAACTTGCCGCACCCTGCGAACTGATCCTCAGTCTGATAAAGTTCCTGATAAATCAGCCATGATGAGATTTGAACTCGCGTCTAGAGATCGGAAAGCGAATGATGTAACCAATCGGCTACGCGCACTTATTAATTAAAAATTAATAAATTACCAAATATCTTTACAATAAAAATCAGTAAAAATTATATATATTTTCATTGGTGGAGTAATGGGTAGCGGGTCGGATTGAGGAACCGGAGAGCCAAGTTCGAATTCTAGCCAAATCCATTACATTTACTTACGTGCTAATTCCCTTGGGAAAGGTATGAATCCTCTTCTCCCCACCCAGCTATGCGTAAATAGCAGGACAAACCCGTTTCTATAGCCTTGGCTGGCAATTTGTTTACCGCAACCTATTGCGGGGGAAAATCTGCCTCTTCAGTCATGTATCGAAAGATGCATGACCGCCTCAGCGTGTATCGCACATAACTGATTGGTACTTGTTCTGTTGTTTCAGCTTACTTATTTATTGAATTTACTTATTTATTTAATCGACATGTCTTCATAGTAGATATTTTGATGATGGCCTTTACTCAGCAAAACGATGTTTCTCTCTTCTTTAGTTACACAGAGACAATTTCCATACGAATATAACAACTAAACCTCCAAATGCCAAATTAATATAGATTTATGTGAACCGTATATGGCCTTTTTATTGAGCGATTATCCAGCCCGAAAACAAGTATGCTAAACGAAATAATTGCCTTTTCTTTGTACATTCTTCAATATTGATAGAACAATCCTGTTTCTAATTGACAAATCAGATTTTGAAAAGAAACTATACAAAATGATTTAAACTCGGGGTCATCAAGCTTTGATTCTGCGGTAAATGATTGACAACCTCATTTGAAATATTTGATTGTTGCAAACGATCAGCGAAAGGAATTTTTAATGTTTAATTGCCTATATCTTTTCCTTTTTGGGTGGAGTGCTTGCGTTATTTTAAAGAAGACAGCCATATTTAGTTTATTTAACATTTTAACAGAACTAGCGTTTTTAGTCCATGGGTTTTTAGTTCAGGTATTAACAGATTATTTACTATTTTATTACAATTAAATTTATTGCAACCAACAATTTTGTAATTTCTACTTGTTCTTCAATGAATTTTCACAAAGGGCAAATGATAAAAATGGTGGAACATAGATGCTGGCTCTCTGATATACTGAAAACAATTTTCTTCCGGAAAAGACAGCAATCTAATCTTCCGTCATGCTAATCGCTTAATTGCTAAGCTACATCAGTCAAGTACAATATCCAGCCGTTATATGAATCTTCCCGTCTAGTCGACAAAACTCCCACTTTCCTCGTTCGCTCCTAATATGATGAAAGCTACAAAAAGATATATGGAAATTATATTAAAAATTCACTGCTTAATTCATGCAGTTAAACTAATTACGTGAGAGTGATAATAATGCATTTTTGGCAGGTTAGTGTCTTACTTATCGCTCGAAATAATCCCGCCAAATCAGATCAAATAGTAAAGGATTAATACAATTCCAAATTTATTCACTCCTTACCTATAAGAAATTATGAGGCTGTAACAAAACATTCCCGGGCGAGAATCTTCTGTCAAACTCTACAACTGACTAAGCATGTGAGAGGAATGATTGAATTGTTCAGAGTTAGGCTCATGGTTTCGCAAAATTCTTCAATGCTACATGAAATTTATCTTGGTTTAAGGTTTCACTCGCCTTAAACCCTCGTAATCTTGAACTGACATTTGTTCTGCTTATATTTAACTGGAAGAATATTCACCAAAAGCCTAAAACAGCATTTTCAGAGTTTTGGTATCAATCAAACTTCACTTAGCATTTGATGCTGTCATGTTGCTTCAATTTACCAGCCATCGTAAAGGTAACAGAAATATTCCATACACAAGATTACAATACCTCGTGTAATAAATGAACTTAACCAAGTGGTACAAACTTATTGATACACTGAGTCAATAAACTTGGTACCAAGGAGAACCATTAAATGGTATTTATATGGTATGTATTGGTTATTAAGTTAAAATTGCTCGAGATCTAATATATGAAAAACATGTGTACTTAAAAACAGAATAAGCCGTTTAAAGTAGGATTAAAAGAAATTAATCGATTAGAGAACTTGATAGATTTAATTTTGAAAAGCTGAAATGAAATTTTCTTTGATTTCATCAATAGTCATTGTGATTTTGTTTTCACTCCAAGCAAGGGCTTACAGAAAGTGGGAGCAAGTGTAAAGAGTCGTGAAAGAGGAAAGGATGAAGAGAAGGAGGGGGAATAGATCAAAGCATCTGGAGATGTCGATGGACATTGCATTTGAATAGTTGGAGATTATAGCTATCAGGGGAAACAAGAGGAAGGCGTTCCACAGACGGGAAGTGCGAGACATGAAGCTATTGGAGTAGAAGAGACGGCTATATTTAACCGTTTCGGCAGTGAAAAGGTGGGACTGAAATGCCGATCAAGTGGTACGTTTGAATTAATGCAGTTTGGGAACTAGCGAAAATAGCTCGTCGGAGCAGCTACCGTGAAAGTATTTGTAGAAAAGACAGAGGGAGGCGTCGGTACGTCTGTGCGAGAGCAGCTGTTGACTAGATGCCAGATCAGGACCAACCACATTGCATATCTGCCTCTGGATTTTTTCGAGGACCCTAAGACGAGCAGCGGGGGCTCCAGACCATATATGACAGCAATATTTAATGGAAGGGAGAAAGTCTGATTAATAGATTTTAAGGATGGACTCGAGCGAGAAAAATTTTCTGGCGCGACATAGAGAACCAACTTTCCTTACGACAGATGAAGATATTGATTCAATTTAATTGTTCCATCTCACGTCAACGAACAGTGTGAGACCAAACAGTCGCAAAGAGGTGCTCACGTGGAGTTGAACATCAGACATTCTAATGGGAGGCAGGGTGGATTCTCTGTGGTGGGTAATACAGAGCAGTTTTTTTTTTTGTTTTTTTGTTGTTTTTTTTTTAGGCTTTAAGTTAACTATTCAATTCTTGCTCCATTCAACAACCGATTGGACGTCCTTTTCGAGACCAACGGCGAGGTTAGTTTTGTCAACGATACCAGATTTGCGATTAATGCATGAGTAAATAGTGGTGTCGTCTACATAGATGCCTACTTGGGAACTGATGGCATCGAGAAGATCGTTAATGAAGATAAGGAACAGTGTAGGACATAGGATAGCGCCTGCGTTCGTAAGCTGGAGAATCTGGTAAGAACGTCCCTTATTACACGGTTTGACAGGAATGATTGTATTAAGTCAAATAATCGTCCTGAAATATCGTATCCCTGAAGCTTACAAAGAGGCCAGCATGCCAAACCCTATCAAACGCCTTAGAGATATCTAGAGCCACGGCACAAGCTTCACCGTTGTTGTGAAGTGTTTGGTAGACAAATTCAGTTATGGCCGTGATGACATCAGCTGTAGACCGGGCAAAACGTAAACCATATTGCTTGTCAGATAGCAGATCATGGGATGTAAGTTGCTTAACCACTTTGGCGTTGATTAAAGCTTCAAAGATTTTCCCGAATGGTGCTATGAGACTGATAAGACAGTAGTTAGATGGGTCAGAAGGTTAAGAGTTCTTAAATACAGGTACAACAGATAAAGACTTCCAACAGGATGGAGAGCCGGAGTCGTTGAAGCAGTAGTTGTATAGTTATGGCTGGTATCCCATCCCAAACGCTAGCATAGTGAGGGTCTAATTTAGTTATGATGCCTAATATCAACGATGGGGTTATGGGCAACTCGCTCAACGGAGCCTCATTTCTAGAGGGAAATCGCGTGTGGGTACACCGGACGAGTCGAGCGTTGAATTGGGTGAGAATTTACGAGCAAAGCAGACGGTGTTTTGGTCAGTGTGTTTCCTGGATTGTCTCGGTATTATCAGAAGGAAACAGGTTATTTTATGCACTATGCTTTAATTATCTGTGTTGTGATACGGCTGATGTTTTTTTCTGTATATATAAAACCTCCCTTTATAGATTTATATATGAAAACCGAAAAAAGAGTCTGTCTATATTTCTGAGATCAGGTATTATGTACAGTATTTACATTAGTCGGACTATTGTCCTCATCTTTGTCGCCATATTTGTCACAACGTTTCGGCCGTTGTACGCTCCGTCCTTCTTCAGATCCTCAAGGACACATGGCACAGTGGATAAAGGCGTTGGTTAGATCCAGTGACAAACTCAAAGAAGGTGAGTTCAATACCTGGTTAAGGCAGTGGAGAACTTTCAAAGGGAAAATTAGCAGGAGATAACTGATAACTGACATCCATCAAACATGGCACGTGGAACTAGAACAGTCTACCCCAGTGATCGAAATAAAGGGTTCAGTTTGAAATTCCAAACACATGAAGAAGGCCGGAGCGTACAACGGCCGAAACGTTGTGACAAATATGGCGACAAAGATGAGGACAATAGTCCGACTAATGTAAATACTGTACCGAAAAAAGAGATTGGAAATCATTTTTCAAGTTCATGTCCATCATGGAGCAATCGTTTGGTACAAAGCCCAGTACATTTATTCATTCACAAAAATACTTCTTTAAAATCGAATCATAAAATTTCTTGATTGATATTTAGTAACAGTGTCGGCTTCTGAATAGCGTTGTTTATCTAGAGCCGCTGTCGTTCGGCCTTTGTACTTCTCTTTGTTTTATTTCAGCCTCGGGTGTACATTTTCGGTGAGTGCAGTCAAACTGATTGATGGAAGGGGCAGAATTATTCACCCATAAAATATTTCTCCAAGTTAAATTGTATTTCCTCCTGTCAAGCTAGAAACTAGGCTTTGATCAACCAGCAAAAGGGAGAGAGAAATAGAGTAACAGAAAGAGTGAGAGGAACAGACAGCGACAGAAAGAGATACAGGGACAAATAGAATGAGAGAGAGAAAGAGAAAAACACAGAGAAAGGAAGTGGTATAGAGAAAGACATCTAGACACGCACAGAGAAATATATATGTCAGGAGTAAAACTGAGACAGACGAAGAGAGAAAAAAAAATAAAGGAAGAAAAAAAGAAGGAAAGGCAGACAAAGTAAACGCGATTGCGTTGTCAGTTATTTCTTGTCATTTCAATATTGAAATATGGCCAAACCTATTTCTTATTGATCTTACTGAAATTTGATGTCGTAGGAAAGTGATAACTTCAGTCTGTAATTCAGTTCGGCTTGATTAAAAGAGTTTCAATTTGTTTCTTATTTTAAAATAGAATACTGACTTAAGAGATTCCGTTGCTCTCCATTCAGATTTCATATTATCATTTAAGGTTTCGATAAATAAGCTGGAAAATTTGTTAATTTCGCTTTAATCTCGGCGAAAAATTGTTTTATATTTGAGTCTAATCAGGTGATAGATTAAACCTGGTTACTTATAACCTAATCCATCTCCATGTGGCCTGAAGTCGCAAATGAACTTATATTTCCAGTCCATTACAGATCGTCTGCGGAGGCCACACTGCTGAGGTATGCAATGGAAACAGGTTGGCAGTCTAATAAAAAAAATGTGGGGCTGCCACTTCTCTTCTGCACCAATTCTTCGTTTTTCGTTATACCTTGTATTCCGTTATTCATTGTATTTTTTTTGTGGTTCCAATCTTCGCTGCTAACCAGAGACTTGTTTGAACAGGAATTTCTTTTGAAGAGGATGGAATTCCATCATTGCTACGTGTCTTGCCACCCGTGAGTTTTGCAGCCCAGTCCGAAGCGAGAATCCCAGTATTACCTTTGAGGTCACTCCAGTGCCAATTTATAGTGATAAAGAAGCAAATCTGATGGAAAAACACGAGTCGGCATAGATGGTATGTGATCCATGATGTCGTTCTATATAGAAGTTTGGATATCACAAAAGCTTTTTAAATATTCTTGTCTTTCTTGAGATGTAATATACCAAAAACTTAACTCACCTTGGCCAGACTTTTATTTATCTGCCTGTCTATCCTGGTGTAAAAAGGTAAATATATTCGTGAACTACTTTCAGCTATGTTGGAACAATGAAGACAAATGGTAGATTGTTAACCTATATAAGTGCATGTTGATGGAGGATGACATCTTTTTCGAGATGAAATCCATATGGAGTTCTTTGTAATCTTTTTAAAGCGAAAGATTCTTTAGAAAAGTTCCTCTGCTGTATGAAGTACAAGATCTGTAATTCTGTGAATATCAGTTCGTTTAGTATCTGTTGTATATCTGGAGTCGCCCCAGGTTTAACAGTTTGCCGTTCTTTTGAGGATGTATACGATGTCCCTGTTGTCTTATTGCTTTTTACCATTATGCCAAAAAATATTGAAAAATTGTGCAGGTCAGTAAACGGCCCTACCTTATATTGTTTAAAAGTTGTATATGTATAAATGTTCATTATCGTATATTATTTGCCAAGATTCACCTCGTGAAGTTAGATAACTATGGTGATAAATTTGGTTGTGTAACACAATTCCTGCAAGAAATCCAAACAAGTATGGTAGCACTGTATTTCGAGACATCTGTTTCCATTTTCGAGAGTTATAATAAGTCGGTATTTAAAATCTTCAAGAATTTTCCTTATATTCAGCAAGTGAGAAGGATTTAATGAAACTGAGCAGAAAGAGCGGGCCCTCTAACTTTTCAAATATCCGAAGTAATGCCTTTCTGATGTGTCATATTTCAGCTGCATATCTCATCCATTTCATCCATGTCTATTTCTAGTGAATTGGTGTCAATCTTCTACCACTAAGCCGTCGGCGTGTACATATCTATGTCCCTAGAGTTCGATCTCAATCTGTTTATATCTATTTATATCAGTCATTCTGTCGTTTCATATTAATCTATCTCAGGATGTTCGTATAGATCTCCTTATCTATCTATCTATTTAATCTATCTCAGTCAATTATACATATATATATATATATATATATAATTGACTGAGATAGATATATATATATATATATATATATATATATATATATATATATATATATATACATCAGTCTGTATATCTATTCATCTGTCTCATTCCACGTTTATTTGTCGATCTGTCCATTTATATTTATATTTATATGTGTCTGTGCATATGTGTATATATGCGTGCGTGGTTTGTCCATAAATTTCACATCATCCATATATTACAGTAAATGACTGTGATTACAATTATCGTTCATGATATACGCATTATACAGGAGTAAACATCATTCTCTTAACAAACACTCCTGTGATTTGTGTCTGGTAATTAAATATTGTTGAAATAGTATTTAATACGTTTATTTAATAACTCTCTCTCTCTCTTCCCTTTTCTCTCTCCTCTCTCTCTCTCTCTCTTTCCATCTCTCTCACTCATGTTTTCTCTCTTTCTCTCGTACTTTATCTCTCTCTTTATTTCTGTGTGTGTAAGTCCGTGTGTGTATGTGTTCATTAATATCATCTCAATGACATAGCAAACAATAAAAAATAGAAACAGATCATTTACTAAATTACTCAAAGTGGAACTTAAATATCAGATATCTGTAAAAATCTTAAAGAAAGCACGTTTGACAGCAAACATATTCGTAAGGTAAACTTTTCAATAACCTTTCAAATCGATGGATATAATCATAGATATAAATTTGTCAGTTACTAAATCACTCTCGATCAATATCAGTGATTGATTAATTAAAAATCAGTCACACATTTGCAGTTTGTATCCGCTCCAAAATTGTTGATCGTAAATTTACCTTTGAAATGACCGCGGACAGGAAGAGACATACTATGAAATCCGGTTTTCATTGAAAATTATAAAAAGCTTTAAAATATTTCTAAATTAAGAATATGTTTTCTTACTTTTGTCCTTTCTTTAATATTTTAAACTTTCATTTACTGTAGAAAGTTATTTTTACTGGAAGGGTGAGATGAATTCTGTTTTGGAAGGAAAGTTTTTAAAATGGCTGACGTACAGACTGACAACGAGGTTTTTATTTCTATATTTTTCGTGTTTCTTGAGAATTTTTTTTTCGGGTAGATGTAATTTATCCAGCGTAATGGAAAAGGAAATGAAAACAGTAGCACATGCACCTGCAATGCAGTCCCCACCGGCATTTACGATCTTTTTTTTTACCTGCCACGGGATACGTACGACATATGATGGCGGAAATTCATAACCTTACCAAATTGAACGAGAGATGTTATCTAACATTTGTTTATTTTTCAAAGAAGCTAGCCTGACTAATAAGCAAAAACACTTTCCATAATAGACAGCGAACAGTTGCAATTGAAATATGTTGTTCAAATGGCCAACAAACTTTCTTTCTAATCGATAACAATTTGATGTCAACTTTGCCTAGTTTCGTTCACACGAGGCGAAAAAGAAATGGTTAGCAATAAATATTGTATTGGACCAATCTTCATCAAGGATAGAAAATGAAAGTCTAGCAAATCATTATTTGAAACCGCTAATAATTATTTAGATATGTTTGTTTACTACCCCCTTTTAGCATAATATCGGAATATCTTATTCATAAAATGGGTCTATAGTCATATATGTTTTATGCATATATGTGTACCATTATATATATATATATATATATATATGTATGAAAATTTCTCAGAGTTAACCTGTAGAAAAAGATAATATTTATAAATATAAAAGACAATAGAAAAACTGTAATGGTAGCCGACGCGTTTCGTCCAATGTGGACTTTTTCAGCGAAATGAATTTATTAAACAAAGTAACTAATAATAACAAAACAAAATGTCCTTAGCAACTGGAAGAATTTAGAAAACGCTATTTTCATACAGTTAACTGAAAATTACGTCAACTACTGTCACGTGTGAAGATACTGTTTTTATTGCTGTGTTAAGGGATTCAACCATTTTCTATATTTTGGAGAAACAAGTAGAAATTTTAAAAAAACGCATTTATGAGTACAAAAGAAAGCTCACAAAAAACAACTTAGCTAATGCACTAGTCATACATAGAAATAAATTTGACCACAATTTTGATTTTAAAAATGCTACACTGATAAAAGAAGAAAATAACTCACTCAGAATGAAAATCCTCGAGAGTACTGCCATTGAATATTACCCAAATATTAATCTACGCCCAGGCCTTTTCCATATTTCACCTTTCTTAACAGAATTACTACTCTCCCAAACAAATGTACACAACAGTATCAAGAAATCAAAAGAAAATTTACTAAATTTTTTTTATTAATTTATATATATATATATATATATATATATATATATATATATATATATATATATATATATATATAATTAGAATTAATAATAAGTCGTTCACAAAATAAGACGCAAAAGATTGCACACGGGAAAGAAGAGTTCTCAATGCCATAATAAATGACAAAGCTTTAAAATATTATTAAGGCAAATTTCAACACTTCCAGTTTCATATGCTTTCGCGCAATCGTCAGGCGGTCGGTAGCTGTAGTTTGTGAAAATATGAACTCTTGTATCCCCAAGCAAGTCCAAGGTAGTAAGCCAACAAATCCCACTAGGAGAAGGGTAACCTATCCGGCCAAGAAAAAAAAATATCCGAGAAGAAATCCACCAGATATCGTTTATCGGTGCGTCAAAAAGTCCATGTCATGTGGAACAGTATTATCACAATAGAGGAGCTTAGTGCTTCAAGCAAAACGTGCTCTAAAATACTGGGCCACTAAAGTCCGCCATGTCAGCGTATTTATAATTAGAAAAAAGAATAATCAGTTCCTCGAAAAAGTCTGCTTAAGATTGGACACAAGAAAAAAGAGGTTTCTTCAGACTTGTGTTTTGCTTTAGTGATTTTAAATGATTTGAAGAGCAAAAGAATATAGAAGAATTTGCAAATCAAAAAGTCCATCAAGTCGCTTCCCCAGCCAACATTTAATTTTCATAAATTATATTATAGTAAAGGACCATAAGCATTTTTTTAAATGATTTGAAGAGCAAAAGAATATAGAAGAATTTGCCAATCAAAAAGTCCATCAAGACGCTTCCCCAGCCAAAATTTAATTTTTATAAATTATATTATAGTAAACGACCATAAGCATTTTTTTATTAAATTCACAACTTCATTTTCATAATTTTTTGGAAAAGTTAACATAATTATTCTGCAAAAGAGACAAAAAGAAATAGGACGATATTAAAATAAAACCTTTCTATTGAATAATTTCCATAAACTTGACATATACTCGTAAAAATCATTCACTAAACCCCCAATACCACACACAGACATATATATATATATATATATATTTATATGTGTGTGTGTGTGTGTGTGTGTGTGTGTGTGTGTGTGTGTGTGTGTGTGTGTGTGTGTGTGTGTGTATTAATGAATATTTTGGCACTAACCTTTCTTTTAAACGTCTTTCGTCAAATATGGCAGACAAGGAAGATATAATTGATTTTTTATTTAGTTTCTTTCAGACTTACTCCTACCAAACGTAAAAAAAATGTATGATCGCTGGAATATATATATATATATATATATATATATATATATATATATATATATATCGGTAACTACACTCGTCATGGAAAAACTTCGTTTTTTTTATTTGCTAATGGTCAGCTTTCACTGACGATCCACTTAGGTGAAACCTTGGTAGGTTTGTCTAGCTCTCTAGGTTTGACTACACACACACACATATATATATATATATATATATATATATATATATATATATATATATATATATATATATATATGGGGTTGTCACCAATTTTTCATTTAGATAGGTGTTATTAAGTTAATTTTGTGATACGTTTTGGTATTTTTTTTATTTACTCAAGATTATATACAAGGTGAACGATATTTTTTCCAGTCTGTACATTTTATATCAGTACGTATATCTTTAGCCATTTCAACTGCCAATGGTTATTTTAAAGAACGGAATCTGTGGAGGTTCTCCAATTCAACAAAACTTAGTGTTCTGTTTTGGGGTTTAGGGTTTAGAAACCAGTGAAACAAAAATTTTGTGGGCTCTTTAAATCAAAAATCTCTTTTTGTTTCACGGTTTTTAGCGCATCTCTTTAATGTCTTTGTCATTTATAATTGTATTATACAACGTTTAAGTTGATTTGAAAAAATATTAGTATTCAGTCATAGAAACTATTATAAACTGTTTCTATTTAAAGCGGGTAACTAAGGTTTTTGAAACTTAATGGATGTATTCACGTTGTCTGAGTGTTCCTGTTTTTTTATATTTGGATTAAAATATTATTATCTATTTAACATTTTATTTTACATGTCGATTATTCTTTATTCTGATTATTTTAGTATCATTATTTTTTCTATTTTTTTCTTTACTCATTGTTTTTGGCGTGGCTTCAATCAAGTGTATACCACCTCAGTTAATTCTTACATCCATAATGGGTTTAGAGTTATTGACTAGAAAGAAGATAAATACTGAAAGAAAAGAAATTCGAGAATTTTACACATGAAAAAGCCCAAAACAATTCTTCCCTCTAAAATGTACGGACCAGAAAAGAAAACTGAGAATACGAAAAGGGGTAATTTATTAAAGGCCGACCATTTTTTTACTGCTGATCTCATAATCACAACAAAAAGAAAGAAGTTCTGTTTTTGTTAGAGACTCAAAAAGGCATTTTCAGCCAAGCATCTTTCACTGGTTCAAAAATAATGTATATTAGTTTCTTTTTCTTTGTGTATTTGTTGTGGATTCCGGGATGAAATCCGGTCTCAAAATGAATGACAAACGCAGGAATGAAATATAGCAAATAAATGTATTGACGTAATAATACAATTGGTAATACGGTTAGTAGATCCAGAAATGCGGTTAGTAGCAATAATAATATATAGAGAGAGTCTGGGAAATTCAGTATCGAAGTAGGACTTCCTTCTGAGTCTACGTGCTCGCAACTCTGACTCCTACAAAGCGGTTACCTCACACTCTCACTCTCTCACCTCCTCATTCCTGGGTATTCACCGGCAGCAGTACAAGTACACACTGGGCGAGTCCACTTGTATAAAAATGGGTGGACCCCTTAACAGTATTATTTCATGGGTTTCTGGTCCAAGAATTAGTGTTTTTCAAATAACCATTCAGATAATTACCGCTACAGTGTATTAAATTCTCACTGATAGTCTTGTATTGGGTTCAGCTAATATACTGTCATCATGGGAAACTAAATAGCAAGTTCATTTGGCAAACCATTACTACTTCTGTGACATCGATCCTCACAAGGTGCCTACAAGTTGTGAACTTGTCTCTTAGGTGTAATAAATATCAGAAGAACTTTTTTCTTACAATGATTGTTCCACTCGATTCTTATGAGGCGGACGGTTGTGGTTCTATACTTGCTACGATAAGTATCTGTAAAATAATTATATCTTCAAAGGTTCGTTTATATAGTTTCATTCTTTCTTTTTTTCTTGATATTAAACTACTTTACAGACAATTAATTTTTCGGATTGCCGCAGGTAAATGATCAGTAAAAAAAGAGGGAAAATTAAAATTTGTTCATAAAATTACAGGTAACACTTCACTTTTGTGACGAAATTAGAACCGTCTTCATTTACTTTTATTATATATTAATTATATACGTGGACAACGTTTAAAAATGCGTCGACCGGAACATTTTGGTAACAACCTCAAGAGCACACAGATTTCAGTGACCTAATAAAATTTTTTACTTATCACATCAAAAAGATATTTCAAGATTCATCAAAATACCAACCGTTTCTTCATAGACGTCGTCAAATCACTGATAGAAATGAACAATAACAGTTGATAAACATATATTTATATTTTTTCTGAAGCAGAAAAGTTATTCCGATAGCTAAAAAGAAATCGCCAGATTGCTACAGTTTAAACCACTCAGCAATTAGATACATTTACTCTGCCTTGAATACAACAACTCATAATCTTGAGGTCTACGAATCCCAGCAACAATTTCAGTTCTCTTGCAAGTCAAAACATTTTTCAAAATACAAATATCCCACTATTCAACACAGAGAACTTGTGTTATTCAAAAGATGAAGGCCGTCAAGTACAAAAAAAAGAGAATCTACCGATAAAAGTCAAACTGAGTTACCTTATAATAAATGCAATCTCTTCTCAACTTTATCACGCTTAAAATATTGCAAAAACCATTCGTGCCTTTGACAAATGAACATCTCTGCTAAATGCCAAATCATAGTGAAATTGTCTGGCTTTGATCTCGAGATCTGAACTGTAAAAATCTGGAGGACCTTGTCGATTGGCCAGCATAGTAAGAGACCTTTATACACGACAAATTAGGCACATTAGGTACAACGGGGCGGGGGTCTTTTTTGAATAGGAACAAAAAATAACCGCATACCAATTACGTACCGTCCGTTCGATGCGATAAATATTATTTGTAATCGAAAGCGGATTCTGTTTGGGCAATGGGAAGAATAATGACATATTTTCTCTTCTTACGATGTCTGTTTGCTTTTTTTATGCTTGTAATTTCAAATGAAAGAGACAAAGATCTTAAGGGAAAAACATCAATAATATCACTGATGCACATTTGTTTTGTAGCTTGTATATTCTAATGGTACATACTTTTGCAAAATCCCTACTTAGCCTCTCTATGTATCTCTCATTTCTCTTTATATCTCTCTCTCTCTCTCTCTCTCTCTCTCTCTCTCTCTATCTATCTATCTATCAATCTTTCTTTCCATTTACTCTAGAAATATGTTACTAACCAATATTTTTTTTCTTTTTCATCTCAAAATTGAGCATTGGAAATCTATATTAATGTTTGAAGATTCGTAGCAAATATGTTCGGACGTTTTGGAAAACACTAATAATTATTCATAACCAACAAGTACAATTTACTTCGGAAAAGCAAAATTGATGCAAAACAACATCGTGCACACCTCAGAGCATTGTGTTAGAAAATGCGCATACATACTAAATGTGGAAAACTACTATACTTTTTAAATTGATAATTAGGGATAATCTAACACAACTGAAACATGTAATACCCTTATTTCATTCAATAATTCTTACTTTAATCCCGAACAATCAATATACTTCTTCTCACTGACTTACAAAAAAAACAATATAACCGTCGATTGACGAAACTTGCTCGGACACAATTTCCGCAACTAATTACTGATTTCGGGGTTTAATCATCCAATTTCTTCTCTCGTACGAGAGGTTTGTTTAGAAAATGAATAATGCAAAACGGTGACAGGTGATGTCATGCCAAATGTCATTGTTGACAAAAATTCGAAAACATACTTAGAAAACTAATTTATTTACTTAAATATAATTACGATTATTGGTTCTGAATATCGGGATAATGTGTTGCGTAATTATTAGAGTTAATAACTTTTTTAGTTATATAGTTAACGAATACTTTCCGTGATATCACGTGTAATACAAAAATTTTACCTTCGTGGATATGCCTCCGTTGCGCCACCGTCACCAGCAATTTGAACGAAGGGCTAAAAAAATTAAATTCAGATTTCTGATTGGCATCGATAAAACCTTTGGGTTGTTATAGAAAACTAAATCGTGAACACAGATATTCCTCGAGAAAGTCAAGGTAAAATTAATAATAATAATGTTTCAAATTTTAATTTGTTTTGAAATGACTTTCTAATGAAACTTTTATTTAAAATAATAATAGTAATAATAATATTTTAGCGCTCTAAATAAGTTAAAACTTACACCTAATAAAAGGGCGGATGAACTTTTGACGGGCGAACAGCCTGAAAATAAAGGTGGTGTCTCAATAAATTACTGTGGAGATGGCAACAAGAAACTACTCCGCTATCATTCCCAACAAATCATATGGTTTTTAACAATCAAATTCTGAAAGATAAAGGGGGTTATGTCCATTTGAATTATATCCTCGCCTGATAAAGAACATTTCAACAGGGGTCACCTGACTGTCACCTAGCGACTGTTAGCAAAAATGGCGTAAGGCGGTTCAAACTCGTTCGAATTGATCCTCGGTCCGCTAAGGGAAGATACAAGCGTACGGCATAGAATATATGTCTCTGCAAGAAAATATTAGGAAAAAAGCGGGCAGGATAAAAAGCAAAGGCTCAATGAAAACCGTTCAGAAATAGAAAGCAATCAGGATTAATAAAGCACATATGGATAAAAAAAAGAGAACTGAGAGGACAAAAGACATGATCATCAACAGAAAGGGAGGCTGATATTAGAGAAATAATATTTAAGAGATGGAACGAATACATCGAGGAGATCTTCCACGAAGAAAGAGATAGCCACACAGAAATATCGAAGGACCAGAAATATTAAAATGTAAAGTGGAATCTGATCTGGCCAAATTGAACAGAAAAAAAGAAGCAGGACTAGAAGTTTTTGCAATAAAGATGTTTGCAGCCTTAGATAATTTCAGCATTGATAAGATTTCAAGCATAATAAATGAAACATATAACTGATTATATATAAGAAGACTTAAGTAGATATACCTTCAGAGCATTGCCTAAGAAGTCACATGGAAACTAATGTGAACTTCAGCGGACAACCTAATGAGCCATATAACAAAACTTACCATCCGATTTCTGATGAATAAAGCGCGTAGCAGAATCAAACCGGAAATAGGACAAGAACAGTGCAGGTTCGTTAAAGATGGTGGAACAAGTAGTGCGATATTTGTACTTAGAAGGAAACAAGAAAGAGCAATAAAAAATGAAGAATGTTGTGTACCTGTGTTTTATAGATTATGCAAAAGTGTTTGATAAAGTACGCCACAAAAAACTGTTGGAACTACTAGGTATATACAGTGCTGTTCGATAAAACTGACTCACCTGATTTTTTTTTTAATTAAACATTTTTTCGCCTATTGTTTTTGGGTCAAACTAATTTTTAATCTTACTACTATAAAGACCCCTTCGCGACCACCTAGTAAAAAAGTTTACTCACCCTAAGTTATTCTATTGGTAATTATAATTTTAGATATAAATGAGATTTAGGGAAAAACAAAGTCTATGTAAATAAATTGACTCACTTATTTTCTACAACTAGTAATCAAAACATGACCGAACAGCTTTAAATAATGTATAATAGAGGTATAATTTATTTATAATAGGATAATATAGTTCGAAATATTTAATAATCTATGGGTCCTGATTTATTTTGAATAACCTTTTCAACACTTTTTGGCATTGACTTAATTAGGTTCTGGCAAATCTCATCTCCAAGCATTGAATTCCATTCGGATATGAAATTCACAATAAAATCTTTTTTGTTGCTCAACTGCTTTCCCGAGAGCCTGTACTTTATAATGCTTCATAAGTTTTCTATGGGGTTGAGGTCAAGAGATTTGGGCGGCCATGTCATAACACTCACCTGCTTCTCATCAAAGTATTCCTTCATCAATTTTGATTTGTGACAGGGAACATTATCCTGCATAAAAATGAGCTTGGTTGGGTCGATTTGCACTCTTTCAGCAGAAGGGAGCAGACAAGACTCTAAAATTCTCTTGTACTGCTCGCTCCTGAGGGTCATTTCAATAGGTGTTAAGAAACCAGTTCTATGAAAAGAAAAGCATTCCCCAGAGCATTATACTGAACGGATGCTTGACAGTACTTACTCCTAAATTCAAAGAGCTTGCAAAGCTTCTTCTTCGGATTTTTGATCGCTTATCCTTTGAATTTAGCTCAACTTTCGTTTCATCTGAGAAGAGAACATTTAGTAAAAAAATCAGGTGAGTCACTTTTATCGAACAGCACTGTATATATTTGAAAAAGGTATGAGAATAATCCAGAAACTATACTGACAACCGTTTGCCTGTATACAGATAGAAAATGAGTTCGGTATATATATAAAAATAAAAAAGGGGCTTAAAACAAGGATGCATCTTCCCGTCAGATCTTTTCAGTCTACCCAGCCAAGCCATTCTGAGAGAATTAAAAGTCCTAACAGGATTTATTATTTGCGGCCACAATTTTAACAACAGAACATATACAGATGCTATAGTGTTCATAGCAGAGACAGTAAGGAAATTACAGAAGTTAGTGGAGGAAAGCGAGAATAAATGACTAAAAATAAATTGCATGGTTGTCGGCAGAAGGAAAGGCGGCTCAAATTAGAGATACCAAAATTAAACAATTGCAAGAATTTAAATATCTGAGAAGTGTTTTAAAAGAGGGCGGCTCTTGTGGCACTGAAATCCAAAAGATGCATTTCAAAATCTAAGCAATGTATTGTAAAATAGAAAAATCATTAGAAACTACGGACCACTGAACTGTTACTTAATATTAATTCTCATATATGGCATTGAATAGTGTACAATTCTCTCACAGATCAAGAAGAGACTTAAAGCAATACAAATGAGCTTCTACAGAAAATGCTGTTATATATCATAAACTGAACATGTGAGCAACGGTGAAATTCTAGAGAAAATAGAAACAAAAAAGACACTTATACTTAACATTGAGACAGTTGAAATTTCTAAAACACATAATGAGGAAAGATGACGATATATATATATATATATATATATATATATATATATATATATATACCAACCAACAACTCTTTAGTTCAAGCTACCATCACAATAATTACATTTATTGTTATCATTCAAACAACATTACTTCTACCACTTCACAATAACTATTAGGTACTAATATTATCATTACCACCAACCCCCTAACACCATTACTACCACATCACATCTACTATTACCATATAAATCCACTATAATTGCTAACGTAAATTACACCCCCTCGCCCCAGCATATTTAATACCTACATATAAAAACCAATAAGGATTAAACACTGCAATTTCTACCAGTTACATATACGCAGTCATCAAAAACAAGCAAATAACCAGCTTTAAAATAATAACAAATCAGCCTTAATAAATTAAAAATAATAGCAATTTTTACCTATCATAATTTTACACAGGCCCAACCACACGTATATACGTGTGTACGAGGAAATATTATTCAGTGAAAGGATAGGAAAATGGTCTGATCGTTGACACCTATACATTCACGGGAAATATTCGCTACACATCCCATCTTTGAATTTCAGCAACCAAATGCGTATGTATGTAGACAACAGCACACATATACATACATATGTCAAGTCCCATACTGTCCACATATGTTTATGTTTGTATGAGCCCCGGCGGACAAGCGAATGTGTATGTGTTTGCGTACTTCAATGGGTGTACGGACATGCATCTATGATTGCGTTAGCATGAGTGACATCACGACGACGATTTCCCCACTTCCATAATAATACCAATACACGCAATCTCCATAAATACAAAATTTTTTAAAATTAATCAATTATATATATATATATATATATATATATATATATATATATATATATATATATATATTGCATATGTTTACATTTTTCTTTGTGATGTTTTGCTCGGTATTCGTTTTCAGTTTTAACTCCTTAAAAATCTGTTCTCCTGGCTACTTTTTTGAAATATGTTCTGATTGTTTATTTCGTAATTTGTGTTAGTTTGGGGATGGGATTATAGCTATTTTCTCATCCAGACAAGGTTTACAGTATTTTTTCATTGTTTTCGGCTGGTGTTCTTTTCCCTATTTTCCATAATAATTGTATGCATTCTCTTTTGTTTTTATGTGATCATACATGATTTGAAAGGTTTTGCTGTTCGCGTATTTGATATTGATAAAGGATAATTTGGTCCATAGTATATTTTATTAGTTATATTACGTTATACTGTGGCTTGGTATATTATATTGCTTTCTAGGCTATTGCTGTTTTAAGAAACATTCATGTTTTTTTTTTTCCATTACAGGTGGGGTTTGTTTTTTAGGGTAATGTTTGGCTATTTTTCTAACGTGTTTGCTTTTTATTTGTATCAAATTCTCGGTACAACTGTAGCTGATATTGAATGTGTTTTTGTTGCATATCTTATAGAGAGTGTTTGATGGGGAAGGAAGCGTATGGGTATGAGATTAATGGATATTTTTCGTGCATTTTTTTAGCGTTTTTGTTGTACTGAAAATTAAACTCTACGTTTCTTTTTCTGTTAACTATTTTGTACTTAATAGTGTTCGCGTTGCCGAAAATCCATTATCTTTTAGAGCTATTTTATAATACGTTTTGGCTTTGCTGAAGATAGTTTCATAAAAAGAATTCTCAGATAACCTGATTTAATTGACTGTACGATCTTCTTAATATGAGCATGAAAAGTGGTTGTGTTTTTATAAGTCATTTTCTTAAGTTGAGTGCGACGTCTAGGAAAGTATTTATTTTGCTTGTTTTTATGTCTACGGCATAGCTTGTATTTTTTAAAAGATTATTTCTTTGTTATTTTCCTATTACAGTTTCTAACTGTTATATAGACGCTTATATGATTTCGCCGTTTGTTTTGCTTAGTTCATGTAGTATATCTACACTTATGAGTACTCGCTGTGACTCCATCAAAACTTCCCATTGTAATCTCGAGATTCCTTTTCTTTAGCTGAGCAGCTTTCATGTGAATAATGGGTGTTTCGATAGTGTTTAATAATTTGTAATTCGGTTGAACTGATATTTTGATTTCCGAGCTAAGAAGATAACTTTATCTAGCGTAGGTTTTGTTATCCTTTATATCATGTTATATAAATTTACAATTATCTTTTTTTTTATTTCGGAAACAGTCTATTTTTTTATATTGGGAGTCACTGGTTTACGCCTAACCTCGTTCTTACTTCTGAGGGAATTTTTTTCTATTATTATTTTACTTATTTTGCCTAGTTCACTTTTAGTAGTCTTTATTAGTCTGCGTGTTGGGTATATAAATAGTTGAGCTACCTTCCAACACACATTTTCTGAAGACTGCATTCAAGCATGAAACAGACTCTTGTCACTCGATATTGATATTGAGCATTAATAATTGAATAAGGTAGGTATTACTGTTCACGATTCCTGAATTTAAGTTTTCGAATTTTGGAACGATATTCCAATATAGACTTTTGTTGCAATATTTTCTTTCATTTCGATTTGCAACAGACTGATCTAAATTATAATTTGGCAATTGATACTATCAAAGCCAAGCTTTCTAACTAGCTAAAAGACTTGAGTTGAATAAATATTTGCTTTCATGTACTTAGGTTGCCACCAAATTCAACATAGCGGATCAAATCTTCCCTCTGATGTTTGTGGTGGTTTTCATACCAGAGTTCAACGTTCTTATCATGATCGAAACCATAATTTTAAGTGCGAATGTTGAAACAGCATTTTCCTCTACATGTTTCTTTCCATGGAATATAAGCTTAGTAAAAAACAATGTCACTATTAGAAACTTAAAACCTAGAATCAATGAGTAACATTATACCCTAAAATGATTTTCTTATCTTCTTTTATTCGACTTTAACGATTTGAACAAATTAAAGAGATTATCGAACAAAATCAATACGCATATGTGAGTGTATATAAGTAAACGCACACAAAGATATGCACGCATATTTCGTATTTAGATATAATGTGTTTAGTTTTAAGGTATTCTCTCTTTGGCATAGATGTGTTTTGAAATTGGAGGTTATTTTTCGACGCAAAGAAAAAATTCAGTAAATTCTCCTATGTCATAACCATGAGTAACCCTCGGCAAAAAGAAAAATGATTTGGCAACAGACATGTGTGATTTCTCCATCCATCTCAGCCTCTTTCCATCTCGCTCTCTTACTCGCTCTCGCATGCACGCAAACACCCCTCACACACACACACACACACACACACACACACACACACACACGAGCATGCCCCCCACACACATCACAATTTGGAAAAATTAAACGTTTTACCGATCAATCAGCGTCATCAAAATGGATGACGTAGATTGATCGGCGAGAAAGGGCACAAGAAAATTTTCCAGATTATCTCATATATTTAACATTCCATTGGATTCTCATCCAAATTTAAATTATATATATATATATTTGTGTGTGTATGTTTGTTTGTTCACACGCATGTACAGGCTGAGATTGAGTGACATTCTTTAACAAGCTAGGCTTATACAGTAATTGTACTGTAGATAGTTCGTTCCACAGTGAGTGCTCCACACGTATTTCTCGGACTCTGTGAGTTAGAATATAACATTAATACATAGATTTCTCCCAAAGAAAAAGTGGCGTACATGTATACATATTTTTTTATATTTATCCATGATAACGCTATACATTCATGGGTATAATTTACTAAGTGGATGCAAAATAAATACTCATTTTGAACTACAAATTTTAAAACGTCATAACTGAACACAAACTCAACTTCACGGATCAAAGTAAGCACCAGTTATAGTGTCAACAAATATCTGATAGTAAATTCATTTTATCACGCTAAAAATTTGGCTCGCGGGCATCGATCAAACTCCGGGGGGCATTTTCGACCTAGTTTGTATTGGTGTAGATATGCAATTGCATCTATGATACCTAAGACCAGGAAAATTGTTAATCCCTAACAGACCGGTCCGGTAATTCGAGAGGGTAGAGCAAGACAACGGCACCGAAATGATCCATTACTCCAACTGCATAACATTCAAAGCATGTTGGTTATATCAAATTCGTATACAATCAGAGTAAGAGAGAAATAAGGTGGCTTAGTTTAATCGGACACATGGCAAATAAAATGTACTACCTAATGAGCATCGACAGAATGATGTTGCAATAATGGTTTGCTAAGCGTTTCTAAAACGGAGTCTGGATATCCTCGAAATTGATTTTAGTCTAACGAAAAAGATATGTGCTGGACGAATCTATGGCAACTGAACTCAGAGTCAGGCAAATGGTTTTCGAAAGTATCTTTCTAAGCATAAAGCTAATGCATACGCATCTAGATCTCTCCTCTGCTGATTCTAGCGAAATCGCTCCAGAGAGAATAGCATATAATCATCTTAATAGTCTGTAAGATTACCTTTTACATCATTTTCTTTTGTCTCATGTGTATGTGTGTGTGTGTGGGAGTGTATGAATGTTTATACAAAATGGAAGGAAAAGATGTAGATAGAATAAAATAGTCTGAAACTGCTTATATTCTCAGTATTTCTTCAATGTGCTGCAACGACCCAATCCAAATGCCCGCCTTTTTTCCTGTAAATTTTATAAACGAAATCGCGTATATATCAAACCGCGTATGCCAAGCGATATTCATTTTTCAAAAACCAACTTACGTTCTGCTGTTTAAATGAGTTTGATAAAATAAAATGTTTATTCTAACCCTTAAATGCACTTTGATTTACTTATACTCTGCCAACTCAACTTTTCCTGCAACATGTGACCCTGTTTTGTGTCTGTTGTCAGTTCGCTATAATCAGATATTGAACCCCGATTTTAAGGTGATAGCAGTAATCTCAGCCACAAGCGAAATCTGTTTCTTAGAAGAAGAAAGAAATTTTATTTCTTCCAGTTCCAAACGTTGGTGTAACTGAATTTCTGCAATTTGTTTATGGGCTCAGAGCCGGTCTTTAATATAAAACTTATTATCGCTAACAATTTCATATTTTGTCATTTCATGGCTACGATTGAAATTAACTGCAATTCGTCACCTATTTGCCTACTTGTATTGTTTCTCAACCAATTTTTTCTGTACCGAACAATTTACGATATAGCATCAAAATAAGAAAGCCAACAATATTTGACATATTTGAGAAAATTATATAGAATATCTTTTACCAAATGTGTAATGTCCATGGAGATATTTCCTGAACTTCCTAGTATTTACATTTTTTTCTGATTGGCGACTAGGAATAAACACGAGACTTTTGACATTTTCTCAGACAATACGCATAAAACTCGAAAATGTAAATAAATATGTTAAATTATCTAAAAGCTTGATAAGCAATTTAAAAACATGAATATTATCATCATGAGACAAAGTTTGTATGGATTTTCCTAAAATCCGTTTTATATTCGAAACACTTCAATGGACTTGATTTAGTGGTTGTTTGATTGAAGGCATCATACATTTAGTTTTTCATCTTCTAAGTCATTTTGTCATGAAGACATTCACTCGCTTTCAAAGTTCATCTCATCAATCGCGCATATAACAAACTGCGTATAGCAAGCAATATTCATTTTTCAAAAACCCTGTTATGTTCTGCTGTTTAAATGACTTTAATAAAAGAACACCTTTATTCTAACAATTAAATGTAAATAAATAAATTAAATTAAAAAAACGTTTGATAAGCAATTTAAAACATGCAGCAACAAAAAAAAAGAATCTGCAAAAAAAGCTTTCCATAAGAAAAGTTTTACATAGAATATTATGTATGTATATAGATATATATAAGTGTGTTTTTTATATGTATATATGTGTTTGTCAAAAGTAAATTAATAATTGGCAAATGTTGCCGATCATTATTAATAGAGTAATAAGAGTTTTTTTTTCTTTAAGTTCTTATCTTAGTTTACATAGGAAGAATTAAAATCTCGACTTGAAATACAAAAATCAATACCTTTATTAAACGAACACACATATTCGAACATACATATTTTCTCAGAATGTTTAAATTTGTATAATTAATTAAAAACCTCTTTCATTAAAAATCGTTTCATAGTGTAAACGAAACTTTGTAAATAAATTAGCATATTTGTGAAAGTCAATAAGGTGTCAGTTTAGACGACCATTTATCTGCAGGTAAAACGAAAATTAACTGGCATGCTTTTTAGGAATATTTATAATTGCATTTATCCGTACGTCCTTTTCTCACTGAATGTGACAGAATGTCGAAGTTTAAAGTTAACTTTTCAGTCAACCGTGCAAACATTGCACTATCTCCCTCGGCGCTTTTTCTTTGGGGACGTCTCAAGCGCCGGATAATGACTCCATCTCCCTCTCGATGGAGATGAAATACTTGGAGAGATAACCCTCAAGAGCTCCAGCCTAAGATTCAATAACATCTCCGGCCCGGATAGAACAAGCAGAAAACTTTATAATATTAACACAAGGATATTTTAAAATTTATATATATTAATTAAACGTCAACGTTAATATGATTTTTGAGAGAACGAATAAATATTTTTTTTGAAAATGAATGCAATTAAATAGAAATTAAGCATCTGTTGGGGTCCCAGCTATGGGCAAATAGTTAACCCCGAAACTGAAGTTAAAAGCATTATAAAAGTGTAAAAATAGGTTTTAATATCAGAAATAATTTGTAAAAAATCATTACCAGAAATAAATTTTTGAAATATTTTAAAAAAAGAAATATTACCAGCAATATGTTTTTTGAAAATAATATAACAAGCTGTACATTGGGGGGAAAAAACGTTATCAAAAATAGATTTTTGACAAAGCAAAATATTACCATGAAAAAAAAATAACCCATTGAAGTTTGATATGCCGTAAAACAAAACAAACCGAACCAAACTCACACACAGACACACGTATGTACGCACGCACACTCACACATGCGCGCGCATATGCATTCAGAAAGTGAAGGGATTCCTCTTATTTCATAATTTTCATGTGGATGTCATTATTTCAAAACTTAGCTTTTGATGTAAGAAGTCCAGCGGCGGTAAAATGGATTTGCTTGATTGCCCAGGTTTCCCACGTAACTTGTGATTAATATTCCTTAAATCCGTAGTTGTCATAGTCTTGGAGATCCCACAATCAGATCGTTTTTTCATTCGTGAAGTGTCCATCAGGAATCGTCTAACAGTTTCTACATGACGATCTAATTTCTCGGCAATGGTACGAAGAGAGGTGCCTTCAGGTCTTTCTTTTCTTCATCGTTACGGCTTTTTTCAGGTCCTATTGTTCTCAGAGAGGACAGACGCTATTAGCGTAGTTCACCTAAAATTGTAGAATCTAAAATAAAGAAAATAAAAGATGCTGCACAGAATAAGGAAAATCTAACAATGTTGTTTCCATATTGTGCACAAAAATGTTATCAAAATCAATTCACAGAAAACCGAGAAATCCTAAATTTCACTACCAGGCTATTAGCGTGGTTTGAGGTGTACGTATATACGAGGTTCTATTATGTGACTGCAAAGAAAATCACTGATGAATGTCTATGTGCGTAGACTTTACAGTGAATCATACGGTTTCACGAAGAAAACTATTAAACTTTCTCGTATAAAAACAATAGAAAGTTGTAGTGATATTTTTAAGGAAATTCTTTTTGACTTTTTGAAACAATATTGCCTTTTACCCAAGCATTTTTAATCCTAGAATCCTTAACAGAAATTCTGTTTAACTCTGTGTATCGTGTTTTCTTTTATAAAAAAAGAAAAAAAACATTAAAATCTAGTTTTGATCTTCCGGTTCTCTGTTTCTGAACTAATCTGTCAAATTTTGCAGGCAATTAGTTAAATTTACACAAAATCGTCTTCCCTATTTCCGTTAGGTTGTAAATCATCAAATTTAAAGGTAGGACAATATTTTCTATCAAAATATACTCTCTGGACACTACAATATTAAAGGTTAAAATCTATTAAAGATAAAAATTAATAATATTCTTCCTGCCATTTTAATAAAGACTATAGGAAAGACGATAACGAAAACCATTTTTCTAATAAACAAGTTGGATGTGTTAAAAAACAAATCACTAATGAAAAATGATTTTTTTTTTCTTATTCTATAAGTCGATAAAATGTAAATAACTAGATTTATAATTAGTTTTATTGACAGCTTTTAACTCTGTTTTATGTGGCAATCCTTCATTTGTCTCAATGAAATGCAATAAATTCGTTTAATTAGACACTCGTGTGGTAAATTTTAAAATAAAGGTAGTTTCAGTATTTATTTGTCAAACTTCTTACAAAAGATTTTGCTTTTCACTGAGAAATTCTTAAAATAAATCGCCTTTTGCAGCAGAGTATATTTTACGTTTTTAGTGAAGTTACATAGATATTTGGCATGGACTAGAAGCCGAGAGGGATACTGAGCAGGTCATCATGTTTGTAATGAACAGTGATAGGCCATCTTTCAATTGCCTTTTTTATCTTAAAAATTTCTCGTGCAGATATATATTAAACGCTATGAGCAATTTTCAAATAGAGAATCCTTTGTAGAAAAGAAGCTAGACAGAACAGATGGATTAGTGATGTCACATACGCCATTACTATGAGAATAATTTTACTTGTATAATTAGAAACTTTGAATCTTTCATAAAAACATGTTAATGTCATGCTAAATCATGAAAGAATCTATGCAAGATGTGCATCTATTAATTTCAAATGAAGTTTCTATTCATAATGTGACGTGCTTTTCAATTCGACTTTTAAAAAGAATGCATTAAATAAAACTGGATCTGAATATATTTCAATATAAGATATATTCTTTTCAGTCTGCTTACAGATTGTTGGCAAAAAGAGAAAAAGTCTAGAAGAAAAAAGATTGAAAGAATCAAAGGAAATAAATAAAAGTTTATTAAAGATGAGGAAACAGAGAGTAACAAGAAAGAATTAAACAAAGAATTAAAAAGAATTGAAAAAGAAACAGTAAAAAGAGAACATTAAACAAGGAATTACAGAGAATAGAAAAAGAAACAGCCTGTAAGAGGAGAAAATTAAAAAAGAATAACAGAGTATAGAAAAAGGAAGAGAGTGTTAAGAAGAGAAGATTAAAGAAAGAAAAACAGATTATAGAAAAAGGAAGAGAGTGTTAATAAGAGAAGATTAAAGAAAGAATAACAGAATATAGAAAAAGGAAGAGAGTGTTAATAAGAGAAGATTAAAGGAAGAATAACAGAGAATAGAAAAAGAAACAGATAGTAAGATAATATTATTAAATAATATTAGTGAACCTATATTCAAAAATTTGCTTAATCACATCATCCTCTACCATTGGAAATTCCCATAATTTTCTTTGCCAAACGATAGTCTTCTTTCAAAAGGATGCCGACTACGCGATTAATATATATATCATATAATATTCCTCGATTAACTACTACCCCAAAATAATCCCCTTGCTTAAAATAGGTCACTACTTTTCTTTGTCCTTCCTTCTGTATATCTCCATAGATTTTCTGCTATTTTTTATGTATTTTCAAATCTATTACAGAATTATGAAGACACGCAAGTCCGTTTATCCCTCAAAAATATTCTGACACGTGCAAGAATAACAAGGTTATTTGCAAAAGAAGTTTAGAAACGAGACATGCATGTAGGTAATATGATCCCTGCAGTTCGCTGTAGATTAAAGTTTTACGCCAAGTCATGCACCCAGATGAGTGAGGAGAGGAGATTGGATAAGTAGGAAAAGAGCAATGGCGGCAGCGGGAGGTAATAACATTCACAGAATCAGGTGCGGATAACAAATGAATTCAGTTCTTAGAACATTGGGTAGTTTTAACAACCGGGGCTGTATCTCATTAACAGACTAATCCTTGGTGGATATTCCATTGTTTTCCGAGATATAATGAGAATGTCAATGACGTGCTAATATCTTCTCCAATTTTGTTTTAAATACATTTCAACTGGTTAATTCTCCAACGTTCCATAAGTGTTTGTCACATCTCACGAAGAGAACAAGAAAATGAAGCAGATGAATTCAATTAGAGACGACAAAAACTACCGGAGAATAGACAGTGAAAGACTTTGACATATAAAAGGAAAAGAAATACAATATGGATTAGAAGATGGCTGAATAGGTCGACATAAGAACAATATTAAAATTGTCACAGAAGAAAATGAGAAGAATACATGTAAAGGTGGAGTTAAGTAAGAAACGTTTCAGTTCTCTCATTCATTTCACAATAATAATTTGTGTGTCGTTCACAAGCAATAAAGCATATGCCTGATAACCACTGACGAATGGAACAGTCGAAACATTATGCGTGGAATATCGGTAATTTTAATCTTATAAAACTATGAGGAAATATACAAAGCAAATAAAACAAAAGGACAAAGATAAATGTTGTAGTCCAAATAATTCATATAATAATGACAGTAGTTCATTCCAGAATTCCAAACAATATTGAAGGTGTATCTCCATTTCTCATTCTTTCACCGAATAGAAAATGAAGTTTTTTTTTCGTCGTCGTTTAATCGATTTTAGTTTTTTCTCATCATAGCTGAAGTCAGAGTAATTTGGTTAAGCGCCTCCCAATCACTGCCAACCAACAACCGAACAGTTTAATTGGCAATAACCGGTCAGCACTTATCGATATTTGTGACTGAATCTTGTTGGATACGCGAAGAAGATTTATTTGAAACACTGACATTGATTAGTGAACGTTGAAAAATATTTGGTTTGGATCGATTGGGATGGAAAGCAAGCATAAGGAAGAAAAGGAAAAGATGAAAAATGTATATGATATTTAAAAATGAAAATGAATTATTGGCGTAAGAATGAAAATGAGGCAAGGAAATGAATGCAGAAAACCCTTGAAAAAATGTTTAACAAAAACCTCTGGGTGTCAGGTATGGAGAAATTGGTATGAAATAGAGTAAGAAAGAAAAAGAAGAGCAAATAATTTGAAAGTAAGGAAGTTGACACTATTTAAACTGTCTTCATCTTTGTTGCCATATTCACGATGTTTCGGCCGTTATACACTCTAGCCTTCTTCAGGTGATAGGAATTTCGAATTGAACTCCTTATTTCCTCCACCGGGGTAGATTGTTCTAGTTCCACGTTCCATACCTCTTCCAGATTTCTCAGTTATTTACCCTTTAACTCAACTCCCCAACAGCCAGGTATTGAAGTCACAACTCTTTAGGTCAAGTCACTGGATCCAACCAACTCTTTTATCCAGTGGGCCATGTGTCCTTGGGGATATCAGCGTATTCATTTTTGGGACTTATAAATTTAATGTCCAATTTTTTTTTTACGAAAGCTCATATTGCAATTTTTGTTGTTATTATTGCGTTCATCTAGCAATATTACTAGTTCCCATTGTGCATTCATTTCTATGCTTTGTCAGTTTAGGAAATTTTTGTGGACGAGCATATGTGCTGATTCCTTAAGTTTTCTTACTTTCCAGTGTCTTTTCTTTGTCTATTATTTCAACCTCATCCCACAGAGGGCGGTGATCTCCTTTTTCCATCCATATGTGGTCAGATACACCTGATTCTTCGATTTCCTCTCGTCTTACGGCTTCACGATATTTTGCAGTCTGATATTAAGGAGGAGCTCTGTTTCTCCTTTGTATTTCTTACCACCGTTGCACGGGATCGCGTACACACAGTCCTTAATCTCCTCTCCTTGTTCTCCTCTATCGGGGTCTTACTCGAAAGAGGTGTCTGCGAAATATTGAATCACTTTTCAAGGTTGTCCTGATGTTATATGAACCACAGATCTTTTATTTGTTGTTGTTGTTGTTGTTTTTGTTTTTTGAGGGTTTTTTTTCGATAATCCCTTCACATATTGTAGGCAGACCAAAGTTATTTTCTGAGTATTTCTATCCTCTTGTACCCTTCTATCCAAGTTTGCCGGAGCTGCTGCATTGTACCCAGGTAAGTTGTTACGTTGTAGAGTATTGCTTATATTGATCATTTCTTGTTCGTTACACTGTATGGATGGTGAGAGTTGAAGGTGAGAATTGTCCGGTGAATGTTGGCTTCCGGTATACGGATGTTTTGAAGCCACGTTCTGTTCGAGATATTAGTACATCCAGGAATGTGAATTTGTTGTCCTTTTCTCTCTCCATTGTGAACTGCACCGATTAACTTATCGAGCTTGACCTCTTCTCTGGCGTGGACAGAGTATGAAGGTGTCATCTACTTATCTCAGCCATATGGTTTGGTTTTAGTTATGTGGATTCTAATGCCATTTCTTCGGAGTATTCCATTGCTGGTGATAATGGCGAGCCCATTACTAAGCCTTCATCCTGTCGATATATGTCTGATCCCCTTCCCAAGAGTGTTATTTGTGTACAGAAAGTCAGCATCTCCATCAAGTTATCTATTGCCGTTCTCCTAGTGATGAGTCCGGGGCCAGGCTGTCCCTGTCGGAATAATGTAAATAGTGTAAATAATTACAATACCTCATCTCAAAAATATAGAGAGATATGGAAGTTGACTTTAAAGAATGTTTTCTAATTTAGCAGAAAGAAAGAAAGAAAGAAAGAAAGAAAGAAAGAAAGAAACTTTAAAAAAAATAAATGACTCCGGATGGAAATTAAGTTAAAAAGAAGAAAAAGGAATAAACAAGTAAATTATTAAAATAGAGAAATGAAAATATCGGAGAAAAGGTTTGATTAAGAAGGAAAAAGTAATAAACGTAAAAAAGGAAAAGGAAAGAACATATGTTGGAAAAGAAGATGATTAAATGATGGCAGGAAGTATTTATGCATCAGTATTGGCTCTTTGAGCTCAAATAAAAAGCTAAAACTTCATATTGTGATGCAGTTCATAGCCACGTTAAAAATTAACACAATGCAATCATTACGCCCCTACATTCTCGTTATATTTGTCCTATACAGTTAAGTTTAATAAGTATAAAAAAGAAAGAAAGAAAATGATCGAAGACAGGAAAGACAGTACAAGATGGCTGCCAAGAAACACTTGTATTGAATGACTATTTCAACTGATATAAAGGAAAAGATGAAACTCTGTGATAGATGATAGGAAGATTTATTTCCCCACTGCAGGCAACACGGCTTCCTTTTGAGATGAAAATCAGTCACATTATAAATTTTCTCCATTAATTACACTGAAATGAAACCTTTCACTTATGGCCAGGGAAAGAGAGTTTCCTGGGAAAATCTTACGAGACATGGCGTCAGATTCTTCCAATCGATGATGGGGTAACATTTTATTTTTAAATCTGAAACGTTATGTCCTTACAAAAATGATAAACGTTTTTGGAACGTGTTACATCAAAGTTAAAATATAGTTTCTAAAACCACTTCTTCTAACACTAACCTCCTCACTCTATTTACAAAGATCAGAACATTAAACCGATGAAAGTGGTGAAAAGTTATTTGTTTGTTCACTGTGTGAATTCTTCACGAAGAAACATAAATTGGATGTTTAAGAATATCTAATGATGATATGGTTTTGCTTTGAGATTTAATGGATATCATCTCGAAGGGAGAACTCTGAGCTCAGAGTTCGAATTCATGTCGAGTTCATTAGATTTACTTATGCATAAATACCCTTGGAAAAGGTATTAAACCATCTCTCCTTCCGTAGCTATGGGTTGAATAGTAAAATAGACTGGGTTCTTTAGACTTGGTAGACAACCACTCTACTGAATAAAGAAATGCCAAAATAATGCGAGAAAAATATGTTTCGTCAGTCGTTTATCGAAAAATATATGATTACAATTCTGTAATATTGTAGGAAACAAATGTGGTGGTTGGATAAGCACTAAAGCATAAACTGATACATAAAATATATTTACAATATCTTAATAATGTAGCATACAAATGTGGTGGTTGGATACACATTAAGAAGAAAATGATAAGTACAATATATTTACAGCGCCTTAATAATGTAGGTAAAATGTAGTGGTTGGATACACACTCAAGCAGAACCTGATCAATAAAATATATTTGCACCTAGCAGTAGAGCCCGGCGTTGCCCGGGGATATAACAGTAAGAGATAGATCAAGTATCCACCATCATAAAGACTGAAAAATAAAATTGACAAAGATTATTGTTTAAGGTTGACGGACACGCATGTCTTAATTAGTTTTTTTTTTTTTTTTTTTTTACGAATTGGTCAAACCTAAAACAAAAACATTGTTTTCAATCGTTATGAGTCTACTGATTGAATAGAATTTTATTATAAACAATTGTCTTGTAAATGGAATTTTAAAGCATTCTGAATGTTAAAAATAAAGAAAAAAGTGTGCAAGAGAATAAGAAACACTACCTGCAAAAAAAAAAAAAGTGAAGTTTTGTTTTATCGGCTGAAAAATATAGGAAATCCGCTCCCCATATTTAAAGTAACCCCACACACAAACAAACCGATGTGAGTTGTCCCCTTCCATTTTCACGATGTCTCTTAATCGTGTTTTCAAATTGATTTTGTGCAAAAACAATTATATTTTTCCCATTTTTGACGCTGTTAGAACCACCACAAGGTAAGTTTATGTAGTCCTGTGAAGTTTTGTTGGAATCGGTTGAAAAAATGTAGGAAATCCGATCCAATATATAAACACACACACACACACACACACACACAATCTGCGTTTTATAATAAGTAAGATGCCTTAATAATGTAGGATACAAATGTGGTTGTTGGATACGCACTAAAGAAGAAAATGGTCTGTCGGGTACACCATAATTGCTTATGACGAATATAGAAAGGTAAAGAGGAATAGGATATCATTTTTATTTTTCTGTAAACCTCCAATTTTTTTCTTCAATGAATAAAAATTTTATTTCCAGAACACTTTAAACATTACTATGGTGATTTTACTTGCTTTATATATCAAATTTATATCTCATCTCCTGACATCAATATTTCAAGTTTAAATCCAAGTGTTTGAAAGCTCATTTTAAGGCAGCCAGGTACTTATCATTCAGGAAAATGCAGCATCACAGTCTTCGTTTCTTCATCTTCCCTATTTAACCTTAGGTATTAACTTTATTAAAAATTGTTCCTACCGCAGTAAATCAGTCATCATAAGAATTTATAATATAAGACTCAAATGCAATAAAGGCTTCTGATGTTAATAACTATTTACAAAGATTCATTTAGTCTGACACAAGGCCAGAGGAGATGAAAGCAACGAGGATAAATGCACGCTAACGAATTAACTTACTAAACATGTTCGAAAAGCTTCATGCATAATAAAAGAATGCTATTATCTTTATATAATTAATGATTTCATCGCATAGCCAATAGAGAGAGTTCAGATCTCAAACGCAACTTAAGAATGTTGATCCCTGTGCGGGGCTAGGATAAAATTAGTAAATGACAAATCTCAGTATCAATGGATATTTAATGATAGCGCAAGAAATATGCATTCATCTTCGTAAAATATAATCATTGAAAATCAGAATTTACCGCATCTTTCTATTGGGTATCTTACAATAAGCCTAAATAAAGCAAAATTTAAGAATTAATATTCAATTGCGCGAGTTTCGAAAAGATAACTTCCGTCCTTGAAAATCAAAAGTTTAATATTTTATTTTTTAGCAAAACAACTAATCAAATAATATACAAATTTATTTCATTATCTTAATCTAATGCTTTATGTATATATATATATATATATATATATATATATATATATATATATATATAGATAGATAGATAGATAGATAGATAGATAGATATAAACATTAGATTAAGATAATGGCACTCAGATTTGAATCCGAAATATAAAATTTCAAGTAGTTTAATTGTCAACATGACCTTTTTGAATACAAAATCTCCTCGTCCATGAGCCTGGAAATTCTCAAAAAAATTTAAAGATCTAATATTCATAGTTTTCACGCATATATATATATATATATATATATATATATATATATATATATATATTGCTGACCCATGCAAATAATAAAGGCATGAGTATTTCCAGGCTCACGGACGAGGAGTGTTTGGATTCAAGAAGTGCATTTTGACACTTAAGCTAACTTTATATTTCGGATTCAAATCTGAGTGCCACGCACGTTGTTCATGGAAGTCTTGCATCCTGCTTGTTTCTCTTTTTGTTTGTTAATTTTATTTTGCTTTTGTGTGTAATAGAAATAGATAGGCTTGCTTATCACCCAGTCAATATACCCCCTTGTCTTGAACAGAAGTAGAAGCGCATCTCTTGTTTCCTGTTTAGGAAGGCGTTCTCGGTTCTTTTCCTTTTCTCTGAACACTTTCTCGTGGATCTCTTGTAGTATGTTAGGTATGTGGCAATGTCTCTTCATACTAAGGAAGGACGGTTCTCTGGTTGATACTCACGACTGGTAGTTAGGATCCCTAACTTTTGCGTAGCTTGATCGGCTGCTCTGATCAACAGTTACATAATATCGGGGTGCTTGCAGTGCAATATCGGGTATGGAACGGTGTCCCTGCACGCACCTCTGGTGGGCAACCCTGAGGCCACATTATGTTATTATGTTGCAGTATTCACCAGATCCTTTCTGTCCATGTCACATACGATGATCTTCTGCTACTATTACTTTAGGCATTTTCTTTACCATCATATCTCAACATGACCATAAACAATCAAAAAAATAAACCTAAAAAAGCTCTAAAAATCACATATACACTTTAACATTTCCCTTTCCAACATGCGTGACATTCGAACCAACTTCTGCAGTTTGGAATCGTTCCTTGTTGAAAAGCCCCCTGATATACTAGATCTTTGCGAGAATAACCTTCTCGTCAATCCCCTCCTTTGATTTCTCGATTCCTGGTTACCTTCCTCTTCTTAGAAAGAGTTTATTCCCTGAACCATCTCCCACTGGCTAGGAAATTCTCTCTTAAATCTCCAGATCGTCTATCGCTTCTCAGTTCTGTAAGCTATCTCTTCTTTCTCTATCGTTCTGCTTCCTCCCAAGGATTTTGGGTACTCGATAGCATTTCCGATAATATAGACAAGGCCATCTCTCTACATCCGTTTGCACACATATTCGGTATTCGGTTACTTTAACGCCCACCATGCTATGTGGCTTAAACACACTGTAACTGACCTCGCTTGCATACAAACCCTCAATCACCGAAATCCCTTGCATAAGTGGTTGACTTTCCCCAGTACCCCTGACGGTAACGATTCCCTTCTTGATCTCTGTATTACCTCCATCCCCGACTCTTTTCGTACCACGCAGCTCTGCCCTCTTGGCAACTCTGATCATGATGTAGTGTCAGTTAACATTTCCTTCTACTCCTCCCCCAGCAAAGAACCTCCTACTAACAGAATATCTTTCTGCTATCAACGATCAACCAGGGACTAGTTGCGTGATTTCCTTCACAACGTCCACTGGAATGTGGTTTTTAATCACCCCGTTCAAAAATGTGCGTCTGGGGTCTCGTCCTGGGTAAAAGCTGGCATCAAAGCTTTCATCCCTTCAAGAAAATATAAAGTTAAATCGCGCTCATCTCCTTCATTGTCAGCTGCTTTCTCAGCTGCTATAACCTAAAGGAATCAATTCCTCCGTCTGTACCGAAGCGACATGATCGATTGCAACAGACATCTCTTTGTCTCTGCTCGTAATGAGTTCAAGTGTGCCCTCAATGAAGCAAAGTTACTGTTTGCTGAAAGAATGAAACAATGTAGTGCATCTCGCAAGTTTGGTTTTAAACATTATTAGCGGGTCTGCTGACGGCAAATCCACAATACCTCGTCCATTCAATCAATTTGAGGTCCTGACTTCCTCAGCTGATAAGGCTTAATGCTTTGCTCGGAAATTCTCATCTAATTCAACGCTCGACTCATCCCGAGTACCCACACCTGATTCCCCACCCTCTAAAATTGAGACTCTATTGAGTGAGATGAACATAACCCCATCGATGGTATTGGGCATCGTCTCTAAATTATACTCCCATAAGGCTAGTGGCGGGAAAGGGATACCAGCTGTAGTCCTGAAGTAATCTGACATTGAACTGGCCCTTGTCCTCTCTAAACTTTACAACTAGTGCCTCACTGAATCTTGCTTTTCAGCCTGTTGGAAGTCCTCATCTTTTGTCGCTGTTTTTAAGAATTCTGGAGACCCTTCTGATCCATCTAACTAATAGGACGATAGTTAGATGGATCACTAACCCTAAGCCTAACCCTACAACTCTTTGGTAATGTCTTCGGGCTTTAACCAACGACGAAGTGATTAAGCAATTTACATCCCATGACCTGCTCTCTGAAAATCAATATGGTTTCCTCTTTGCCCGGCCTACTACTGATATGTTCACGGCCATAACTGAATTTATATACCAAGCACTAGACAACGACGGAGAATCTAGAGCTCTGGCTCTAGATATCTCTAAGGCGTTTGATAGGGTTTGGCATGCCGGCCTTCTTCGTAAGCTTCAGGGATACGACATTACAGGACGATTAGTTTACATAATCCAATCATTCCTGTCAAACCATGAAATGAAGGCCGTCCTTAAAGGATTCTCCTTCAGTTCCTTTCATACGAACGCCAGTGTTCCCCAAAGCTCTCTCTTTGGTCCTATGCTGTTTCTGATCTTCATCAACGATCTTCCTGATGTCATCAGTTCCCAAGTAAGCATCTACGCATGTTACTATTTGCTCCTGCCTGAATAGTATATCCGGCATTACTGATAAAACAAACCTGACCTTTGGTCTTGAAATCGACCTCCACTCTGTGGTTGACTGGGGCAAGAAATGGCTTGTAAACTTTAATGAAAACAAAACTGCTCTCATTTTCCCGCCATAGTGTGCCCCCCCCCCCTTGCCTCCCATCAGAATGTCTGATGCCCAACTCTACGAGATCGCCTCATTTCGCCTGCTTGATCTCACGCTTTCCACTGACCTGAGGTGGAACAACTATATTGAATAAATAGCTTCGTCTACGGCCAGGAACATTGGGGTTTTGTATCATGCCATCCTTCAAATTTACAAATCAACCATTCTTCCTTGCACGGAATACTGCTGCCATATATGGTCTGGTGCACTCTTTGTTCATCTCGATGTCCTCGACAAAATCCAAAGACAGATATGCAATGTGATAGGTCCAGATCTAGCATCTCGTCTACAGTCACTTTCTCAAAGATGCGCTGTGGCTTCCTCCTGTCTTTTCTACAAGTATTTTCATGGTAACTGTTCTGAAAAGCTATTTTCACTGATTCCCAAACCGCCTGAATTTAAGCGTGCTGCTAGTTTGGCATCTCGGCCCCACCTTTTCACTGTCAAAACGGTTAAATGTAGCCCTCTCTTCTACTCCAACAGCTTCTTATCTCGCACTTCCCGACAGTGGAACTCCCTTCCTCTTACTTGCTTCCAAGATAGCTATAATCTTCAAATATTCAAATGTAATTTCAATCGACATCGTCTGATGCCTTGATCTTGATCTCCGTCCTTCTCTGTGTCCTTTCCCCAAACATGCCTCTTTAATTTTGCTCTGAATCTCTGTAACCATTTTGCGTGCTAGTGGCACTTCCGCCTTGCTTAGGGTGATATGCTTAAAAAACTTAGTGGAAAGTGCTCACTATCTGTGGTAGAGCTAACATATTCTCTTGTATGGATATTGGTTTGTAATCATGGGTTTCACGCTTTTGCGATCATCAGATAAACTGGTTTATTTTTTTTTTAATGGGTCAGAGTGTCATCCTAAGAAAACAGAGAAGATAATGTTTAGGCAGCATATTTTCATTCAAGTATGTTTGTTTAACTAATTTAGACATGTATGTCTATTTATTTTAATTTTAACCCTTTCAAGTCCACGGATTAATTGATGAAAAACAATTTCAAAATTTTCTTTGAAATAATTTTTTTTATTTTACTACCTACTTTCAATCTCTTCTGAGATCATCTTCCGGGGTTGAGTGTTTGTGGATATGTGAATATGTGTGTGGGAAAACCGCAAAATTTAAAATATTTACCCGTTATGCAAGTGAGGTAACTTATGTGATATTTTTGGGTGGTGGGACTATTTTTGTGCATGATCATCCTAAGATTTAAATTATTTACCCATTATGCAATGTGATTTTTTAGTATGTTTTTATGGGCTTAAAATTTTTTGAAATTGTAGTTTTTAACAAATCTAGCTTATATATAGCTGCGTGGTATTCTAGATTTGTGGGTTAAGGTGCTCAATATGAGGGATAGAACGTATATAAATATATCAGTGGACAGGGAAGTCAACATGCAGCAGCGACACACTACTTAATGCTTAAACGCAATCGTGCGTTCTGTTTTAGCTCAACTATTTATATATGTTGGACAATGGTGTATTATGGGTAAGCCCATTGTATTATTCTAACAGTTGTATGGGTGATTTCGAGATAATGGTTATATTTTTAGAGCTATATATTAGAAATAATTGTGGATTTTGATGCAGTCATGCGGCAATTTTATAGTGTTGTTTCTTACCATCTTTATTCATTAATTACTTTTGATTATGCTATTATTTTCTATTGGTTGTTATTATTACGACTATGTATGTTTATGTATACGATCGTAGTTTGTTAATTTGTTTATTATTTACTTAATTATTAGTTGGGATTCATTTTTTTATTTATTTGTATTCATTTTATTTTGTTTTATTTTATTATTTATTTATTCTTATTTATTTTTGTTCGTGTTTAGTTTCCGATTTTTAAGCGACATAGTAAAAAATATGTATTCGTGTCTGCATCTTGACATGAATTCTGATCGTTTATTTAGTAATTTGTGTTGCTAAGTTAAGGTAAATATAGCTATTTTCTCCTCCAGACAGAGTTTACATTTTTTGATTTATTGCTGATTCACTTTTTCTTATTTCTATATTTTTTGTGTCATTTGGTTTTGTCATTTTGTCATTGAATTTCCCAGATATGTTTAGAAAGTAGTGTACTGTTTGCGTATTTACTATTTGTAAAGGATGTTTCATGTGCTTAGTTTCTTTGTTTCCAGCGTCCTTCAATTAATCCTATGTATATTTGTTCTTCGTTATATACTGGTTTTATAGTGGTTTCTTATATTACATTTCCTGCAAGCAATTCCCGTTTAAGGGATATTCGTTCTTAGCAAGAGTTTGCTCTGCAGTTATGTGTGGGTTTGATTTGTGCTGGTGGTTTGTTGGTTGTATTGCTGCAGTACTTTTTTCTTATGTGCCATGTTTACGGTATCTGATTTTTACTGCGTTTTGTGGAATATCTTGTGGAGTGTGCTTCCAGGGGGTGTTTGTGTACGAGTTCAATGAATGTTTTGCCATACGTTTGTTTTACATTTTTTGTACTGTGTTTCTTTTCCTGTTTGCTTTTTTGTGGTGTGTATGTGAGTGTTGCCGAAAATCCACTATCTTTTAGGTCTGTTTCATAATTGGCTTCGGTGAAGATGGCTTCACTGGAAGATTTTCAGATAATCTGCGGTTAATTGATTGTGGAATCTGCATGATTATTTATTGCGGATGGTTGGAAAATGTGCGCATATAAAGTTGCTTGTCATTACATATTCTGCATGATTGATATGTACCTTTTCTTAGGCTGAATGTGACATCTACGAAATCTACTTCTAATAGCTTAGTTTTTATCTCTATGTCAATTTTCATATTTGTGAAAGTTTTATGATTATTTTCTCTGATTTTGTCTGCTTTTATTTTTTTTTTTTTCTTACAGTTTCTTACAATTAGGAGACCGTCGTCTCTATAGAAGCCTATATCATCTTTTTCGATTATTTTACTTACTTCGTCTACTAGATTTATACCTATAAGTTCACAAAAGTGTACCATCAAAGCTTCCCACTGTAATGTCAACGATCTCTTCTTTCTTTATCAAACGTCTTTGTTGTCGAATAATAGTGATTTTCGGGAGTCTCTAATATTTTTTTTTTTTATTTCGTTTGTGCTTATTTTTGTTTGTTCCTGAGCTAAACGAATGGCCTTATCAAGCATATGGTCTGTTATAGAAGGGTATTTATATCTAATTGTATAAATTGAAGGGTATAACAACTCTTTTATATTATACTTGCCAGTAGTTATACTTGATATTTAATGTTTATTCAACATAAAGAACACAAAAATGTCACTACAGGGTTGTTAATTTCAAGCTGATTTCCTCGAGTTGTAATTTTGATTATGAAGAGTGACGACACATCCTTTTCCCTCGAGTTTGCTGATATTTAATTTGAATGATAAAATACTAATGGTTATTCTTTGTTGTTCTCTAGGTTGAAAACTAATAGAAGAACAACAAGGAAACAAATAGTTTGTTTGAAGGGTTTCTTTAAATGCATTGCCTATGAGACTTCTATTCAATGGTGGAAAGCTAATTTGAATATCAGAATTTGCTGTTATAGACTTGACTATCAAAAGTCTTTCAAAATACAGAAAGGATAAAAACAGGAATTATATAACAATCTAAACCCGGAATAAATCCAACTAAATCTCAAAAAATAATAAATCTGAAAAACTTTTAAGAAAACAACTATATGGATATTTCAACAAATCAAATGGAATTTTAGTTAAAATTATAAATGATAATTGCGCAAAGGTCACCTGAAAAGAAAAATATTACTAATATCATTGAGTAAAAAGTGTACTAGACTAATTCTCAATAATAAGTACCTATTACATTTCTCAACAGCAAATTCTTTTTGTGTAGAGATAAAAAAAAGTCAATCTATATAATAAGTTTATACATGTTATTGAGACAAAAGAAAATATATGTGACGAATGGTTAGGAAATGAAATATACTAAAAATGATGCCAAAGATGTAATATCAGTTTTGTGCTGAAGCTTCAATTTGAGGCTACTCTGAGGAACATAGATATTAAAATGCTTTTAGATTTTGCAGACCAAATGACTAGTTCTATGCAGCTCAGCATATCAAAATGGTGTAATGAAAAATATAAAAATCGCCAGAAAATGGATTTCATCATTCCAATAAATCATACTAAAAGAAAACATAGTTTTAAAAAGTTGAGTATGAAAATACAAAATTATTTGAAATAGCTTACAAACAATTGTAGATCATACAATCAGTGTTGAAATTGACAGGTATACCGAAAGGAATGTATAGCTGGCCACTCGTATTCGAGGATATGCGTCTACTAGTGCGACCAGCCAATCTCTATTGCAGACGTATTTGTGTTTATCCAACACCCACAGAGACCACCTGTGGTTTATACTTTAAAAAGTTGAGTATGAAAATACAAAATTATTTGAAATAGCTTACAAATAGACTAGAGAGAAATTTCATATAACTATGATTCTCAATTGAAATTGAAAATAAGTTAAATTGTTGATGCAGGGTCGCAATTGAACACAAATATTGAATAAAAATAGATTAAGAAGTAATCAAAAAAACAACTTCTTTGCTCGAGAATGGCAAAATCGTAGAACATGAGACTTTAAGTAATATATTTCATGAATGGAGCATTGAGAACGATCACAAATATTTTGCTTTTTGTTTTTTATAAAGTGATTGGTTGAAATTATACAATTCACAGTGTTGTTGAAGTCAGATGTCAATCATGGCAGAATGTCGACTTGTGGAATATATAAAACTTAAATAATATCTCAAAGCTAGTAAAGTCATACGTTTTTTTGTATAAGTGACAATTATATTTTCGTATAATTGTCAAACAACTTGTGAATAAAATTTGATTTACAGCTTCAGGTTTCCTTTTTAATTTTCTATGACATTTGACTAAATTAAAGCCAATTGTTGGAAAAATGAGGTTAATTATTCTTATTTAAGTGACTATAGTTCGTGTCTACCATCGATCAGTCCAAGAAAACTATTGAAGTAATTGAAACAAAGATATAAATATTTTATCTGACATTAATCATAGAATATTTGCAATTCTTGTAGTTTATATAAACCTTTCTTGCCCAAACTGAGGATTACTTAACGTTATTAAGTTTTTTTCCAACAGTTCCAGACAAATGTAGGATATTATTATCTAACATCCAATCTAAATTCTCGGACTTATTTGTACGAAACTGGATCTTGCTGCCAAGCTCATACGATCTCGCTATGTCAAGAAACACCGCCTATACAAATTGAACCGATAAGTCTATAACAGCTAAACAAACATTTTATACTTGTAATCTTATGATTACCGCCGAGACATTGAATTTTTCCGTTTTATTGACAAAGCTGTAAACCCCGGAATATTTTAGGTGCGGAGATGAAATAATTTTATTATTCTACGCGTTTTTATCAAACGAGAAAGCATGATGATATGGTGCAGCCTGAAAGAGATACTGAAAAATCTGTGAATATCAAAAGAATGTGAACGTCATTTTTTCAAGGAAGTCTAAAAAGAAACTCTATTTCTGAAGCTGAGTATTTTCTGCACACGTTATTCCACTTTTGGGAGAACTGCAACATAGGTGGACTCAATTTTCTTCATTATTTCTCTTTAAAAACCACTGCCATTTTTGTCGCGATTTTAGCCGATCTTCCGTTGCGGGTTTGAACAAACAGAACAAAAACCACCAATACAATAATTTCTCTGTGATCTCAATGTCATTCGAAAAAAAAAAAAGAAACTTAAAATATTTTACTTATGTTAGATTAAAGCTGTCATGGTATTAATCAATTTCCAAAGCGAGAATTTTTCAAACATTTCTTGAATAGACTTCCATGTTTTATGGAAAAAAGTTATTCGGTCTTTAAGATGTATTATGGGACAATAACAATTCCATGTTTCTTGCGGCTGATGCACAAGGTTAATTATGCATGTCGTTTGAAAAGTTGATCTGCATTCTCTGACCTGCAGATGGGGAAAATGTAAAACTTCTTTAACAATAAATTATATTCGTTTTCTTTATTTATTCCTTGTAGACATTTGAAAGCAGTGATGTATATCCGAACTGACAACAGACGTTTACATCGACAAGTGTAGATAGCATGAAAAATGATATCTTCATTGTTTGGTGCTAAACGGATTTCAGGTGACACATACATCCACTCAAGCACATGCAAAGACAGACAGACAGATACACACACACACACACACACACATATATATATATATATATATATATATATATATCGGTTGGAATTTTCAGGTGCAGATTTATTGATTTTATTAGCACCAGCTTTGAATTTGCGATATTATATATATATATATATATATATATATATATATATATAGTCATTCACAGACAGGCTGTTTCGCTGTTTCACTGTATCACAGCTCCCGCAGTGTGGCTAGACGTCCGGTTGCCTCTAGCTAGGATGGAAACCCGGCTGGATTTACGTCAGGTCGAAGATTCTACCACTAAGCCGTATATATATATATATATATATATATATATATATATATATATATATATATATATATATATATATATATATATATATATATATATACAAATGTAAAAGAACGAAGAATAAAATTGCAACGTTCCTTTATTTATGTTCCATGGATAGTTTTGTTTGAATATGTTACTTTATAAAAAATGCCATAAAATTTGAAATTTGATATTGTAAAAAATGTATCTGTTCGCGTTTTATTTCCGTGCAGATTTGAAATTTCTTAATCAATATAATTTCATTGCATTAATTCGTATCAACATCTTCTCATATGGTATTTTCTTAACATTCCTCTTGCTTTATATCTGTCTTATTTTGAATATACTCCTCTCTTTCTTTTGCCTTTCTTTTTTGTCTATTCTTTTGGTAGGAGGCTTTATTTCTTATGCTTTCTTTTACCTTTCTTTTCTTCCCTCTTCCTTTTCCTTTTACTGATTTCTTTTTTTCATTCCTATTTTCTTTATAAAATTCCTTTTTGCCCTGTATGGAAAATTTTCCAAGAACGGAAAATGAAGTGGTGTTTCATAAAATCTAGTTTTAAATAAGATCGTTTATTACCATCATTGTTAATCATCTGATGAGACGTTTTATTAAACGTCGAAACAAAATGTACACTTTTGTAACGGTTGCTTACACGTTCTAATGTAACAGTGTATAATTAATATATACATATATGTGTGCGTGTGTGTGTGTGTGTGAAGGTGTGTGTGTGTGTTATAAATTTGGGTATATAATCCCAACAGAGTTATAAGTCATTAACAGTTGGAAAATATATTTCGAAAATAATAACCGACTATGCATTTCGCCAATATGGCTTCATTAGATCGGAGACGAAAAAAATGTATTGTATGTGTATGTATTTGTATATTTTTAAAATAATGAAATCTTATATTTATTCACAAGCTGGCGTTGCTCGTAACTAAAAAAGAATAAGATAATGAGTGACTTTTGAAACAAATTGTTTAATATATATATATATATATATATATATATATATATATATATATATATATATATATATATATGTATATATATCGTGTCTTTGGGCAGAAATCTCGATTTTATACGAGCTTCATTAAAGCCGACTGAAAAGATATTGTAATAGATTTCCTTGCTGTCTGCCGGATCATATAATTGAATAATTGTGCATTTGGGCAGCAATCCTTCTTTTATGCAAGTTTCATTAAACGCTTTAATTGTTGGCTGACGGTTCATATAATGTAACAATTGTGTATTTGGGCAAGATATATATATATATATATATATATATATATATATATATATATATATATATATACGATCCATTTCATCAGACCTAAAATTCAAAAAGAAATTTGTAGGTCTGATGAATTGGTCTATTTACGATTCCAATGGAATAAATTATAAGCATGGAATATTAGTGTTTAAGCCTTTTTATTATATCCTTACTCTGTCCTGGACATTGAGTTCTACCTGAATTCTATCCTCTTTGAATTATTTTTTATACATATATATATATATGTATGTATATGTATTTATGTATGTATGTATATTTATATAGTTTAGCTATCTGATTGCATATGTATGTGTATATTAACCACTAATATATATATATATATATATATATATATATATATATATATATATGGGGTTATAGGTGTCTGTATATATATATATATATATATATATATATATATATATATATATATATATATATATATATATATATATATATATATATATATTAAGCATGCATGGGGTTACAGAGAGTTGGAGCAAGAGCAAAGAGGAGTGATAGAGGAAAGGATAAAGAGAAGAATAGGGGATAGATCAAGGCATCTGGAGACGTTGATTGACATTATATTTGAATAGTTGGAGATTATAGCTATCAGAGAAACAGAAAAAGGGGAGGAGTTCCACAGGCGAGAGATGCGAGACATGAAGCTATTGAAGTAGAAGAGATGGCTACATTTAACAGTTTCGACTGTGAAAGGGCGTGAGCGAGATGCCAGCCTCGTAGAACGCTTAAATTCATGAAGTCTGGGAACCAGTGAAAGCAGCTCATCGGAGCAGTTACCATGAAAATATTTGTAAAAAAAGACAGAGGGAGACGATGGCACGTCTGTGAGAAAGCGACTGCAAACGTGATGCCAGATTAGGGCAAATTACATTGCATATCCGTCTTTGCATCTTATCAAGAACCTTGAGACAAAAAAGAAGGGTATATATATATATATATATATATATATATATATATATATATATATATATATATATATATATATATATATGTGTGTGTGTGTGTGTTTGGGCAGAAATCTCTCTTTAATATATGTTTCGTTAAACGAGCCTGCCGTTTGAACATGCAATGGATAAAGGTTAGCAATAATAAAAAAAAACGTCCTAACAGCTACCCATGCGGGCGGTGTCATCATAGCGCAAGTTATTAAAGAATCTTCGTAACATCAAACAAACTCTCTTTAAAAACACTTTCAAACTACATCATAGATTGTCAAAATGAATTGTTTCATTAAAGGTCAAACGGTAATAACATAGTTCACAGAGATAATGGTAATAATATTAATATAATAATAATTAATATAATATAATTAATAATTAATATAATAATAACATAGTTCACAGAGATAATAGTAATAATATTAATATAATAATAATTAATATAATATAATTAATAATTAATATAATAATAACATAGTTCACAGTGATAATCGTAATAATATTAATAGAGTAATAATTAATAATTCATATAATATCATTAATAATTAATATAATAATTACATAGTTCACAGAGGTAATGGTAATAATATTAATACAATAAAGGAAAAATATAAAACAAATATAATGAAAATACTTTGTGATTCTTATCAAAACACAAACATTTCACTTGAGACTGACCTCTGTTTAATCTGTCTTTCTATGCAGCATGTTCTTTTAGGAAGAATGCGATTTTGTTGCTATAAGTAATTCTACACGTTACGGTCCCATTGTTTTCTCGTACCAAAACTTGTTATTTCCTCTTTTGACCTATTTCTCTTGACTTAAATATGTCCAGTGAGTGTTAAATTCTCCAAGCCTTCTATTTCCCTAACATGCTCAAAATGTTTCGCCTCCCCTCTTCCTGTAACCTCAATATACAGGCTAAAGTACATCCGGCGGGAAAACACATCTTTATCATACTCCTTTTTAGTTTTGAGTATTCGGTTAATTCGTTCTCTATCCGCATTCAGACTGTTTACAGATTATTTTAATATCCTTTCGGTGTAGATCAAGCTTTACCAATATTTCAAGGAGTTCTTTGTATCGTTCTTTATTGTACTTTTGTGTAATTTATGAAATATACATATAATTTGCAATTCTAACGCGTGCTCCATAAACGTTCACTCCATGAAGATTGCATTTCTTGTTTGGGTGATTTTTAACACTCCCAGATTTGGGGTCTATTTTCTTCTGGTTTTTATGCTTTGTTGATTACAATATTAATTATTAGTTTAGATATATAGCTCATCAAGCTGACTGTACCATAGAGGTTACATGAATTCGCATCTTTTTGGAGTAGGGAAGAGTACTATGAAGAATGATCTGCTGAGATCATCATATATTTCTCAGCTGTCATAAAACTACAACATCCCTCTTAAATAGGAGTGTAGAAGAAATAGGGACTAAAGAAAGTATGGTCATTAACCAGAGAAACAGCCCAAGATGTAAGTTACGAATTGAAGATATACACGTCAAGAAAGCACTGAAGTTTAATTATCTGGGAAGCGTTTTAACAGAAGATAGAAAATACGACTCCGCGATACGAACACACATTGGACAAGTGAAATAGGTAGTCCAAACGTTAATCAAGCAATGGAACTATTTAGAGATAAAGAAATGAAAAAAAATAATTAGAAACACAGAGTGCTGGATTGCTGCGTGGTAACTATCCTTTTGTATGTCAGTGGATGATGGACAATCTCCCTACGTATGGGGAGATATCAAGAGGCAACATAAATATGTTTCTAGAGAAGGATACTGAAAATTCAATGGATGAAGCGTGTAAGCAACAAGGAAGTCTTAAAGAAAATGGCAACAGAAATAACACATAATTAGAATCGGGAAAAGAGAGCTGAAATTCTTTGAACACATGAGGAAGAAGGGCTCGGAAAGCTTAACTCTCACAGGGCATATTGACAGCAAGAGTGATAGAAGAAATCAGCTATCGACTTAGGAACGAGGCCGGGAACCTTACCAACAGGTGAAAAAAATGCTAAGAGCAACACAAGAAATATGAGAGATTCATGATCGCCTATGTCCTAAAAGCACTCAGCACATAGAAAAAAAGAAGAAACTTATCAATCCGCAAATTGTCTGAGGTTATCAAAATGCCTATTACAATACCTTGTCCTATTTCAGTCTTACATTTCATTTTGGCCGGTGCAAAACTATCCTCAGCATTATGAGTCCTATAATGTTTTTCATGTTGTACTTTGGGGTCCTAGAAGAGCCCTCTTGTGTACTTATTCCATCTCTGTAATACATTTCTTTTTAACGTGTTTGTCCGATCATTGGATTTTATCTCTCCTATTGAAGAGCATGGATCCATGGTGGAGTAATGGATAACGGCTCGGATTGAGGAATCGGAGAGTCGAGTTCAAATTCCAGTCGAATTCATTACATTCACTTATGTACTAATACCATCAGGAAATGTATGAATCCTATTCTTCTCCCCGCACCTAGCTATGGGTAAATAGCAGAACAGAATGGGTTCTATAATCTTGAGTGGCAACCAGTCTATGAGAAGAAAAAATCTGAATTCAAAACCAGCCCGGGGAAGATTGGGCTACGTCAGGCTATGTTGCCCAAGTAACACCACTTCGACTGTGGCTGCATTACACATGGTCACGGGGTAATAAAAAAAACAATTTGAAGAGCGTTTTTTCTCGCATGTTTTTACATCTGTATTCTACAGGCTTTCGATTATCACACATTTCTTATTAAATCATTCCTCTTTTATTTAGTTATGTTTATTAATAATGAGGTTATGCTGCAGTTGTTGCCTAACTTCACCTATCCGGCACCATTCTTTCGCGTATCAGCTGTCTTTCAGTTAGTCGACAATTGTCATTAATTTTTTTCCTTGACTTTTTTTCTGGAGATGAATTCTTTTCCTCTTGCTAGGGGTGCTTCCCTTAGGGTATTCAACATTGAGTGCCTTTTCCAATCTTTTATGTTACTTCTTAACTGACTCTGCATATGATTTCTGCAAATTAAGTCAGAGTTGGGATTTCGGTATTGCATTTTACGCCTTTCTTTTTGGCTGCCATATTTTATTTTATTTTACTTCTACCCATAGTTCTGAATATAACCGAAGGGGTGATCATTATAACAGTCAGTACTTGGGTCTGTTTGAAAGTGGCAAACTGCGTTTTTAAATAATTTCTAGTTGTTTAAATAGTCTATTTGTATTTTACCTGCTGAATTGTTTAGTCACTGGCGCCTTGATTATTCTTCTAACCAAGTTTTGGTTATTACTTATTCGCTGTGCACCAATAAAATAAAATTATTTTTATCTGAAGCACGTCACCTGATCAAAGGCCATGCTTACAAACCATTTCATTAATTTTCACTTCCTTATATTGAACATAGACTTGTCACAATAATAATCACTTCATGCGGCTTTCTCTGTTTTTGTTTTTGTTGTTTTTTTTCATTTTCTAGTGTGTTATGAAAAATATCTATTTCTTTATGCGTGATTTCTATATATATATATATATATATATATATATATATATATATATATATATATATATATATATATATCCTTGTGCAAATTAATTGAAACAACCACTTTAGTTTTTTTTATTGTTTTTTTTTCTTTCACCATGCGTCATTTTTAGACCTACTGTATTGACAGGGTGAAATCGATTTCTATTTTTTTTACTGAGATTAGGTTATTTGCTGTGGTGTGCATTAATATGAATCTGGTGTAAGATAAAGATTGTTTAGCCTTGAAAAATATTGCATCAGCCGTAATTGCATCAGATTTTCATCTCACCCAGGCACTATTGTCTCGACTGTCGATTAGTTGTCCTACGGTCATCGTCTGCGATAGACGTTACTCTAAGGAAGCGTATGAAAATTGTAACGCTGCACGAACACAATGACAAGCCTTACCAGTGAGCAAATCAAAGTACTATAGACTGGCCCAGAAACTCTCCTGATTTAAATCCAATCAAGAATCTGTGGTCAATCTGCAAAGAACGACTTCGTGGAATGGACATAAGAAGTACTAACATGTGCACTGGGTCATGTTTCATTGGAAAAGTAGGAAAATAGAGTAATTAACAAAGGAACTATTCATTTTGTTTCAACTAATTTGCACAAGATAGCCCTCATATCATAGCCCTCCACATCTTCCTGTATAATGAATTTGCACACGAGTGTATTACTGCGATTGCGATATTTAATGATTTCCCTTTCGATTTGTCTGACAGTTTCCAGCACGATGAAAGCTATTACTTCTTGGCTTTACTATTAGACTCCTCTTTCAGTTCTCACGCATTCTATATAGCGGGTGCGGCATAAATATTTACCCATTATTTAAACATAATAATTCACCCATTACTTAAGCATAAATTGAAACATTTTGATTCAAATTTTGCACCCGTCTTCCTAAAATTCTTCGGTTTTATTGTACACAGTTTAATTAAATATGGCGACTCAAACAAAACGTGATCAAATTGTCACATTGAAAATGGATGGTATGAAGAATTGTGAGGTGATAAAACAGTTGAATGTTTGCAGAAAAACTGTTTTTAATGTGGTGAAAATATTTCAAGAGGAGCAACCAACTTCAACAAATCCAATACCAGCAAGGAGCCGTTCACTTCGTAGCAGGAGCGTCATTGAAGCCGCCTAGAAGAAGGAGAAGAGAAATCCGCGACGAAGCATGAGGTCGATGGCAAAAGAGTGAGATATTTCGGATAGGCCACTAAGGAGGAGTTGGAAAAAGGATTTAAGACTAAAACCATACAAGATTCAACGACGACAGCTACCTTCAAGTGCCTCCAGGCAGAAACAGCTTGACAAAGGGTAGAAAATATTGGAGCCATGCCACAGGCAAAAATCTTCGTCTGGTCAGACGAGAGGATTTTTTACTGCGGAACCATCAACTACCAAAACGATAGCGTTTATTCCACTTCACCAGAAACCTTTCCGGTAGGTGTCAGAATACATTTAAAGCGTTAGTATCCAAATGACATCATGTTTTGGGCTGCTGTTGCTTCTAATGTTTCGAAATAGCCCTTCGTGTTCCTTAAATAATTAGTCAAAATGAATAGCAGTGTTTACCAAAAAATATTGGAGAGAGATCAGTTGGCCACTTTGTCAGCCACATTTAGAAGACGTTATGTCTTTACTCAAGACGTAGATCTCTCGCACACACTGCCAGTTTGGGGCAAAACCGGTTCAAGAGACGTTTCTCTGAATTTTTTGACAAGTCAATTTGATCTCCAACAAGCCCTGATTAATCCTACAGAGTTTGAAAAGTGTCCCATATTGGAGAGCGATGTTTTATGTATATTATGCTCAAGTGTGTCTGATTTGAAAGAAGCTCTTCTGGCGTCGTAGTAGAATTTGAATGAAGAGGTGATGAAGAGGTCCTGCACTTCAGTTGAGAAAGATTATAGGCATGGTGAAAGCAAGGGTGAACATTTTGAATTATAAATATATGAAAAATATTTTCAATAAATCTAACAATCAACATGAAAACATTCATTGACCGAAACCGAAAAACTTTTTTTTATTTTCTCATCAAGTAAATAATGGGTAAATATATATACTGCACCTAGTATGTTTCCATAATAGCTTATAAAGCCCTGATTGTTTTTCTAACTTGTCTTGCGTATTCCTACAGCATTAATATTCAGTCGTTCTATTTCGTGTTTCATATTTTCTAGCTTCCTTATTACTATAATGTAAACAATAAAACCCCATATAAAGATTATAATCATTAATGTAGACAAATGGCGAAAGGAGTCAATTCCGTGAGAGATTACCCATTCGGAGAGAGGCTTAAATTTGTACAGCAAGCTATTAAAATCTGTTCCTTCATGCTTCATTTATTATAATTCCTGAGAATTAAATATTTTCCAAAATTTATCCTGAAAGGAATTCTCTTGCTCATTTTTTTTTTTTTAAATGAAAATAAAAATCTGAAGTATTTACTTATTGAATGCGATCCATTTATGGCAACCAACAATCAAACCCAACGAGCAGTAGATAGTCAAGTGTTTATGTGAGAAAATGCATCTGTATCAATTGAAAAGTCAGGCTCAAAGATGGCGTCAATCTCCGGCCTCCGGCTACTCGGCGATTGGCCAATTTTTTCGAAGTCAGTCCACATTGCTGACAACACTGTGTGTCGATCAATCTGACTGTCTCAAACTTAAAGCTTGTTATCACAGAATTGACACCGGTGATATTTTTGGCGCCTTCAGCCTGCGTATTTGATTATAGATGGGCGAAAAGGAATTGCCGGAAATCGTTCTAATTATACCGTACTAGTAAAGGGAAGTGGCGGAGAGAAGACTTCGCTGCGAAATCAAGTTTAATTTTCTGCCCTCATCGATAGCAAGTGCTGCCTGCGGAGAAGCGCCCTTTGCCAAAATCCAAGTTTACTTGTGGTTCAATCACTTTTTCCCACCCTGTCAACGTCATGAAATATATATTACTATGGAAGATTTATGCGTTTAGAAAATAGGAAAAATTTGAAAGACTTTGAGGTTAGGCGAAATTCATACCAGTTTTTATTGCGTAACTGCAACGTAAAATATTAAAAAGTTTGCATCCTGTTTAATTTCAGGCATTGATCGTTGTGAATATCAGAAAGGCAAGTAAAGTCATATTTTTAATTGTAATCAGTGGTTGGAATATCGAACTGAATCCTTTATTTCGCTCATTGGGATAGACTGTTCTAGTTCCACGTGCCATGTTTTTAATGTATGTCAGTTATCAATTATCTCCAGTTAATTCCCCCCTCCAAGTTATCCACAGCCTTAACCGGGTATTGAACTCACACTCTTTGGGTCCTGTCACTGAATCTAGCTAACACCTTTATCCACTGTACCAGGCGTCCTTGAGGATGTGGTAGAACGCAGAGGATATTAATGTGTATTATGTACATATAACTTCGGAATAAAGGGTTCAGTTCAACATTCCAACAACCTGAAGAAGACCGGAGCGTACAACGACGAAATGTTGTAATAAATATGGCGACAAAGATGAGGACAGTAGTCTGAATAACGTAAATAGTGTACATAATACCTCATCTCAGAAATATAGACAGATACTGAATGCTGAAACGTTGTAATAAATAGGGCGACAAAGATGAGGACAATAGTCCGAATAATGTAAATAGTGTATATAATACCTCATCTCAGAAATATAGACAGATTATCTGTGAGTTGTAAACCACCAATGTCGGAAGCATATTGAATAAGAATAAAGTAATGACTAATTTTATAAGCATGTAAGTCTATAAAAGGTCTTTTACCGTACTTTAATGATTGTGTATTTGATTGGAACAATTTTTATCGAAGTTAGTTCTCAAGAAGGAAAGTTTTAGAATTGCGTTAGGAAGAATTATAAATTCAATGGGGAAAATTACCTCACTTAATTTTAAATAGACATCACTGAACATTTTCCAATTTGGCACTCGTCAGCCATGTATCAGATATATAATTATCATATATTGCACTGGCAAAGGGTCAAAGAATTTTGGATTACTTATAAAGACTAGTCTGCGAGCTAAGCGTGCTGTGTTCGATTACAGAAACCACATTTCAGCTTCTGTAGTATGCAACTAAAGGAAATTTGAACTAACAATGCAAATTCATACCAAGTAAGAAATAACCTTTATTTGTATATAAATGAGATACATATTTTGAGGGTTATGAGTTATTGATGTTCGAACGCAACTAAAACTAAAGACTTCTAATGCCGATTTTTAAGATAGATACTCATTCTTACATACATTGTGAACGTTATTTTCTCGGACAGAATCCAAAACCAAAATGAGATTGAAGAGCAGTTTGTTCAGGTTCCAGAGTCGAGAAGATAACAGGATATAAAAAAAAAGAGCTTTCACATCTTTAATAAACCATTATTCGATATAGGTGGTAAATACCAAAAGTACCATCAGGAAGTAATTTACTACTTCATATCCAATTGAAATAAGTTCTTCTCAAGACTAACAGTTTTTGGACAGTAAAAATATGATTAAAAGTAGGAATTTTCTCAATAGCTCATTCACCAAATACTTACACTCTCAACTATAACAAGATATTGTCGATGACAACAAAGAAGGTGATAGAACGCAGATGATATTAATATGTATTATGTACATATTTCGACTAGAATTTGAACAAATTCGGAATATAGCCTCCTATATTGGACGATTTGCAATAATTATAACCCAATATTACACAATTAACCTTGTGTCTAACTAGGGTACGCTTGAAATATAAAATAATATTTTATCGCTCCCGTGGTTGCTTCCATTGAAACAGTTATAAATCTTGTATTATCATCGCCATTTTTGACCACCAAGTTTCAGTAGTCATATTTGCCCTGTACCAGACTAAAGTAACATTAATAAATAACAGGTTCTTTTGTGTGGGTGCTTATATCAAAGTGAGTGTATATTAAAATAATCCTTAATAACTTTTAATAGAAGTTCTTTTGCAAAAGAAAAAAAAACTTTTAAATGCGATTTGTCTTCCATTTTCGCTCATCGATCGCATAAGTGAATAGCGAAGAAAGATTATAATCAAGCCATGAATGTCTGGAGAAGAGAAAGCGTTTGTTATGAAATAATTTCGCCTTAAGGATTTTCCACGAATCGTTGCTATTACTGAAAAGTTTCTTTGATTCCTCCTGGTTATTGTTAGAAGAGTATGTGACCCGAAATTCTTACTTTCTGGTCTATGATTAAGTATCGGTTTTCATCTGTGCGCTTCCTTACCAAGACGCAGCCTATTGACTCCGCCCCTTTTTTTGGGGTCGATGTTTAACTTTAAGAAATAAGTGGTATTTTGTAATTATTAGGTTGAAAAATCGACCCAGATAAATTCTGCTGAAAGTTATACAGCAGACAACTTACAATCCCCCGAAATTCTACGCAGCATTTTCCATTCAAAACATGATTCCCTAAATAATATCGATGATTATCAGGGTATTTTTGGTCTGTTTCGCTATAAGTCATCCTCATTGGGACACCTGATATGTTTGAGGATTAGTTCAGTTGTTGAGTGATGAATTTTGTGTATAAAAGTATCTAATCCATGTTGAATTCATATTAACATTTCAATATTCATTGAGTGCCAACCAAGACGTAACAATGAATACAGGAGTTTGCTTCAATAGCTTGGGCAGGCTAAACAATTACAGACAAGTAAACTGTTAAATTTAACACTTACTCAACCTATTATTGTGATTTAGCAGTTGAAATATCTCAGTTAAAATGGACTAAACATAAGAATACTTCTGATTTCTTCGAAAGGAATATGAACGGTTTGAACCCTACAATTGAATTCATTTTAGTTTGAATTCGTTTTTCAAGTAATAATTGTTACATCATTTTCCCCAAGTAATAATAGTTACATCATTTTCCCCAAATAATAATTGTTACATCATTTTCCCCAAGTAATTAATTGTGTAATTCGTATAAGACACGAATACATAGACGATCTGAAATGAAATTTCAATGAAGACATTCTAAATGTAATCTTCATAAGAAATAACTTTGTATCGTCAGTATTAATATATTAATGCTAAAGTTGTTTCTTTTCCTTTTTCTTTTTAAATCAACTTCATCTAAATTATTGTATTGAGAAGTACTGACCGTCAAGTTTCAATTTTGTCTCATAAATTAATCGAACTCCTTGCGACCAGTATTTATTGATTAATCAAAGTTTTTTTGCAACTTCAACCATTCATGACTCATGAGTAAGACAAACGAAAATGTATTTCTTTGTCTTATACAAGTATCGATGCTTTTGATAAAGAATTCTGATAATCATTTCAACAAAATTATCAATCCAATTCGGAAAAGATTTTGCAGATTCATATCTGCCTGAATCCTTCCCTACGTAGCTATGATATATATATATATATATATATATATATGCGTGTGTGTGTGTGTGTGTGCGCGCACGCGTGTGCCTGTGTATTTGTATGTATGTGTGAGTGCGTGTGTGTTTTTAACAATAAAAATTGTTAAAAATTAAAATTTCAGACACACTGTGATGTATATTAATATTTTTGTTTTATTTTTTAACTCCGATCCTCAACTACTTTCGACCAGGATGATCATCATCAGGAGAAAAAAATAGATTCATTTTATTAGCAGTGAACTACAGGGGTGAATGACAGTCTCTGATGGAGTTGAACTTGGCCTGCAGTTTTCATTTGTTTTTTATAGTTTATTTTCGTTCAGTTCTGGGACTTTTAAAAGAACTTTTTCATGTTTTTTAACAGAGAGGTCGGGAGAAACATGTCTCAAATTTACATCTTTAATCATTCTGAAAGCTTTATTGGCTGCTGGGAATGCAATGTGTGTATTATCTTTTAATTTTTTTGTGAATGTGCGTAATGTACGCATGTGTATATGTTTCTGTATGTGCGTGTGTATGTGCGTGTGTAGGTGAGTGTGTGTATGTGAGACCTCATCACCTCTGTAAGCATGTCTGTCAGTACGGTTGCGTGTGGGAGAGGTTGGGAAGTCAGCTTAGGCCCTTCATGGATCGTGTCATCTTCTGTGAAGTAGCAGTAGAGTAGAGTCGACTATACAAAGATTATAAGGTGGGAGAGATATATAGATTGGTGGGGTGCGATCAATGGATTTATATATTAATTCTATCTGTGCTCTTTATTTTGTTGTTGAATCCATCTGGACAAAATGTTCTGAGGCCCGAAATCAATTTGTCTTATGTTCTTCTTGCATTTTCCTAAGTTTATCTTTTATGTCTATTTCTATGAATTTTGCTGGTTATTAAAATCATGTTTTTCTAAGCGGGAATGTTGTTTTTCAAGTAATAATTTTTCGTGGAGAGTCGACTTAATCCGATTCCGATAATTATTAATTCTGTAGTAAAATGGCCATTCAGATTTTACCCACATATTGTTTCTGGCATAGAGTGCATTCTAACAAGTAAATTATATTATGACTTCTACAGTTACAGCTTGGTAGATTTCGAAAGTAGATTTAGTGACTGAGCTAGTGTACGAATTGGTGTGTTTAATGTGGTTCCAACATAGGCTTCTTTTCTTATTATATGGTTTGGAAAATTCTGTTGTTTTTATTCTTGGTTTATTTCGTGTTAGTTTGTTGTCTGAAATGTCGTTACCACCTATGATTTAATTAAGGTTCTTTGGTCTGCGATATGCTAAAAGGCCCCGTTCCTCAAATAAAGTTTTTAGGTTTGTATTGAGATGATGTAGTATTTCCCAGCGACGTTTGATTATTTGAGATAGTGGGGGCAGAACAGTATTGAAAGCGGTTACTAGAATGACACGTTTGAACTTATTTTTAATTTTATACTTTAGGGTATCTCGCCTTGGTGTGGAAATTGCTTTATGTATTTGTTCCCTGATTAAGAGTTATTTATAGCCACATGTGAATTGTTGCTCGAGATTTTTAGTGTGCTTAGTTCGTTCTTCCTTATTGGAACATATTCTTCTAAGTGCATGTGAATAAGAGAGGTTCTCTTTTAGGGGTTTGAGGCGGGAACACTTAAAGTGTAGATAGTTGTGTGTGCCGGTGATTTTAGAGTGCAGTGTCTTTTATAGTTTTCTATTTTTTTATGTAGATACGGGTCTCTAAAATGTTACAGGTCGTGTTGATTTTTTCGTGGTCGACTTAAAGGAGTGTGAATTATGTTTAGGACCATAAGGAATTCAGTAAGTTGTCCTCATTGCCCGTATATATGAGGAAAATATCACCGATATATCTTTCATAGAATATGCAGCCATTGCCGATGAAAGGATATGTTTCTCCCCAAATTTGCCCATGAAGATTGTCATATGATGGAACTGCAACGGGGATCATGGTACACACTTTTACTTGTAAGTAATGTTTTCCACTGAAATAGAAACTATTCAATGAGAGGATTTGTTCCATAAGTCTTATGATTACTTGTGTGGTCTATTTCTTTTTTTTTTTTTCTTTGAGTAAGTGCTTCCTTAAGGGCGGTTAGATCTTCCTTGTATTTGATGTTGGTATAAAGAGATCTAATGTCCATGTTTATTAGAATTTAATTTTCTGGTAATGTCTATATGTGTTTAATTCTGTTTAGTAGGTCTTTTGTGTCTCTGATGTAGGATTTTACTTCCTTAGCTAGGGACTGTATATAGTGATCTACGTATTTGGATATTTTAGTCGTGTGTCTTATGGAATGACCGGTTTTCTTGGGTTATTATTTTTGTATATTTGGGGAAGGCGATAGAAGCGGTCAGGTGTGATTTTTGTGCGTGTTTGTGTTATGCATATTTACTTGGTAATTAGTTTTTTTGGAGCATCATGTTTAGCGAGCTTGTTAAGATTTTTGGTATTGCGGGAGTGGGTCTAGGGCTTTTGTAGGGTTTTTTTGTCGGCTAGTTGGTTGTTTGTTTCTTTAAGGTATTCTTTGATGCATCAGATCACTGTGGTACCACCTTTATCAGCCTGTGAAATGCCTAGGTCATCTCTATGCGTCAGTGTGTCAAGGGCTTCCCGTTCCTTTTCAGTGATATTGTCATGTGGCAACTTAAGTATTGTTGTTTTCTTTATGCCATTTGTTGCTGTTGTCGGGGAACTTGTATTTGTTGTGTGTAGAGGAAGTACATCATTGAATACTGCAGCGCGGTATTCCATCACCCAAATGGGCCGCGCGCAACCCCACTGGAGACGTACAATACGTTGTTCTGGTTAAATGAAACCGCCAAGGTCTGATGAAGCGAAATCGAATTTATCGGTCTCGCGAAATAAAATATTACCATGGCTTTCTGAAGTCTCAGATTTGTTAATTAATGCGCATATTGAACATTTGTGAAATCGTTCACATAATCCACGTGCTTTTGAATTTCTCATTCAGATTTGGAAGAATAAATCTTATGATCTTCAACATTAATACTTTTTAATTTCATTTGCCTTAATCATGTACTTTCTGTGATATTTACATCTCAAAGGATATCAAATTTTTTGAAACACCCTGTATATATATATATATATATATGTGTGTGTGTGTGTGTGTGTGTGTGTGTGTGTGTGTGTGTGTGTACTAGAAGTTGCTCGACCTGCTTCACTTTCCAAAATCAGTATTTCAATGAATAATCAATTTCGGTTCAAAGTATTCAAGAAATTTGAAATTAATGTGTAAATGCTTTCCACTGCGAAGTGAATATATAGAGAAGCATGTATATTTCATGGTTCTAGGTTATTCTTTTTGGTCGAACTGAGAACATTTAAGAACCACTTTGTAGACACACACATTCATACACACACAAGCACGCAATTCAACAAATATTATTACTTAAAGCGTATTTAAAGAAAGAGTGCTCAGTATCTATAAGTTGGCAAAACAACTGTAAAGCCAAACACAAACCCCAAATTTAGTTGCCACCACCATGAAGCAGTTGAAAAAGCCAGGCTCATTATTCTTCTCCTCACGCAAAATAATTATTTTTATAATTACATTTATAGACATCTTATAATATTTTCTTCAATAATCAGCTCTGATAAAGAAACGCAACTCTATTTAATTTCCCTCCATACAAGCAAACACCTTTTACGCTATTTTTTTTTTATATATGAGCAGGCATTCGTCTACATTTAACCTCTTCTTCTCATATATATTTACATAGTGTTGTACTGTTTCCGTGTCGACTCCTTTTAAAAAAGGTTTTATGACTTGTAAATCTTTGGTTCCAAATTCTGTTATTTGCTCCAGGGAACATCTCATTTAGCTTATTTTTATAGTGGATTGGGGGACAAATAATGGTTCAAAAAATTACCCTGTCAAAGTTACAGTAGAGTGTAAGAAATTCAGTATGAAATGAAAAGAAATACGCTGATTTCCTAGGGTCCTTTTTCATTGAATGCAAAAGCCAGCTGCTGAATTTTCTGAACAAAGAAAGAAAAATCAGTAATATTTCAAAATATTCCATGAGTTTTTTCCACTTATAAATTCTTCATAGGATTTCACTGAAAAAGATTCATTTTTTCAGAGTATTTAAGAAGAAAATAAAAAGTTTTCCTCTAAGAGCAAAAAATTCTGAATGTAAAAAAATATCGAACCAATTTTATGGAAAATATCGAATCCCAAGGAATCAATTTCACTTATTATAGTTCAAATCATATTTAAGATTATTATTTGAATATCGATTGTTAGATGGAACATTTATTTGTATTATGAAATTAGAATCGATAAAAATCAACTTTAAACAAGAAAGAAAATAAACTTCATAAAACAAATCAATGCAGCAAAAAAATTATTTAAAAAAGTTTTGTATAAAAGGTATCGAAAAAATCATAATTAAAATCCACGGATAATATGGATTTTAGAAGTATTTAAGTCAAATTTATATTTTAAATAAACAAAAGCAAACTAATAACTTGATTTTCGATTGTTGCTAATCTTTAATGAAATCACATCGGAAATTTTTATTAATTCTTATGCGTCTATAATCTATACCATTTCAAGTTCAATTTAGGACTAATCAAAGTCATTTTGGAACTAAGAAAGTTCATAATGAAATAGCCAAGCTCAAAATGTAATAGTTAAATTCAAAATAGGATGTAGAAAATGCAAAATGGAATAGTCAATTTTTATTCAAATTCTAACTGGGACGTATGCGTCTGTAATCTATACCATTTCAAGTTTGGGCACCTCGTGGCAGTGTAACAGCTAGCAAGCCTGTCTTGCTAGAACAGTTACGACTGAGTGGTGCGTTCGATACTCACGCTTTCCCCATACATTAGGCCTTGTGCCACATCTAAGCTACGCTTAGAATATCACTATACCATTTCAGTTTGGGACTAATCAGTCATTTTGGGACAAAGCAAGTACATAATGAAATAGCCAAGTTCAAAATGTAATAGTCAAATTCAAAATTGGAAGTAGCAAATTCTAAATGGCATAGTCAAATTCAAAATGGGGTGTAGCAAATTCAAAATGTAATGGCCAAATTTAAATTGGGACATAGCAAATTCAAAATGGAATAGTCAATTTTTATTCAAATTCTAACTGGAACTTATGTGTCTGTAATTTATGAATCCAAAGCTATGAAATATTGACAATGAATTCAATAGCTGTAATCGTTGTGAATGTTTTGTTTTGTTTTTTGTTGGTACCTCAACATTAAAATCCCAGGATTCTATGTATCTTCCCTTCTGACAGTGGCCTAATACACTCAATTTAATTCATCTTTAAATAATATTTCTCCTTATTTGGCCTTGTTCCAAACCAAGTTCGTATTTAACACGGAATTGCGTATTGTCCAGTGTTTGGAGCTGAGTTTGCAGAGACACTTAGGCAACAAACAGTGTCAATGATTAATGCAATACATTCGTAAATTTGTCTCACATTTCGACTTTGCCTGTACTAAACTAAACATACCAATACAGATAACAATTTCTCACAAGTAAAACCGATCAATAAATGGTGTGTCGCCTTGACATGGTAGGACGGCTTGCGTACTTCAACGACCACCGGACCTATGTAGGTGGAGGCTTCGGCCCTTAGCAGGTCCAACCAAGCTCAACATGTCTGTGGGGTAGGAACCAGATAAAACACACGCTGGCCCTCCGGGATTGTGTGTTGTGCAGTAGGCTAACAACCTACTCGCTTAAAATCTAGCTTGTTATAAAAACCTCAACGATATCTTCAAACAACAACATGGTCCAAGAAGAGTCCTCGAAAGTGGAGCGTGTGACGCATGCTGATGAAAATCCCCCGGGAAGGCAACCGGCACGACATGGGTCGAGTTGAAGAGGATCGCCCGGATTCGGGTCCGTTGGAGAGGTGTTGTTGCGGCTCTATGTTCCCCAGGGAATTAAATTAAGAAGAATAATGATGAATGAAAACCGAAGGAGAGATGAAATCGAAAGTATGTTAATGATAGGCTGGATCTCCTCATTTTGAAGATTGATGCAGCACAATCTTTCTACTCGCGAATCCCCTTCTCATTTGCCTCCTGCTTTACAAAATACCAAGATGATATCTGTAATCAATAAACACAAGTCCGACCCTTCGAACTTTAGGAACCTGAGGGCATTAGATGAATATAGGAAAAGATGAACAAGGAATAGACGAATATCGCAATAGAGCAATGGGCCGATACAGGAATAGAGGCCTAGAGGGGAAAAAAAGTGGAATTTTATAGGAATACAGGAAGAAGCGAAATGCACGATAGACGAATAGAGGAATAAAATATAACAGTAATAAAAGAACACACGAACATGGGAACAGAGTTAACGTGTAGTAGATAAAAAGAGTGACATAAGAATAGAGTATCGATTAAAAAATATAGAGAGACTTGAAGTAATATAAGAATATAAAATTAAAGGAATAGAAATATAGACAGATAATGGAATAAGCGAATGATGAATAGAGGAATCTTAGGACAGACAAAAAGAACAAATTAGGAAAAAGGAATAGGACAGGCGAAAAATAGAGGAATAGTGCGATAGAAGAATTGTCGAATGAAAGAATAAAGAGGCATATTGAAACATAGTAATGGAGAAAATGAGGAATAAAGCAACAGTACAATAGCAGATTATATAACAACAGAATAGAGATATGATAGAGCAATAGAGTTATTCAGAAACATAGAATTCGAGTGTAACAGTTAAAGAGCGAAAATTAGTTTTATACAAATTCTTTTTATTATTCTCGCTATCTGAACGACTTTCGATTTTGATTCCCCAGACAAAACTAAATGATATTTTCACTAAACATATCCAATAAATACTTTTTATCTTCCAGGAAATATCTTGCTCAATTTTTGTCATGAGGATATTGTCCACTTTACTGAGTTTTTTATGAAAACTATGTCAAAAGCAATAATGTGAAATTAAAGATGTCTTGAATTTCTTTCCTTTAAGATATCGAAGAAAGTTAACCACAAATCAAGTTTAAAAACCCCACCTCCCTGTTAATTTTTAAGAGTTCGCTTACAACAGAAAGCGCCCTTCTCGGAGATAGAACTTGAAGAACAACGAACGAGAATCTTGATACAGGCCCTTAAACTTAAAGGTTGTTGAACACTTAATACTGTGTAGTGACATCGATCCTATTTGGGTTCTCCATGGGTTCGGTCTTTTGCAAAAACTAAGTTGCGTTGCGTAAAAATAATTAGATCGATTAGCGACTGAGAAAGTTATTTCCTGTCAATGTTACTGTTCAAACCCAGCTATAAACCAGGTTTCAGAATGCTGATTTTCAAATCAAGGTAGTTTTCTTCAATTAGAGAATTGATGCAATTTCAATTCTGTGTTTACCGTTTTGTTCTTATATCGTGCGAAAGCATAAAACAAATGTTTCGTATTGTTGCTAAGAGGCCAAACCACTTGGATGATTGGGGCAACACAATCTTCCTCTATTGAACTGTATTAAGCAAAATCTACAAAATATCAAGGTAAGTATAAAAACATTAGAGACAGATACAATAATATAGTTCCCCACTTCTCCTGAATACCAGCAACTACACCACGTAGTATGGATCCGTAAGACGTGCATATCGATCCAGGCACTTTTCATAGCTACTTATAACTGAGCTGCGTTTACAAAATGATCCATAGCTGCTCATTGTGGTTTAAGTTGATTGAACTCAGTGGTCAAATGCTGTACCTGCAATTCAATTCCGTATTAACCTTGCACACGTTGTGTCATCTTTATGGAAAAGGCCGTCACTACAAGGAAAAATGGAAAGTCCCTTTTGGGATGAAACAGGTCTATTACTATCACGCCTGTCAATACACTACACCAATAGATTCAGTATCAGCTCACTCCTTTGTGTTCTCTTCTGCACACTAACTCGACCATGCGCCTAAGAGCTTGAAAGAAGCCAATGGTTTACGTGATATGACACTAGAAATTCCTAAATAAAACACGAAAAACCTATAGAACTTACCATCTCAGAAATATTGTTCCTTTTCTCTATATATGTATATATGTGTGTGTATATATATATATATATATATATATATATATATATATATATATATATGTGTGTGTGTGTGTATGTGCGTGTGTGTGTTTGACTGATATCGTAGCTGTCCAGGTTTCAATTCTCTGTAGTAGATGCGCACTGCTGATGTGTCCCCAATATAGGACGAAACGGCCGTCTAGTGATTTCTTCATTCTGTTAAGGTTTCTTCTAAACTCGATGAATTACTTAATTATGATTATCTCAAATCCTCCTAATAATTTCTATCACTTGTATATCCTTGCTTGAACCGGATTCTAATGCTCTGGATGGAGCGGCTTGGTGATAGTAGTCGTGGCTCGTGAAGGCACAGTCGTATAGGTAAGGGAAATACGGATAAGTTCCACCACGGAATATGTGATCGCTATATCGAGTCTAATTCGTTACCCCTTCGTCACGGAGGCCAGTTGGTACAGTTGACGTTTGCCTCATATCGTAACTGCCGTGTTTCAGTTCTCGGGAGTGGATGCGCACTGCTGATGAATCCCAAATATAGGTCTTCCAGTACTTTCCTCATTCTCCTATCGTTTCTTCTAGACTCGATGAATTATTTAATTATGATTATCTCAAATCTCCCTAATAATTGCTATTATATATATATATATATATATGTGTGTGTGTGTTTGTGTGTGTAACACAAATAGGTCCTTTTTCCACTAGCACAGATGGACACAACCATCCAGTGTACTACTTTCTCTTAATTTTCGTCACTTAGTTTAGTTGCTACTTTATTACTTGTGACGTAGGCCTGTCTTCGAAACTCTGCAGAAACAATATTTTGCATGTCGATTTTCAGATTATGGCAATCTTATAAACTTTTAACATGGTATACGATATTCTTCCATTGAAACTTGGCTTCTGTTAAGTTTAACTTAATAAATATCAAATTGTAAAGACTGAAAACAAAAGAATATATTTTCCTCAGAAAGAAATTGAAAAACTTTTTGGGCAAATCCTTTATAACCTGGAATGCCACACCAAATCTTAAAAAGAAATAATTCGACCAACTAAAATTGTTTTGTGTTTTTTTTTTTTTTTGTTTTTTTTTTAAATTTCACTTTGAACAAAAACATTTTTTTTTAATTTGACAAAATCGTGATAATTTTCCCTGTCGAACTATTGGAGTCGATTTTTTTTTTTTTTCAGATTTTCTAGTTTTCTTTTATTCAGTTTTTCATTTTTCTTTCAGTCTTTCATTTTTTTTCCTTTTTTTTTTTCTCCTATTCGTCACTATCATAAAATTTCTCTGATTTTATGATCTACCACCAGCAGATGTAAACCGTAAGAAAAGGAAATTAGATCAAATCCTGTAAACTTTTCTGGAGACAACAATTTAAAGCTAGATTCACTGAACTCAATACTGTTGTGAGCCAATCCAGATTAAAATGCTGATAATCGATATTGAAGAAACGCTCTATTTTTATTATTGAGCAATCACATCTACATATCAATACTGAATATATCTATCTACTCTCTCACTCTCTCTCTCCCCATATATATATATATATATATATATATATATATATATATATATATGAAGAAATATATATATATATATATATATGAAGAAATATAGTCTTAAGGTGTGCTATATTTATGGGATAAAGTGCTCAATATCAGAGCTAGAGCGTGTGTAAATATAAGTGAACATAGAAGTCAACACTTAGAGGCGACAGTCTGTTTCATTGCTGGCCTGACGATTGCATCTAGCATGAAACAGACTGTCACCTCTAAGTGCTCACTTCCATGTTCACTTATATATATATATATGTGTGTGTGTGTGTGTGTGTCTGATGGAATAAATTACAGACATCGCCTAATTTTTAACAATCCGTTATAATAACCTTCCGTGCATATATATATATATATATATATATATATATATATATATATATATACCATGTCGGGTTTTTATAATCCAATTTGATCTTAATAAGATTACTATTAAAGCTCTGATATTGGTATACTTTTCAGGATATCAGGATATGCAATATACCTGAATAAATTAATTGAAACTTCACCATTTCACATGGTAGCATTGGTTCCTTGACATTATATGACCTTCACCAGTATTTCGTCCACGTGTTTTGTTATCCCAGACCACTAAAGCTTGCTTCGCGAATTTCATACTATAGTAATTGCGAGTTCAATCCTTGTGACAACTAATACAGATTCAGACTCAATGAAAATAGATCTAACAATAACTCAGCAGCACTAAAAAGACAAGACGAGGTATCCCTAGACATCGACACTGAAACTAGAAAAATTTACAATCCTAGATTAAACAAAGGATTCGGTTCAAAATTCTTTGACGGTTACCCAAATAAATAGAAACTAAAGCGAACTGGAGGGCACAACAACTGAAACGCCGTGGAATTAACAACAAAATTTTAGGTCAGTAATCTAAAAGTAAGTAGTGTAAATAATGCTAACACCTCATCAAAGACATTCTGAAAAGTGACTTTCATATTTGATAAAAAGTAAAATGCAAATAGTAATGCGCTTTGCATTTATTCGATTTGACAAACGAAATGATTTTCCCGCATTTTTTAACTTTCTTATAAATTAGAAACTTCTTACAACTGTTGAGTGATTGACACTAAGATTTTCAGACAGTTCCAACATTGACTGGATGAGGTCATCATCCAAAAATTCATTCAGGTTATTTTCTCCAAGAACGTGTTTTATCCGCCAAATCACACTACTTACATTCATAAGGAAATCATCTCTAGTGGTTTCGATAATTGTCTTCTTAGTTTCTGCTGTTGTTTTATACAATCTGAAAAGGTCAATTCTACACAAGTGTCTCTCACGTAGCTATTTTTTATGTTTGTGCTTATTATAGAACACTCGTGTTTTTGACTGTATATTAGAAGGCAGGACTAACACTCATTTGTAAGAAGAAAGAACATATGGCCATTAGCAAGAATGACAGCACGTCAAAATCAATAAATACAGAAATTTAACTATTTCTAATAATTATAAAAGACAATGGAAAATGTAAAACAAGAAATACGAAGGCATATTAGTGTAGCAAAAGATGCCTTCCAAAATCTAAACAAAATATCAAGAAACAGGAAAGTTTTGTTCGAAACATTGAAAGGAATTGTGAACTGCTATGTAATATGAATCTCCCCATCCTGACTGTGAATACTGGGCATTTTTTTTACAAATGAAGATGAGAAATATTATTTTCAGAGTAATGCTAAAAGTACTACAGATAGAAGAGATGAGAAACTCAAAGGTTTTAGAATGGAAATAAATGGACTTAGAATCAGAATGAGACAGTTGTATTTTCTAGGAAACGTAGTGAGGAAAGAAGGCTTAGAGTATTTGACACTGACATGAATACTGAAAGAAAAAGGGCTGAGCAAAACAGAGAGTAACCTAACATAGACTAATTAGTATAATAGTGACTTTCCAAACGTAGCTTGGATGTGGCACAAGGCTGAAAGTAAGGGGAACCCAGCGAGGATTGAACTCACTACTCAGTCATAATTGTTATAGCGAGACAAGCTTGCTAACCATTACACCACCTTGAGGTACCCGCTAAGCGATATAATAAGGAAACAAATATTATGTAGAGTTACGAACTGGTTCAGAGTCATGATCATTCACGTCCTAAAGAGACGATATACATAATAGAAAATTCGATATCTAGCGTTGTCAACTTTTAAATGCAAGTTATTGGTATGGACCTTTGTACACATAATTATATTGGATGATTTTGATGAATGAATTTATTGTATATTCTTGCTAAATGATTACCGGGTAGATAGCATTTTCTTCCATTTTGGTTGTATTTGAATTTATGAATTTGTATCAGAAATTTTAAAGACTGTCTTAGAAAATAGGAGATCATTAAGAGCCGTACGGATTTTCTGGTCTTGAATGGAATATTTGCGAAAGTCAAACATTCTAATCGACAGCGTTTCAAAGAGGACATCCGTCACAGTTCTGATTTAGACGAAATGTAAATAGATTTCAATGTTTTATGCGAGCACTTTCACTAATTCAGGAAGCATTCTAAAATACTGACTTGGGAATTTCAGAGTAAAGAGAGCAAAAAGCAAACGTAGTAACTGAACATAAGGAAAAAACCGATGATCCAACGTGAAACAAATCGATGTGGTATGAGCTAATGATATTGGATATAATAATTAAAATATTATTCTATTTTTGGTCAGCTGAAATAAAGTTCATCTTCAGACAAATGTTAATTTATGTGTTTCTATGTATTTTGGGGCTATTCTGTGAAATCTTTGTAGAGTTGGCCGGGCTAGCAATCACATGAATGCAATGAAAGACAGAATTTAAAACCCAGAGGATTTCATTAAATATAAACATTTGAATATTTAAACAACAGTCATCAAACAATAAAATCTATTCATGAATAATGTTTGAAATTCCGGTGAAATGATTTTTCATGATTGATCGAAATATTCAAACTTTACTGCTTAAATATAGACATTGCTTCACTCAGAAAACACTATGAAAGCGAGAGATTGTAACGTGACCAAAACAATGGTAAAGAGAGTTAATAAAGGTAATCTCTCACTTGAGAACTTCAGAAAACTTTAGGAGTGTTGAGACTGCATCAGTCAAATGTAATGGTGAATAAGTAAAGGTCAAACAATAATATATATTTTTAATTTGGTAGAGTTATGTGTAGGGAAAATATTTATGCTACGGAACGAGGCACTGAAATCTCTGAGCCGTGTTCAGATTACGGCAAATTCAGTTACTGTTTATATCATTCAGAAAAACAGTTATCTACTCTTAATACGTATAGTTAATTTGCAGTGTAACACCCGCGCTCAGTTTGCATAAAAATTTCCAGAACACTTATATTTATGTATAATTGTATATGCTCCATTCGAATCTGGCTTGATAAATTTGATAAAATCTACCGTTTTAGAGTTATCGACAATGAAAGTTCGTATTCATTCGCGTCGCGGGCAGCCATTACGGGCATTGTTTTCATACATTCGCTGCAGAATAGCTATTAGCGTAGGTATCATTACGCAAACTGAGCGTGCCGACGTAAATAGTTCTCGCGTGCAGTAATTGAGACAAATTTAGACAAGCAAGATCATTTCCGAGCTTAGCTTTCCATAGTTTTCCGCGTTCAGCTTTCCGCAGCGAATATATGCAAACAACGCGAGAAATGGTTGCCACCAACGACGGAAATGAATCACAAATTTCACTGTCGATAACTCCAAAATCATAAGTTTTATCAAATTTATCAAGCCAGATTCGAATACTGCATGTACAATTACACATAAATGTAAGTATTTCGGAAATTTTTATTGTAGACTGAGCGCGGGTGTTACACTGTAAATTAACCATATGTATTATCAACGATGTCAGAATTGATTGATTGATCGATTTGTCTTTTTAGCCTTATCAAAACTTTATTTTATTCAAAACTGAAACATATTTGTAATTGTGAAAATACTTAATTTCTTACGAGTGTACATTTCACAATTTTTTGAGAAAAATAACGATTATTATTTAACTCGTTCCTGGGAGATGAGTTGGAATAATAACGTTAACAAAAATGGTATTTGTGCATAAGCGGATATTATCAACTTGACTGGAATTGGCGGCGAACTCTCCGATTTTCCCAGCCTTTATTCATTATACCATCTGCACATCTACCAATGATATCAGAAAGAAAGAAAAAGATATGCGTAGGATAAAGTTCTAAATTCATTACATCCCATCAATAAAGATTTAAAAAAAACATTATTTTAAAACACACATCTAATAGTGTTAAAGACTAAATACTAATTATTACTGTTATTTAGACTGGCAGCGAACATTAAAATTAAATGTGTTTATTTATATCCTTTATTTTGCAGTTTTAATTCAAAGTCTTTTAAATGTCATTGAATTTCATTTTTAATATAACTGGCCTTATGAAAATTTAAAAACTAAAATTCGTCAGTTACAAGACTTTAAAAACCAGTAATAATCCAAATCACGACACCAAATAACGATATACAAGATAAGCTTACTAAACATATTTGTACAACACAAACACTGTTTGAAAAATAATAAAACTATCGCTTCTCAAGGTCAACAGCCAATGTGTTAACGGTTATGGTTAAAAGTGTACGTCAAGTATTAAATAAAATGAATGAAACTCAGGCTGTTGCATGAAATATCTCCGAGGCGTTTAACAGGGTTCGGCATCCTGTTTTGTTCTTGTTTTTTTGTTTCGTTTTTCACGATTTGAAGAATCATGATGTCTTCAGGAGTTGAAGAATTATGTTGTCTTCAGGAGTTGAAGAATTATGATGTCTTCAGCAGTTGAAGAATTATAATGTCTTCAGGAGATGAAGCTTTATGATGTCTTCAAGAGTTTAAGAATCATGATGTCTTCAGCAGTTGAAGAATTATGTTGTCTTCAGCAGTTGAAGAATTATGTTGTCTTCAGAAGATGAAGCTTTATGATGTCTTCAAGAGTTTAAGAATCATGATGTCTTCAGGAGTTGATGAATTATGTTGTCTTCAGCAGTTGAAGAATTATGTTGTCTTCAGGAGATGAAGCTTTAGGATGTCTTCAAGAGTTTAAGAATCATGATATCTTCAGGAGTTGAAGAATTATGTTGTCTTCAGGAGTTGAAGAATTATGATGTCTTCAGCAGTTGAAGAATTATAATGTCTTCAGGAGATGAAGCTTTATGATGTCTTCAAGAGTTTAAGAATCATGATGTCTTCAGCAGTTGAAGAATTATCTGTCGATATTTCTGAGATGAGGCATTATGTACATTATCTACATTATTCAGACTATTGTCTTCATCTTTGTCGCCATATTTATTACAACGTTTCGGCCGTTGTACGCTCCGGCCTTCTTCAGATGTTTGGAATGTTGAACTGAACCCTTTATTTCCTCAAGGACACATGGCACAGTGGATAAAGGCGTTAGTTAGATCCAATGACAGGACCCAAAGAGTGTGATTTCAATACCTGGTTAAATCGGTGGAGAATCTGGAGAGGGGAATTAACAGGAGATAACTGATAGCTGACATCCATTAAACATGGCACGTGGAACTAGAACAGTCTACCCCAGTGAGCGAAATAAATATGGCTTCAAAGATGAGGTCAATAGTCCGAATAATGTAAATATTGAATATCAATATATTTGTGTCATTTTTTATTTGGTTCAGTCTTTCTTAAATCGCGTAATGAAAGTTGTCTCCATGGAGACTCTTCTAGGGTTTCTATGTAAACGTGATTTAACTCCAGTGCTCTATCGGATTTATTTTGTTTGTCATTTTTATTTAAAAACTTCCTGATGTCTTCAGTTATCGACTAGGTATTTATGCTATTGACAAAACTATTTACTGCTGTCTGAATGGTAAATCTGGCTGGCGGTGGATCTTGAAAATGACCTTCAATCTGTTGTTAACTGGAACTAAAAATTGCTTCTTAATTTTAATGCCTCCAAATTGTCTAAGATATTTTTTTGTCTTTCTTCACAACGAATGATGCTAACCTTCAGTCTAACGACTTCCATTTATATGAATCGGAATGTTTACATCGGGTCAATTGCAAAATCTGCTACAAAGGAATTTGATTGGTTCTGTGTCGTGCTAGACAATTTCTCCGAATCTGGTTTGAAAATTTATAATTCTACCATTCATTCGTTACTACATTTGGTCTGGTGCTTCTTAACATTCTTGAAAAAATTGTAAGAAGAATTGATTCCAACGTGAAATTTTGCCTTCAGAAATTCTTTTTCTTGTAACTTTTCTACAAATATTGTCATGGCAATTGTTTTGGTGGGTTTTTCCTCTTTGGTACCTCAACTTCATTAACTTAAACGTAGTACTAGATTAGCATTTAGGTATCAGCATTTACTGTTGAAATTGTCAAATGTAACAGTAAGTTCTATCCAAATGTTTTCTTCTTTCACACTTCTTGCCAATGAAGTTTTCTTCCAACTTCTTACTTTCTTGTCAACTGCAATCTACAAATAATTGATTTCAAAGTTAATCGTCGTTATCTTTCTTCTTAAATCCTGTCCTTTTTATTGTTTTTCGACTCAGTAAATTTTTCTTAGTTTATTTCATTCTATTGTCTTTCATCTTCAGTAACCCCTTGTGTCTTAGTGACTTTAACACCTTGCTTTGGGTGAAATGATTAAAAACGATAATGTTCATTTTATGTGTTAATGTTCCCCTAATACAAGGTCGAAGTGACTTCCAAGGTATAGTGTTACTGTGTGGTGTTGCATGAGCGTAATAAAAGGCAAGAAGTTCATAAGATTATATAGGAATCAGTTTATGAGGTCATGTATGAAAGATAACAGTTAATCCTAGACTTGAAGAAGTCATGATTTAAGCGATCGGGAAAACATCATTCCGGGAGTCTGTTCCATAAAGCAGCCGTTCTTGGGAAGAAGTTTTCCTATTGAAATTTTTTTCTTATTTATGAAATACAAAAGGAATGACGATTATTCATCCTTGTGTACGCGGCATGACAAATCCCAGTTGTAAATATGTGGGCTGATGGAACCAAGGAATGTAGCTCGTCACAACATTCACCATGGAAATAGTGATAGTTTGGCGAGAGGCTTACAATGTTTCATCTGTGTGAAAGGGATTATATGATGGAAAATAATTCATCACCTTCAGGGCCGCTTAAATGCTTTTGAACTCTACCAAGATAGGCATGTCAGTGCTGGGCTGCTCCAGATATTCTACTCTAGATCTGATCTGGTTATTGTATATATAGCAAGTCAGATATTTACAAGAGCGGTACAATGGACCAAACATTTTGCCAGCATCTTTAGCAATAGATCGTATGAGTTCCACTTGATATCTGGGATGCGCTTCAGTTCCAACAGACATTCAAGGGAAGCGGTTCTCGATGAAAGAATACTCATTCATTATAGGACCAATGAGAGAGCCCTAAGGAATATCGGCATTGATCACATGGACTTTTGATGACTAAGTATTAACAACGATCTTCAGGGGCCTTCCAGTTTTCCATATCTAAAGAATTTATGCAGCAACCCAAAGGAAAGTTGGCTCCCTGATATTTTTCTCGATCCTTCAAATCTACAAATCAACCATTCGCCCTTGCATGGAGTATTGCTGACATATATGGTCTGATGCCCCTTATGTTTGTCTCAAAGTTCTTGATAAAATACAGAGACGGATATGCAACGTAATTGGCACTGATCTGGCATCTCGTCTGCAGTCGCTCTCTCACTGACGCGCCGTTGCCTCCCTCTGTCTTTTTTTACAAACACTTCCACGATAACTGCTCCCAGGAGCTGCTTTCGCTGGTTCCCAAATTTCATGAATTTAAGCGTTCTACTAGGCTGGCATCTCGCTCACGCACTTTCACTGTCGAAACTGTTAAATGTAGCCGTCTCTTCTACTCCAATAGCTTCATGTATCGCCTGTGGAACGCCCTCCCCTCTTCCTGTTTCCCTGATAGCTATAATCTCCAACTATTCAAATGTCAATCGACGCCTCCAGATACCCTGATCTATTCTCTATCCTTCTTTTCATCCTTTCCTCTATCACTCCTATTTGCTCTACCTCCAACTCTCTGTAACCCTTACTAGTGGCTTCCCGCCTTGCTTGGGGTGAAATGCTTATAAAAAAAACCGATGCCACACCTTGACAAATACTGTTAATACATGTCGAGCAATGGACCACATAATGATTTTATTTAGTGCCTCGTAGATTCTGTGAATAATGGCATCACCTGTGAATCCAGAAGAGAGAAATCTATACAGGTTTTCGCTCAAGATGTTCCGGCTGAGGTGTTCAACAACCTCATTGCTGATTATAGATTCTAAGAGTTTGCTGATAACACTAAAGAAGCTAATTTGATTATATTGCGACAGGTATGAGTTCTCAGAGCACACCGATAATACATTCCATACACCTGGAAAGCATTTCTCCTTCTGACAGCTTTGACGTATTGAAGATAAATCTGGGATTGGGTGAAGCTCGTTAGCAATTAATAATATGTTAAAAATAAATTAAATGTTTCATTAAATAAATACATTTTTCATCTTTTGACTCCCATTATATATACATAGAGAGACTCGGAAAAACAGAAATGTATTCATCATTGTTTAGTCAGGGATATACTTCCCACATATGTAGACACACGCACGAGCAGATATACTTGTTTGCTCAGTTTAATCCTGCTCCAAGCCTCTCCATCCGGACACACACATACACACACACATACACACTCACACACACACACACACACACACACACATATATTTATATATATATATAGGGGAATATGAAGTCAGATTCAGTTAAACACATCAATTTATTGAACAACATATGCGAGTCATTTCTGGTTGCCATTAATTTTCACTGTGGAAGTGTTTTATTTTCCTCATTGTGTTCAGGGGGTGGATATAAAAAAAACAGTTGCAATATCTTCCCTTAAATCATTTTCACTTCAACAAATAATGCAGAAAACCCGCCTTTATTTCGCATCATTTCATCGAATAAATACATATTTTCCTACGCGACGCCATTTTTTTCTCAATGTCTTTTGGTTTTCATGACTTTTCTGAAAGCCTCGGTTTGATGATATTACCATTTTCGTCACAGAATGCCATTTTTCTTCATCTTATACGGTACTTCAGTTTCCAACGTTCGCGACTATTTTCTTCTGTTATATTTACAGCTATAAATTCTACTTTTTTTTATTCATTGTCTTTCGATGTGCCGTTTTATATTTTTTGGTTTCTTTCTGTTTGCTATTATTTGTTTTCAAGTAATTCACATTTTTTTATTGAATAAAAACGTCATCCAAGCTCCATAATTATTTATTTTTTTGTTTTAATCAATTTTTGTTCAAATTTCATTCATACCTTAATGTTTATTTTCAAATTATTTTACTTGTATTATTTCAAATTATAGTCCAGCCTTTTCTCGTTCTATTGCGCTCTTGTTCCTCCTGCCTTTGTTCCTATTTTCTATTTTAGTAATTTTCCTCTCTGTACGATTTTTTTCTGCGTAGAAAATCAATGAGTTATGGCTCTGAAGCTCTTTCATACAAAAGAGAATTATGAGACGCTTTCAAATATTTGTCCCGTTGTTACGAGGTTTTCGGATTCAGTTTGGTAATTTCTTTCTTATTGTAATGAGAAAGATAACGGAACTATACTGAAAATGATAAAAGCATTTTTTAATACACAAGAGATTATATAAAGACGAGGTTAGTAAAGAAACTTTTTTCTGAATACGCATTAAAAATTGCGGAAGATTTAAATCAAACTAAACCTAATGCAAGAAGATACGAATTCACCTTAGCTTAATGCTGAAATAAATCAACAAGGTAGTTTACTATTTGAAAATATTAAAGAAAATTGAAATCATCATTAGAGAAGAGAAACTGTAACAATTTCGAAAAAATTATAAAATTCAGCGGTGACTGCACAAATGAGCAGAGATAAATCAGAATTCGGGAAACTACTATTTGAAAATGCCCCTATTTTTATCTTGCTTTATAAATGCATACATTATAGTGATTTTCAATGCACAGCTTATATGTGGTACAAGGCGAAAATTATGTGACACCTACTGAGGATCGAACTCACTACACAGTCGTAATTAACCTAGCCAGAAAATCGTTCTAACAATACACCACGTCGTGGTGCCGATATGCATACATTAAATGTAATATTTCGTATCATAAAAAGTTGATTTAATTCTAATGATCTTTTTATTTTTAAATTGTTTTATTAATCCTTTTATAGCAAATGCTGATGCTAATGACTTAGCTCGTTGACGAAGCACTATCTGATAATGAAATAATTGGAGTTGCGTCTTCACTGTAAGATTCTTTTATTAAGACTGCTGTTGATCCAATTTTAAAGAATAATTGCATTTATTCCAAAAGCTTAACTTCAAACAATATGACTCCAGTAAAAATTACTGATGACTGTAAAAAGTTAAACATCCCATAAGATGCTTCCCGGGAAGATGATGCCTTTCTCACGTAATGTGCCTATCTGTTAGACAGCTTCCATTGATAGAATCATGTTATTTTCCATTTGCCTGAAAGCGTGAAAGCCAAATATATAAATAGTTGACAGGATAGTGGCGTAATAAGTTCTGAATTTGGTGAAACAAGTTGTTGTTATTGTGAGTGATGCATAATAGAATACAGAAATGATATACAAGCGAGTATATAAAAATATATATTATAACTACCATATTTGCAATATTATTCTACAATACAGTGTTTGATATTTTAAGAACGTTAATTCAATATTATATATCGTTTCAGTTTAAAATATCTCTCACTTATAAGAATTTTTTATAACTTTTGTGGATAGGTAAAGTTTTATTATGCAAATAAACGGTGTGAAGACATAGCATGCAGATGTAAGTAATGATATAATATCACAAGCAAGGGTAGATAACTTTGCCATGCTTTGTTGTGACGTTCCAAAGGTTTGTTCATGAGACATGTGCCTAAATGATGTATTTTTTCTTCTTAGCAGCACTTTCACAATCCCGACATGAGCTCAAGAAAGATGTATGCAATTAATCCATTTCCCATCATTCAATTCGGGAATTTTGTAATTTTTACGGTTAGTACATAAAAAGAATCTGGCTTTCTCATGCACTAACTCGTAACTTCAATCTGACCAAGCGACATTTTATATTCTGAAACGGTTTCTTGATTTTAACTAAAACTCTTTAGCAACCTATATATATATATGTGTGTGTGTGTGCGCGCGCGTGTGTGTGCGTGTGTGAAAATATATAGAAAAATAAGAAAGAATATGTTAGGTAAATAATCCGAAGTTCTTTAGTATTTTTGTTTTATTTCTATGAAACAGTGTTCAATACAAAAGTAGAGCCTAAATTATAATTATTTTTAAATATATACACACACACACATATATATATATATATATATATATATATATATATATATATATATATATATATATATATATATATATATAATGGCTAGCCTCGTATTCGAGGATACCCGTCTACTAGGGCGGCTAGCCAATCCCTATTGCAGACGCTCGCTCAGGCGCATTTATATTTGCTCAACATCCATAGAGTCCACCTGTGGTTTATACTGCAAGTATACTGAGTAGACGTTAGTCACAGTTTCTGGGAGAGAGCGTGTTATCTAGTGGGATTAACAATCTGAATAAGCCCAGTACGCTCACACCCTTAGTCACGATGACTTGTGACTTCGTGGTAACACGGCAATCGACGGCCCCGAAGTGTTCCGTGTACGCAATTTCGCTCACAAGGCTTGGCCCAACCCGTGGTATGGTTTTCAGGCACTTTCCAGTGGTGCCACACGCTGGGATCGCCCCCAACCTCCAGACCGATAGCATCAGGGAGTTATCCTGACAAATCAGCCGTGGTGGTGAGATTCGAACTCGGGTCTCATGATTATAAACGAACGTTCTAACCACTCTAACTATATATATATATATATATATATATATATATATATATATATATATATATATATATATATATATATATATATATATATATATATATATATATATATATATATATATATATATAATCAAACAAACTACCTAATCATTGTTTATACTTGCAAAGAATGAAAATAATATTTATCTAATTAACTTTCTTGATGAGAAAAACTCCCAAAAGAGTAATTCATCCATTCATCTAAGAATTGAATTTGCATTTTCCACTGCCAGTTAATTAATCACGTTAATTTCTAAAATAAACTAATTGGATTTTTGCAGATGCATCGGAAGAAAGTTAATATTAAATAATCACGAAAGGTAAAGTGAAAGAAAGAAAGAAAGAAAGAAAGAAAGAAAGAAAGAAAGAAAGAAAATAAATAGAATATGAAGAATAAAAAGAGAGATATGAAGAGATGAGAAAAAAAAGAAAAGAAAGAAATAAGAAGAAAACGATATAAGAGGTAAAAGCAGTGAGATGAGAATCTGAAATAGAAAAGTATGAAGAAAAAGGAAAAAAGAAAATTGAAAGAACAAATTAGAATTTTTATGGTTGTGAATATATATTGGCAGGTGGTTTCTAAAATAAATTCGATTTGAACTCATGCGTCTATGTATAAGTAAACGAAGGACTGGTGACAATTTAATTTGAATTTTAATGTAAATTTGTTTAGGAAAGACAGGAACTGGTGCCAAGTGAATCTTTGACGGTTGTAAAAACCAATGCATATATGATTCAGAATTAAACTACTTCCGGTTCATGTTTCTGAGAAACCACTTCCGATATTTCAACTGATTTAATCCCCTTTATGATTCTTTTTCTTTTTATCTTCTTAATATTCTTTCTGTATAAGATTTGCTTCATTTTTTTTTCATTTTAAATCTACTCTGAACCAATTCTCATCCAGAATCGACCACATGTTATTGTCTCTCTTTATGTATTAGCCACAATCCTGTAAGTGTTAACGTTCTATATTTTCTATAATTAGTTTCAACTTATGTAGAAGTTTATAACCTGTATCACAAATTTCCTTTCAATTCCAAGACTTATTTTATTAAATAATCGGTTTAGTTGTTTTGAACACACACTGTGAAATATCCGGTTTTCCCATGAATTATTCTAATAAAAAGCTTAGTCATTATTCAAAAAATCATTTAATCTGTTAATCTTATATTTGTTTTTCGGTCATTATATTTTAATGTATGCAATTTTTATTTTTTCATTAGGCCAAAATTTCGTTTTTCATGGGTTGCTGAAGAGTTCTTAGTCTAATTTTTTTCTTTTCACTTTGTTGCACTTCTAATAAGTCAATGATTCAAAGGCCAAAATTTCGTTTACTACTTAAAGAAGGTGTTTACCTACAGTCGATGGGTTGCTGAAGAGTTCTTAGTCTAATCGAGACGTTACTGCATAAAAGATTCTGATGTCTTACCATTTAGTCAGATATTGGCACGTGGATAGCGTCAAGAATTTTTCAGTACTTCGTTGTAAAAATAAAATCGATTTTTCTATTTAAAATCACAAAATGATCCAATTTATTTTAAAAGTAGCATATATTTTTCCAATTTTACAAAATCTAATATATTTTAAAAGCATTAGATATATTTTTAGCTTTTTGTCCTATCAATGATTTCACAAATATATTTTAAAAGCTCAAGATATATTTTCAACCTCGGGGATCTTGAAAATACAAAAAATTTCACAAATATATTTCAACAATGAAATCAAACTTGAAAAAAAAAATATTTCACACAATATATTTTCATAGATATATTTTAACGGGTTAATATCTTGAAAATACAAAATATTTCCAATATATTTTAAAACATAGATATATTTTCGGGTTAATATCTTGAAAATCAAAATATTTCAATATATTTTAAAAGCATAGATATATTTTAAGCGGGTTAATATCTTGAAAATACAAAATATTTCACACAATATATTTTAAAAGCATAGATATATTTTAAGCGGGTTAATATCTTGAAAATACAAAAATATTTCACAATATATTTTACATATTTTAAAAGACATATATTTTACACAAGCGGATATTTTAAGCGGGTTAATATTCAAAAATACAAAATATTTCACACAATATATTTTAAAAGCATAAATATTTTAAGCGGGTTAATATCTTGAAAATACAAAAATATTTATATTTTAAAAGCATAGATATATTTTTAAGCGGGTTAATATCTTGCGCAATTTCACACAATATATTTTAAAAGCATAAACGGGTTAATATCTTGAAAATAAAAAATATTTCACACAATATATTTTAAAAGCATAGATATATTTTTAAGCCAAATATCTTGAAAATACAAAAATTTCACACAATATATTTTAAAAGCATAGATATATTTTTTAAGCAGGTTAATATCACACAATATATTTTAAAAAAATATAAAAATATTTCTTGAAAATACAAAAATATTTTAAAATATATTTTAGATATTAATATCTTGAAAATACAAAAATATTTCACACAATATATTTTAAAAGCATAGATATAAAGCGGGTTAATATCTTGAAAATACTAATATATTTTAAAAGCATAGATATATTTTTAAGCGGGTTAATATCTTGAAAATACAAAAATATTTCACACAATATATTTTAAAAGCATAGATATATTTTTAAGCGGGTTAATATCTTGAAAATACAAAAATATTTCACACAATATATTTTAAAAGCATAGATATATTTTTAAGCGGGTTAATATCTTGAAAATACAAAAATATTTCACAAATATATTTTAAAAGCATAGATATATTTTTAAGCGGGTTAATATCTTGAAAATACAAAAATATTTTCACACAATATATTTCATAGATATCAATCTTGAAAATACAAAATATTTCACACAATATATTTTAAAAACATAGATATATTTTTAAGCGGGTTAAAAAAATACAAAAAAATTTATATTTTAAAAATTCAATTTATTTCAAAGTTCATCAATATCCGAGTCCGCAAAACCTAATATGAAAAGCTCAAATTATTTTTAAAATTCATTCATTAACTACTTAAACTTCATTACCTTATTTATTTAATTTTTACAATTGATTTTGTCACATAAATCAAACATATTTCTTATTTGAAAATATTTGTAGAAACGTAGTATTTATAAATCGCTATTATTTTTCTATCCCCAGGAAACTATCTATGGCGGAAAAGTTGTTCTATGATATAAAGCAAAATATATCACTGAAAGTACATCAACGTTCATAACCATTCTGCCAAATGTAACTAGAAATTTTCGTCAGTAACAAAAAATATTATCTTAATTTGAATTCTAAACACATTTTTGTATTTGTCTTGACATTATTTTTCCATTGATTTTTTCGTACTGAAACTTCTTTCTTAAATGTCATTGGAGTGAACAAAATAAGAAATCGTTATTATTCCTTCTTACATTTGCAGAAATTTGCTTTATTGTACTCTCTTGTATATAACTATAACGTTGTCTCTCAGGTCTGATTATAATGCAGTCTAATTTTAGATGCAGCATTGCATTGTATTGAGCGAAATATGACATTATAGCGGTTTGGTAGTTACTATTAACTACTGGAATAAGGCCTTATAGTGTCTCAATAGTTACTATTTCAATTCTGAAGTAAACTAAAGTGGTTGTTCGTTAGCAGAAACTTAATGCACTTATCCATAATTAAACATATTTTACTTACCTACATATTCTATAGTTTCACTATTCTTTTTCCAGTGTTCTCAAATACTCCTGAAAACATATATGATGATATTATTAGCTCTACATATTACCGAATAATCCATTAATTATTCTAATCTAATTGTCTACGATATGGATAACATATATAAAACTTCTTTTACTTCCACTAAAATGAAAAAGTGAAAAAAGAATGTTTGAAGATTCGCTCGGACGATTATTTTGCTACGCCTTATTTAAAGCTTTTCTTCCAAGAGAAGCAATTGTAGAATGTAGAAGTTATTATGCAAATCACATAAACGTCAATGACTTGAATTTCCTTTCAACAATTTTTGTCTCATTTTAAACGATTAATTTAGACGTCAAAACAAAGCTTGAATTAGATTTGAGATAGTTTCAACAGGTTTTATTAAAGTTGTTGAATTTATTATAAAAACTGCAGACTGAAGTTATATGAAAAAATCAGAAAAACACTTTTTACTTCAATTACTCATAGTAATCGGTTTGGTTTGGTTTACTTTGGTTCGTTTTACGGCATATCAACTTCAATGGATTATTTAATGCCGACGAAATATTTTGGTAATATTTTTTCCAAAAATGTATTGCTGGTAATATTTTTTCTTCAAAAATTCATTGCTGATAATAATTTTTTTACGAAAATGTATTGCTGGTATTAAAACATATTTACACTTTAATAGTGTTTTGAACCCAGATTGAGGGTTTACTATTTGCCCATTGCTGGGAACCTAACAGGTTCTACCACCCCGGGTCAGGGTGGACATGGAAACACCAGCAATTTAGGGGTTGTTCCACGATCCCCAACACCACCTGATCAGTGGTTTTGCTGTTGGATGTAGTCTATCGTCTTACCTAGGACAGCCATCAGAAATTAATCAACACATATAATAGACCAAATAACAAACATATATGATAAGGCACCTTATTTTTTCCATGATATATACTTATATTTGTACTATTTAAGATTGGGATTGAACGCTTGCCTTCCAAGAAACTGGGGTACAATAAATTTCCCTAGTAATTCAGCTTTCATCCTCCCAAGGAATTCTTAGCTTTTAATAAAAAAAATAGATAATGATGTGTATAATTCTCACTTTAGTAATCATTTAGTCTTTCTGTTACCTGATAAACTCCCGATTACTAATATAATTATTATATTCCTTTTTGCATCATAAGATTGTGTTTTTCTTAGCCTCGTGTCTGAAAACATTACTTGGTCATTAAATCTGTAAGTCGGAATTAGCTGAAGATAAAATATCAAAAGACATGTCCTGGAACATTTGCCTTGGATCAGTTTGATAACTGTATGCACTGAAAAGTGTTATACGTATATATATACCTATATATATATATATATATATATATATATATATATATATATATATATATATATATATATATATATATATGTTTTGTGTGTGTGTGTGTAAAACAACGAAGAATAAAATTGCAACGTTCAAATCATTAATTTAAAATAGGACTCAATACAAGAGTAGAGCAATAAATATTTATCATACATTGTTACATTAGAACATGTAAGTTACTACTACAAAATTGTACATTTTGTTTTGACGTTTAAATAAAACGTCTCTTCAGGTAGTTAACAATAATGTTAACTACCCGAAGTAGTATAATATATATATATATATATATAGAGAGAGAGAGAGAGAGAGAAAGAGAGAAAGACAGAGAGAGAGACAGAGAGAGAAAGAGACAGACAGACAGAGACAGAGAGAGAGGGGGAAATAGAGAGAGAAGGAACAGTGGATAGCGGCTTGGATTGAGGAATCGGAGAGCCAAGTTCGAATTCCAGTTGAATCCTTTACATTCACTTACGTGCTAATACCTTTGAGAAAGGTATGAATCCTCTTCTACCCTCCTTATGAGTAAATAGCAGGATACTGGGCTCTATAGCCATGGATGGCAACTGGTCTAGGAGAAGAACAATTCTGAATTCAAAACCTGTGGACGGTCGTTTGGGGATCTTTATGTCACACGGTGCACCAGGTCTCTGTATTCGGCACTTCAAAAAGTGTGATTGGTTCTGCACAAAGCTTTCACCACTATAATCGAATCGTGTGCAGATGTCTGGCTATCGATTCCTACGAACTGCGTTGCTTGACCATCATACGTCGAAAACGACGGGAGAGTCCAACAAATATATATATTATATATACATATGTAAATTATTTTAGAATATATATATTATAATTGTGTGTGTGTGATATACCTACATTTTTATTCTGACTACACAACAGAATTAGGAAAAGTAAATGAATAAATGAAGAGACAAATGAACGAAAGTTAAATAAGAAATCTAAAGGGTAATAAAAACAACAGTAGATGACATGAAAGGGAGACAACTGGAAATAAAAGAACAGAGAAAATTTCAGTATCTGTCTATATTTCTGAGATGAGGTATTATGTATACTATTTACATTATTCCGACTATTGTCCTCGACTTTGTCACCATGTTTATCCCAGCGTTTCGGCCTTAAGGACACATGGCACAGTGGATAAAGGCGTTAGTTAGATCCAGTGTCAGGACCCAATGAGTGTGAGTTCAATACCAGGTTAAGGCGGTGGAGAACTTTCAGAGAGGAATTAACGGGAGATAACTGATATCCATTAGACATGGCACGTGGAACAAGGACATTCTACCCCAGTGTGCGAAATAAAGGGTTCAGTTCGACATTCCAACCACCTGAAGAAGACCAGAGCGTACAATGGCCCAATCGTTGTGATAAACATGACGACAAAGTTGAGGATAATAGTCCGAATAATGTAAAGAGAATTTCAGTTTTAGTTTTTCTATTAGGTTACTCTTACTGGCATGGTTTGAAGTCATTAAATCGTTAATCATTTTGTTTTCTTTTGCATCATGATGAACACCTTTCATAGGAAAAAGATAAATACTATATTATTAATATATGGATTATTAATGGCGAGCATGGAAACACCTCTTAAATGTTGTTCCCAACTATGACCAAATAATGGACCTAAACACTATTAAAGTATAAAAATAGCAACAATGCATATTTATAGCAAAAATAGCAATAATACAATTTTAAAGCAAAACTGAAGACATAAAATTGTTTTCAAAATATTTCAATTAAATTTCGGCATTAAATGACCCATAAGGAATTCATGTGCCGTCAAACAAACAAATCAATCAACTATCTAATTCATACCAATATTTTCCATTGCTTTCATCAATGATAATATTAGCTTTGTATCTTATTTATATTATTCGGACTATAGTCCGCATCTTTGTCGCCATATTTATTATAACGTTTCGACCGTTATACGCTCCGGTCTTCTTCAAGTTGTTGGAATTTCGAATTGAACCCTTTATTTTGCTCACTGGGGTAGACTGCTCTAGTTCCACGTGCCATGTTTAATCGATGTCAGTTATCAGTTATCTCCTGTTAATTTCCCTCTGAAAGTTCTCCACTGCCTTAACCGGGTATTGAACTCACACTCTTTGGGTCCTGTCACTGGATCTAAATAACGCCTTTATCCACTGTGCCATGTGTCCTTGAGGACTCATGGCAGAGTGGATAATAGACAATAGTCCGAATAATGTAAATAATGTACATAATATCTCATATCAGAAATATAGAGAGATACTAGATTTATACAGTATAAAGAAAAATGAATGAAATTGAATTTAGGAAGAGTCTGTTGCACTTGTCTTTCAAGTAGCTTCTAAGACATTTTTATGACTTTTTATGAAGAGCTTCTATGACTTGATTTTTTTAAGATCCAATTTTATTTACTAGTCTCAAACACTGAGCTCTGATGCCAGTGAAAAATACACATATATCAGCCACACAGCGTAGCACATTCTTATTTTATTAATGTTTTTTTCTGCAAAGAATGGACAGAAAGATATGAAGTGCCATGATCCTCGAAATCATTATTTATTCTGCTGAAAATCTAAAATCAGGAACCACCATTCTCTACTCGTCATTGATACGTTCTGTAAATTCTTTATTAGCCTTTCGCATTCTGTTTTAAGGAAACAATTACTGAAAAATGCACACTACTTTGATAATGCCTATGAACTAGAGATGTATTATTATTATTAGTAGTAGTAGTAGTAGTTTTTCGTTATTATTATTATTAGGAATTTTTCGGCTTTATATTCACATTTTCTTTGCTTTTATCATAACATTTCGCTTAATTACATTGAATATGAAGCAGTTTCTTTTTAAAGATATTCGTGCGAAAAGTGCATGATTTTCGAGGTCAAAAAAGAATAGGCAATGATATCAAGTTGAAGAAATTGGCGAACATAACACGATGACCTGCAAATTCAGATCATCCCAAATTTGGCAGGCGAAAAAATAAGAATTAAAGAAAGGAAATATTTTCCTCGGCAAAATATGGAAACAAATTCTACGTTCAAATAAGTTTTGATTGGATTCATCCTCGCATATGGAAAAAACGTACATTTACATTGTTCGGAGAGTTGTCCTCATCTTCGTTGCCATATTCACTACATTTCGGACATCGTACTCCCCGGCCTTCGTCAGGTGATTGGAATTTCAAATTGAACCCTTTATTTCGTCCACCGGGCTAGATTGTTCTAGTCCTACACTTCTTCTGTATGCCTTAGTTTAATAATTTAACTAAATCCTCCAAGTTTTGTTTTTTTTCACAAGTGCAGTAGGCAGGTAGTGAACTCACAATTCTTTGGGTCAAGTTATTGGATCCGAGCAACGCTTTGTCCTTGAAGACATCCGTATATGAATTTTTGGGACTAATAAACTTAATGTCTCTGTAACCATTTTTAACAGAGCTCATATTGCAATTATTTTGTTATTATTACTTCTCTCTAGAACTCCGTAATACAGGTTCTCATATTGTATTCATTTCTATGCTTGGCCGGCTTAGAAGACTTTTGTCGACTAGTATACGTACGGATTCCTTAAGTTGTTGTATTTTCCAGTGATGTTTCCTGTCTATTATTTCAATCTCATTCCACAGGCGGCGATCACCTTTTTCCCTCCATATATGGTTAGCTACGACTGATATTTCTATTTCTCCTGTTACGGCTTTACGATGTTCTTGCAGTCTTACCTTAAGGGGTGGCCTGTTTTTCCTTTATATTTCTTGCCACAGCTGCATGGGATGATGTACACACAGTCCTTAATCAGGCTCTCCTCCTTGGAGAGTCTTATTCGGAAGAGGTTACGAAGAGTTGAACCACTTTTGATGATCATTTTGATGTTATATGGACCATAAATCTTTTGTATTTTTCCGATTATCCCTTCACATGGGGTAGGCAGACAGAAGCTGCTGCGAAGTACCCAATGTAGTTGTTACTTTGTAGTGTACTGGCTATTTCTTGATCATCGCCACTTATGACTTTTGCTCGATGTTGTAGCAGCGGACGATACCTTTATTTACACTTTTTGGGTGATGGGAGTTGAAGCTGAGGTAATGTCTAGCCAACAGTCCGAACAGTTTAAATAATGTAAATAATTCCAATATTCATCGCAGAAATACAGACAGATAGGAAAAAGTATAGTTTAATCAAAATACAAGGACTGTGCTGAAAAGCGGTTAACCAAATCCTTATTTCAATGAACAAAAATCATTTGAAAAGTTTAAAGAAATTGTGAAATAATGTTTCATTTAATATATTGTCTAGTGTATACGTTTCTTTGGTTTGAACTCATTCTTTATGGTCTGACTGATAACATTTCAGCAAACTCTTATCTTTTCAGCACCCTCCTATCTTTTCAGCACCCTCCTATCCTATCAGTACCTTCTATCTTTTCCGATTCTAATGATTTACTTATGAAATATTTTATATTTACGTTTGAATTTTGCTATCATTCTAAGTTTAATATTTCATCCGCTTAGTTTGAATTATCTAACGAGGAATTTGTCTCTTTCCTGTTTTTCTTTTGTTTCTACAATAATCCAGTTATTTAAAAAATAATCTTGTTTTCAAAGAAGCAAGCATTACAGAAATCTGAAAAAACATCGGACAATCATTCAGATATACATATACACAGGCATACGTAAATATCTGCTTGGTATTTTATCGTCAGTGGCTGCTTCATCGAATAATTTAAATCATTAATCTCATTTAAACGGAACTAATGAGGAAATTGGACTTTCTGGAAGATGCCAGTACATTTTTAATTGTAATATTGACATTTCCACAAAGACATACTTCATAAGTCTTTTTAAATATCATTGTAATTTTTGTAAGATGCTTTGTTCTCTACTGTTAAATTTGCTTTTATTGGTTCGGAATTAGTTTTTGTTAAGTAATGTCATTAAATTGTTATCGACATTCTGATATAGTTACACGAAGAAGCAAACGACCTTCAATCAATTACAATAAAAAGAAAGCCTACCTTGACTTGAAGGTTGTATGGTTTCAGCAAAATCGAATCACTAAGTTCAGGCACGAACTAGAAATCACTTAAAACGTGAGAAATTCAATTGTAAAAGAGAAACCAGTCTTTGTCGACTCATGGCAAAGTGGTTTGAAAAACAGACCGGTGTAGTAAAGCACTGTGACTTCAGTCGACTTCACTCATGTATGGGAGAATGATCCGATAATCTAAAATCATTATTGCCGTTTTCACTTTCACAGAAACATGTTCATTGGGAATAAAAAGTCGTGTTTTATCAATTTTACCAGACAAAATGTGTGAACTGCCTTATATATGGCGACAAATGAAAAGTCCAGTTCACGCGGTTATTTCTGTTAATAATTCTCTAGTTTTACGGGATTCTTGATATTCAAGTCGCTTGTTTTATAACAATATATAAAAAAAAAATTGGTATGACCGATGCATGTTTCTTTAAAGCCGTTCGGTCTTTCATGGTGTAATTTTTATTATCCCTCAAAATGTATCACAATGAGATATATGGTTGACATAATTATTATGCAATATATAATAAATAGGATTACCAGATATTGGATGAGGCAGAGGTGAAGGCAGCCGGCACGACAAGGGCCGAGCTGAAGAGGATCTCCCGGAACCGCGTCCGTTGGAGAGGTTTTGTTGCGACCCTATGTTCCCCAAGGAATCAAGAGGCAGAATAATAATAAATACAATAAATATATGAATTTTAGCATATCAGAAAAATCATTCAAAATATAATCTTATATATTTCGATTGATTGTTTTGTTTGTTTAACGGCACATCAACTCCTTATGGGTCATTTAATGCCGAAATTTAATTGAAATATTTTGAAAACAGTTTCAGATAAAATATTTTTTTCATCATTTTGCTTTAAAATTGTATTGTTGCTATTTTTGCTATAAATATGTATTGTTGATATTATTATACTTTAATAGTGTTTTTATTTAGGGGTCCACTATTTGGTCATAGTTGGCATTCTAACAGGTGGTACCACTACGGGTCAGGGAAAACCTAGGAAGAACAGCATTAAAGAGGTGTTTTCCCGCTCATCAAAAACCTCAAATCTCTCGATGGAATGTATAGTCATACCCGGATGTAATTCATAGTCATACCCGGATGTAATTTATAGTCATAGCCGGATGTAAATCATAGTCAGGAGCCGGGTGTAATTCATAGTCATATCCGGATGTAATTCATAGTCATACCCGGATGTAATTTATAGCCATGCCCGGATGTAATTCATAGTCATACCCGGATGTAATTCATAGTCATACCCAGGACTGTATATTTCGATTCTAAATATATTTATTTCTATATATTTTTCAGACTTTTGACATCAATATCTTGATTTGTATCGTTTTAACTCCATTAATCTATCTCCGTTTGTCAAATCTGTTTTATAAAATCTCTCCGACTGATTAGGTTGACAATATGTGTAACAATGCTGTAGTAATGAAAGATTAGATTCCCTAAGCGATCCCTCATCCACTATATTCTCTCTCACCAACCGTGGCATGTCAATGATGAGATATTGTTATAGGATTGCTCATTTATTCTGTCTCTTCAGTTGTGACAAGGAAACTTCACATTTATAATGACTGGCGACAGGACAGAATGTTGGATGAATTGAACTCGAATAATTACAATTTTATAAATGCAAAATAAAGAATGTTAATTCAATCCGAAATGCGTCTGATGATTTCTCCTAAATTTGTTTCAGTTTTAGGCGTCCAGCTTCTTATTTTACAAAAAACTTTTTCGTATTAAAACTCAATTAATTAGTTGCAAATCTGAAAATGCCACGAATGCATCGGTAAAATAAATAGAAACAATAAAGATGAGGATGCTCGTCGGCAATAACACGGAACACAGATGTAATGATTCCTTCCGAACATTTTGACGGCCAAAGAAGATATATTTTAAAAAATTTTATGATAAAAGCAACAAGTATGAAGTTGCAAAAATATAATAATGGAATATAGTTGCATTCCATGATTAACAAGAATGGTGGATGCTTTTTATTGCAATTATTTTAATAAAGCAAAGAGAAAATCGATTATATTTTTTCAAACCTTCCCACATATTTCTGTACTGATAAGTGCTCGTAATTGTCTTTTTTTTTTATAAATGGAACCGTCAAGTAAAGTGTTTCTTCCTGTTTTACTTACTCTAATGTTTATATTTCTAATTAATTCAGTATGAAGCAGTGATTAAATTCGATTACATAACATAAAAACTAAAACCGTCAGAAATAAAATTTCCGATAATGTTACAAAATACAAAACAATAAATCTTATTCAACGTTGGGTTTGGTATTGATTTGCATATTCGGCAGGGGAAAATGAATTTAATTAGCAATCAGAAGCAAATAAAAAAATAGACAATTAATTAGAGAAATCAATCACATGTCATGCTGAAACATACCGTGTTTACTTAGACAAGACATAAATGTTCTTTTTAAATATTAACCATTTCAATACCATAATTCTAGTTAGGTTTGATAAAATGTGATAAAGTAATTCCTTATTCAATAAATACTTTATTTCTCAGAAAGAGTAATTGCTATCCAGAAATGTAATCCTTTAAAGTATAATCCTAGAAGATCTATTTTAGCTGTACCCTTTTTCTCTCCAGTTAAGTATTGGTTTTCATTGTTAGTAGATACCAGGAGACATCTTGTCATGTCATAGGATTAAATTTAACAACGCTGACAAGCCTTTTGTTTCCATCAACTCTTCTACTTTGCTACTGATTACATCTGCTCAAGGGGCTATCGATGGGACTTTTGCTTTTATGCGCCATGTTCCTTCACGACTTCAGTGATCATGGCTCTCAACATTTTCGTGTCACAATAAATTGTGTCTTTTTGCTACCTCTCCCAAACACTGCTCCGCCATTCATTCACTCAAGCTTGCAAAGTAGTTTTTGCGTTATTTTCCTCTATCAATCTTGCTTCAACATGTCCTTTGTGAGTATCAAATTTTCCAAGCCCTCTTTCCTTCTTATGTACCCCCAAAATTTCACTTAAAACATCTAATCATCCTAAAGTTAAGTAAAAATTTGTCTCTAGAACTGTATCGTTGCTCACATGTTCGATACATTGTATTCTCAGTATCCTTCTGTAGAACCGAATTTCTTCCGTTTCAAGTCTCTTCTTTATTTTAAAGGAGATTGTCAGGCATTCGCTGTCATATATATGTATTTATATGAAATAACAGTTCAGTACTCTTTTCTCATTTTCTTACGAAATTTTGCTGTTTGTTAATAGTTTGCTTTGCTTTTGTAAGGCATCTTTCGTTATCGCAATGAACCTTCCTATTTCAGTGTCGCACTTTCCGTCCTCTGTTAAAACACTTTCTAGAAATTTAAATTGCTGTACGTTTGATTTCGGTATCTCCAATTTGAATGTTAGACTATTCCTTTTTCTAACAACACTGCATCCTGTCTTCTTGTAGTTGATGCTTACTCCTTTCTTATACCCTTCTTTCATTATATGTTTCCTTTCTGTGTCTGCCGTCAACACTGCGTTAATCAACATATCATATGTTGTTAAGACTGAGGCCACCAATAACGAATCCTGGTAGGACTTCTAATTCTCTCAGAATCGCCTTGCTGTATAGGTTGAATAGGTCTGGTGAGAAGACACATCCTTGTCTTACACGCCTTTCTATGCTTTTGTTTTTACCAAATTCTTTTTGTATCTATATGCACACAATTTGTTGCCTGTATCGGTTCTGGATTGCTTTAATATCCTTCCCAAATATGTCGAGGTTCCAGTAGATCTTTGTGACATACACCTTTGTAAAAATTAATTGAAACAAAACGAATTATTTACTTTCTTTCGTATTTTTCTAATGAAACATGATCTAGTACATATATTAGTACTTCGTGTGTCCATTCTACGATGTCGTTCCTTGCAGATAGACTACAGATTCTCAATTGGATTTAAATCAGGAGAGTTTCCGGGTGAGTCTATAGTACTTTGATTTCCTCACTTGTAAGACTTGGCAGTGTGTTCGTACAGCGTTACAATTTTCATACGCTTCCTTGGAGTAACATTTACTGCAAACAATCACAACTAATCGACAGTAGAGATAGCAGTGTCTGGGCGTGATAAAAATCTGATGTAAACACGGATGATGCAATATTTTTCAAGGCGAAACAAATTTCATCATACACCCTGAAAATAGATTCATATTACTGCACACCACTGCAAATGACTTAATCTGATGAGAAAATAGAAATCGATTACACCCTATCACTTCAGTGGATCTAAAAAGCGGTTGTTTCAATTAATTTATCAAACGTTTTGCGTAATCTATAAAACACAGTTACACATCATTCTGTATTTTTACTGCTCTTTCTGATATCAACCTGAGCATAAATATCGCATTCCTTGTTTTGTTGTCTTCGAATTCTCACTGTTCTTGCCCTATTTCCGGTCTGATTCTGCTGTGTGCTCTATTTATCAGAGTTCGGATGATAAGTTTTGTTATATTGCTCATTAGTGAAGAATAAAAAAAGATTATTGATTATCGGGAGAGAATTAAGCTAAAGGAGTACAAGCAGCCTTAAGACGACTCTCTTTCATGCTCTCCAAATTCAACTATAAACAAAATAATTTACTTTAATTTACTTTTAAAACAATTTCCACCTTCTCCTTTGAATTATTCCTTTGGGTATATATCCTGCGATCTCACGCGAAGTTTTCTGCTCATAATCGTCCATGTTGCATTAATTTCATGTATCATTTAGTATACTTTTTTTAAATATTTATTACTCACTAATATTCAGTAAATTTCACTTCCCCTAGACATGATTCCGAGAAACATGGATATATAATGACAACCGATTTCAACTGGTATGCCTACCCTTAAATATTTTTCGCAAATGGTAAACATTATATAAAAGTCTCATCTTACAAATTATGCTAAAATATTAAGAGAAACTTTAGGCGTTCCAATATTAAAGATTTGCTAGAACGCTAACAACAACTGTTATGGAACTAGAGTTCCATTGTATTTCTTTATTTTTGTTCTTGGACTAAAGTAAATTTATCAAATTGCCTTAGCGTAGAGAAATGGATATTAAGCTTATCTAGCAACCCATTATTATTGTACTGAGCTTGAGGCTTGCTGCTTTGTATCAAACTAAATTAACCTGAGTAAATGTCAATATATCAACACTAGAGAAAAAGTGATTAATACTTGTTAGATTGGGAGAGCAAAACCAGATTCGCGTTTAAAATCCGATGGATCCATGTTATTGGTATGGCTTTTGTGTGCGCACGCGCACGTACATGCGTACACAAAACTTTCTTTCCGACTCCTGAGTATTCACATCTAGCGATACGTAAGAGAAATCTATTATAAATAATGAGAATGATGGATCAGTTTCATATCGCGTATTCATGCCAATATCGACATTTGGATTTGGGTAGAAGCAGCCTACAGGTTAATATCAGATGTTAGGAAAACTGAAACTCAACTGCCAGCAGACGTTCATCGCTTCTGAACAGCTAAAGCGATCCAATCTCAAACTTAACATCCTTAATTACACCCCTTAATCAGGTGACCATAAAAGATTCTGTCATATTCATATGCAGTGACTGTAAGAATTGACTGGCAGTTCTTCGATTAACCGTGGAATTATTTCATGGCATATTGCATGGCACTGCTAATAGGCCACTGATCTGAACTTCATTTCACGTTGCACAGCAAACATATTTGACAAGCGGATTTCTGCTGTTGCTATTCACTGAATAAATAAAAACTTTTTCATGAAATTGCTCGCCAACTTCTGACTGAAGACAAACACTAAAATCAAGCGAAACAAGGAAAAGTTATAAGGACATCTTTCAAAAGTATTATTGCAATTGGTACAGACCAAATGATAATACGTGTAGAGAATTTCTGTCTACCAGACTATGTGAACAGCCCCGGGTCTCTCATCTGAGTGTTTGCTTATATATCCACCTGAGCAGCTGAGTGGGTGATTCGCAGATCTCCACTCCGATCTGTGAAGTTATCTCAGATCAGCCCTGCATTTGGCATTCTTGATGGTATGGTGTGAAATTAAGTGCTATATTAAATTATAATCTAAGAAGTAAAATAAAAATCCATTTGAGGTAACTCTTTATTTCGATTATTCATTTTTTTATTGATCAATAAACATAAATATACAGGCTAAATAAATATTTGGAATATGGAACATTCTTGATTATAGTGTTTTCGGGAGATATGTGATATACAATTTCGTGTCGGGCAGTGACGCCTACCATCAAAGTGTGGTAAAAAGTCAAAAATTACGCCTACCATCAAAGTATGGTAAAAAGTCAAAAATTACGCCTTAAATTAAAGTGTGGCAAAAAGACAAAAATTACGCCTACCATCAAAGTGTAGCAAAAAGTAAAAAATTACGCCTACAATTAAAGTGTGGCAAAAAGACAAATATTAGGCCTACCATCAAAGTGTGGCAAAATATCAAATATTACGTCTACATAAAAGTGTGGCAAAAAGTCAAAAATTACGCCTACCATTAAAGTGTGGCAAAAAGTAAAAAAATACGCCTAACATTAAATTGTGGCAAAAAGTAAAAAATTATGCCTAACATTAAAGTGTCGTAAAAAGTCAAAAATTACGACTACAATTAAAGTTTAGCAAAAAGTAAGAAATTACGCCTACCATCAAAGTGTGGTAAAAAGTCAAAAATTACGACTACCATTAAAGTGTGGCAAAAAGACAAATATTACGCCTACCATCAAAGAGTGGCAAAATTTAAAAAATTACGCTACCATTAAATTAAAAAGTCAAAAAAAAGTAACATCAAAGTAAAAAAACGCCTACCATTAAAGTGTGTTCAAAATTACGCCTACAAAAATGTAGCAAAATTAAAAATTACGCCTACCATTAAAGTGTGGCAAAAGTCAAAAATTAGACCTAAAATTAAAGTGTGGAAAAAGTCAAAAAATTACGCTTACCATAGGTGTAGCAAAAGTAAAAATTAAAGTTTGGCAAAAGACAAAATTACGCCTACCAACAAAGTGTGGCAAAAAGTCAAAAATTACGCCTACCATCAAAGTGTGGTAAAAAGTAAAAAATTACGACTACAGTGTGGCAACAAGTCAAAAAAGTAACATTAAAAGGTAGTAAAAAGAAAAAATTACGTCTAACCATTAACGCCTAGCCTTCCATCAAATGGCGAAAAGTCAAAACTACGCTTACTATCAAAGTGTATCAAAAAGTCAAAAATTACGCCTACCAAAAGTGTGGAAAACATCAAAAATTACGCCTACCATCAAAGTTTGGTAAAAAAGTAAAAAATTACGACACAATTAAAGTGTGTCAAATATTACGTTTATCATCAAAGTGTGGCAAAAAGTCAAAAATTACGCTTACCATCAAAATGTGGCAAAAATTCAAAAATTATGCCTAACATCAAAGTGTGGTAAAAAATCAAAAATTACGAGTACAATTAAAGTTTGGCAAAAAGTCAGAAATTACGCCTACCATTAAGGTGTGGCAAAAAGTCAAAAATTACGTCTGCCATTAAAGTGTGGCAAAAAGTCAAAAATTATGCCTGCCATCAAAGTGTGGCAAAAAGTAAAAAATTACGCCTTCAATTAAAGTGTGGCAAAAAGTCAAAAATTACGCCTACCATCAAACTATGGCAAAAGTCAAAAATACGCCTACCATCAAACTATGGCAAAAGTCAAAAATTATGCCTACCATTAAAAGAGTGGCAAAAAAGCAAAAAAATTACGCCTACCATGTGGCAAAAAGTCAAAAATTACGTTACCAACAAAAGCAAAAAGTCAAAATTACGACTACCATTCAAAGTATGATTAAAAAGTAAAAAAAAATTACGCCTACCATCAAATTGATTAAAAATGTAAAAAATTACGCCTACCATCAAAGTGTAGAAAAAAGTCAAAATTACGCCTGCCAATAAATAGCAAAAAAGTCAAAAATTTTACCATGAAAATTTAAAAAATTACGCCTACCATTAAAGTGTGGCAAAAAGTCAAAAAATTACGCCTGCCATCAAAGGATGGCAAAAGTCAAAAATTACGTCTACAATTAAAGTGTAGCAAAAAGACACAAATTACGCCTACGATCAATGTGTGGCAAATAGTAAAAATTACGCCTACCATCAAAGTGTGACAAAGCGTCAAAAATTACGCCTACCATTAAAGTGTGGCAAAAAGTCAAAAATTACGCCTGCCATTAAAGTGTGATCAAAAGTAAAAAATTATGCCAACCATCAAAGTGTGGCAAAAAGTCAAAAATTACGCCTACCATCAAAGTTTGGTAAAAAGTCAAAAATTACGACTACAATTAACAAAAAAGTTTACCATCAAAAGTCAAAAAATTACGCCTACCATTAAAAGTGTGGGGAAAAAGTCAAAAATTACGTTTATCCAAAGTGTGGCAAAAACAATCAAAGTGTGGTAAAAAGTCAAAAATAACGCCTACCATCAAAGTGTGGTAAAAAGTCAAAAATTACGACTACAATCAAAGTGTGGCAAAAGAAAAAATTACGCCTACCATTAAAGTGTGGCAAAAAGTCAAAAATTAGACCTAAAATTAAAGTTTGGAAAAAAGTCAAAAATTACGCCTACCATTAAAGTGTGGCAAAAAGTCAAAAATTACGCCTGCCATTAAATTGTGGCAAAAAGTCAAAAATTACGCCTACCATCAAAGTGTGGCAAAAAGTAAAAATTACGCCTACCATTAAAGTGTGGAAAAAAGTCAAAAAATTACGCCAAACAAAAGTGTGGCAAAAGTAAAAAATTACGCCTACCATTAAAAGGTGTGAAAAAAATCTACAATTAAAGTTTGGCAAAAAAAAAATACGCCTACCATTAAAGTGTGCAAAAGTCAAAAATTACGCCTTCCATCAAAGTGGCAAAAAGTCAAAACATGCGCTTACTATCAAAGTGTATCAAAAAAGTCAAAAATTACGCCTACCATCAAAATGAAAAAAAAATTACGCCTACCATTAAAGTTTGGTAAAAAGTAAAAAATTACGCCTCCCATCAAAGTATGGTAAAAAGTCAAAAATTACGTTTACAATCAAAGTGTGGCAAAAAAAGTCAAAATTACGCCTACCATCAAAATGTGGCAAAATTCAAAAATTACGCCTACCATCAAATTGTGGTAAAAATCAAAATTACGACTACAATTAAAGTTTGGCAAAAGACAAAATTACGCCTACCATTAAAGTGTGGCAAAAAGCAAAAATCAACGTCTGCCATTAAACGGCAAAAGTCAAAAATTATGCCTATCAAAGTGTGGCAAAAAGTAAAAAAAATTGCCTTCTTACTATCAAAAAGTAAAAAATTACGTACCATCAAAAAGGCAAAAGTTAAGCCTACCATCAAAAGTGCGGAAAAAAGTCAAAAATTACGCCTACCAATCAAAGTGTAGTAAAAAGTCAAAAATTACGCCTACCATCAAAGTTTGGTAAAAAGTAAAAAATTACGACTACAATTAAAGTGTGATTAAAAAGTAAAAATTACGCCTACCATCAAAGTGTAGCAAAAAGTAAAAAATTACGCCTACCATTAAAGTGTGGCAAAAAGTCAAATATTACGCCTACAATCAAAGTGTGGCAAAAAATCAAAAATTACGCTTACCATCAAAATGTGGCAAAAAATTCAAAATGGCAAAAGCCTAACATCAAAGTGTGTAGTAAAAAGTCAAAAATTACGACTACGATCAATGTGTGGCAAAATTAAAATTTGGCAAAGTGTGAAAAGTCAAAAAATTACGCCTACCATTAAAGTGTGGCAAAAAGTAAAAAATTACGCCTGCCATTAAAGTGTGGCAAAAAGTCAAAAATTATGCCTACCATCAAAGTGTGGCAAAAAGCAAAAAATTACGCCTACCATTAAAAGTGTGGCAAAAAGTAAAAAATTACGACTACAATTAAAGTGTGGCAAAAAGTCAAAAATAACGCCTACCATTAAAGTGTGGCAAAAAGTCAAAAATTACGTCTACAATCCAAATGTGGCAAAAATCAAAAATGCCTACCATTAAAGTGTGGCAAAAACTAAAAAATTACGCCTACCATCAAAAGTGTGGCAAAAAGTCAAAAGTTACGCCTACAATCAAAGTATGGCAAAAAGTCAAAAATAACGTCTACCACCATGTGTCAAAAGTGTACTACAAAAAAGTCAAACATTAAAAATTACGCCTACCATTAAAGTGTGGCAAAAAGTCAAAAAATTAGACCTAAAATTAAAGTGGAAAAAAAAAATTACGCCTACCATCAAGGTGTAGCAAAAGTCAAAAATTACGCCTACCATCAAATTGTGGCAAAAAGACAAATATTAGTACCAACAAAGTGTGGCAAAAATGTCAAATATTACGCCTACCATCAAAGTGTGGAAAAAGTAAAAAAATTACGCCAAACATCAAAGTGTGGCAAAAAGTCAAAAATTACGCCTAACATTAAAAGGTAGTAAAAAAAAAAATTACGTCTACAATTAAAGTTTGGCAAAATTAAAAAATACGCCTACCATTAAAGTGGTGACAAAAAGTGGCGAAAAGTCAAAACATGCGCTTACTATCAAAGTGTATCAAAAGTCAAAAATTACGCCTACCATCAAAGTTTGGAAAAAATAAAAAAATTACGCCTACCATTAAAAGTTGTAAAAAGTAAAAATTACGTCTACAATTAAAGTGTGGCAAATAAACGTTTATCATCAAAGTGTGGCAAAACCATCAAAATTAGCAAAAAGTAAAAAAATTATGCCTAACATCAAAGTGTGGTAAAAATCAAAAAATTACGAATACAATTAAAGTTTGGCAAAAAAAGTCAAAATTACGCCTACCATCAAGGTGTGGCAAAAAGTAATAAAATACGCCTCTGCCATTAAAGTGTGACAAAAGTCAAAATTATGCCTAACATCAAAATGTGGTAAAAGTAAAAAATTACGACTACAATTAAAGTTTGGCAAAAAGTCAAAAATTACGCCTACCATCAAAGTCAGAAATAATGCCTACCATTAAAGTGGTCAAAGTCAAAAAAATTACGCCTACCATCAAAAGTGAAAAAGCCTACCAAAAATTACGCCTATCAATCAAAGTTTGGAAAACGTCAAAAATTACGCCTACCATCAAAGTGTGATTAAAAAGTCAAAAATTACGACTACCATCAAAGTATGATTAAAAAGTAAAAAAATTACGCCTACCATACCATTAAAAAAATTGCCTGCCAAAAAGTCAAAAATTTCGCTTACCATGAAAGTTTGGCAAAATGTAAAAAATTACGCCTACAATTAAAGTGTGGTAAAAAGTCAAAAATTACGCCTCCCATCAAAGTATGGTAAAAAGTCAAAAATTACGTCTACAATTAAAGTGTTGCAAAAAGACACAAATTACGCCTACGATCAAAGTGTGGCAAATAGTCAAAAATTACGCCTACCATCAAATTGTGGCAAAAAGCGTCCAAAAAGTGTACGCCTACACTATCAAAGTTTATCAAAAGTAAAAAATTACGCCTACCATCAAAGTGTGGAAAACATCAAAAATTACGGCAAAAGTAAAAAAAATTACGACTACAATTAAAAGTGATTGGAAAATTACGCCTACCAAAAGTCAAAAAATAACGCCTACCATCAAAAGTCAAAAAAGTTTATCATCAAAGTGTGGCAAAAAGTCAAAAATTACGCCTAACATCAAAAGTATGGTAAAAAAGTCAAAATAATACCAAATGTCAAAAAAGTCAAAAATTACGCCTACAATCAAAGTCAAAATTAAAAATTACGCCTACCATTAAAGTGTGGCAAAAAGTCAAAAATTAGACCTAAAATTAAAGTGTGGAAAAAAGTCAAAAATTACGCTTACCATCAAGGTGTAGCAAAAAGTAAAAAATTACGCCTACCATCAAATTGTGGCAAAAAGACAAATATTACGCCTACCAACAAAGTGTGGCAAAATGTCAAATATTACGCCTACCATCAAAGTGTGGAAAAAAGTCAAAAATTACGCCAAACACTTAAGTGTGGCAACAAGTCAAAAATTACGCCTAACATTAAAAGGTAGTAAAAAGAAAAAAATTACGTCTACAATTAAAGTTTGGCAAAATGTAAAAAAATACGCCTACCATTAAAGTGTGGCAAAAAGTCAAAAATTAAGCCTTCCATCAAAGTGTGGCGAAAAGTCAAAACATGCGCTTACTATCAAAGTGTATCAAAAAGTCAAAAATTACGCCTACCATCAAAGTGTGGAAAAACATCAAAAATTACGCCTACCATCAAAGTTTGGTAAAAAGTAAAAAATTACGACTACAATTAAAGTGTGTCAAAAAGTCAAATATTACGTTTATCATCAAAGTGTGGCAAAAAGTCAAAAATTACGCTTACCATCAAAATGTGGCAAAAATTCAAAAATTATGCCTAACATCAAAGTGTGGTAAAAAATCAAAAATTACGAGTACAATTAAAGTTTGGCAAAAGTCAGAAATTACGCCTACCAAAGGTCAAAAGTCAAAAATTACGTCTGCCATTAAAGTGTGGCAAAAAGTCAAAATTATGCCTGCCAAAGTGTGGCAAAAAGTAAAAAATTACGCCTTCAATTAAACCAAAAAATCAAAAATTACGCCTACCATCAAACATGGCAAAAAAGGAAAATTAAAGTGCGGCAAAAAGTCAAAAATTACGTCTACCAACAAAGTGTAGTAAAAAGTCAAAAATTACGCCTACCATCAAAGTGCGTTAAAAAGTCAAAAATTACGACTACCATTTAAGTATGATTAAAAAGTAAAAAATTACGCCTACCATCAAAGTGTATCAAATGTAAAAAAATTACGCCTGCCAATAAAGTGTAGCAAAAAGTCAAAAATTACGCTTACCATGAAAGTTTGGCAAAATGTAAAAAATTACGCCTACCATTAAAGTGTGGCAAAAAGTCAAAAATTACGCCTGCCATCAAAGGATGGCAAAAAGTCAAAAATTACGCCTAACACAAAAGTGTAGCAAAAAGACAAAAATTACGCCTACAGTAAAATTAAACGTTTGGCAAAATGTCAAAATTACGCCTACCATTAAAGTGTGGCAAAAAAGTAAAAAATTACGCCTGCCATTAAAGTGTGGTAAAAAAGTCAAAAATTATACCTACCATCAAAGTGTGGCAAAAAAAAATTGGCATAAAAGTAAAAAATTACGCCTACCATTAAAGTGTGGCAAAAAGTCAAAAATTACGCCTACCATCAAAGTGCAGCAAAAAAAAAAAAATTATGCCTAATATCAAAGTGTGGTAAAAAAAAGGCTAACAAAAGTACGCCTAAAAAAATGCGCCTACCATTAATTTTTGGAAAAAATTAAAAAATTACGCCTAACATCAAAGTGTGGTAAAAAAGTCAAAATTTACAATTAAAGTTTGGCAAAAGTCGAAAATTACGCCTTCCATGAATGTGTGGCAAAAAAGTCAAAAATTACGCCTACCCATTCAAAAATTACTATCAAAAAGTAAAAAAGGCAAAATTACGCCTTACCATCAAAGTGTGGTAAAAATTAAAAAAATTACGCCTACCATTAAAGTATGGTAAAAAGTCAAAAAATTACGACTACAATTAAAAAGTGTTGCAAAAAGACACAAATTACGCCTACTATCAAAGTGTGGCAAATAGTCAAAAATTACGCCTACCATCAAATTGTGGCAAAGCGTCAAAAATTACGCCTACCATTAAAGTGTGGTCAAAAAGTCAAAAATTACGCCTACCATTAAAGTGTGGCAAAAAGTCAAAAATTACGCCTACTATCAAAGTGTGGCGAAAAGTCAAAAATTGCGCTTACTATCAAAGTGTAGCAAAAAGGCAAAAATTACGCCTACCATCAAAGTGTGGAAAAACGATAAAAATTACGCCTACAATCAAACTGTAGTAAAAAGTCAAAAATTACGCCTACCATCAAAGTGTGGTAAAAAGTAAAAAATTACGACTACCATTAAAGTGTGATTAAAAAGTAAAAATTACGCCAACCATCAAAGTGTAGCAAAAAGTAAAAAATTACGCCTACCATTAAAGTGTGGCAAAAAGTCAAATATTACGCCTACCATCAAAGTGTGGCAAAAAGTCAAAAATTACGCTTACCATTAAAATGTGGCAAAAATTCAAAAATTATGCCTAACATCAAAGTGTGGTAAAAAGTCAAAAATTACGACTACAATTAAAGTTTGGCAAAAAGTAAAAAATTACGCCTACCATCAAAGTGTGGCAAAAAGTAACAAATTATGCCTACCATCAAAGTGTGGCGAAAAGTCAAAAATTATGCTTACCATCAAAGTGTGGCAAAAAGTCAAAAATTACGCCTACCATTAAAGTGTGGAAAAACGACAAAAATTACGCCTACTGTCAAACTGTGGTAAAAAGTCAAAAATTACGTCTACCATCAAAGTGTGGCAAAATGTAAGAAATAATGCCTACCATTAAAGTGCGGCAAAAAAGTCAAAAATTACGCCTACCATCAAAATGTGGCAAAAAGCAAAAAGTTACGCCTACCATTAAAGTGTGGCAAAAAGTCAAATATTACGTCTACCATCAAAGTGTAGTGAAAAGTCAAAAATTACGCCTACCATCAAAGTGTGGTAAAAGTAAAAAATTACGCCTACTATTAAAGTGTGGCAAAAAGTCAATTATTACGCCTACCATCAAAGTGTGGCAAAAAGTAAAAAATTACGCTTACCATCAAAATGTGGCAAAAATTCAAAAATTATGCCTAACATCAAAGTGTCGTAAAAAGTCAAAAATTACGACTACAATTAAAGTTTAGCAAAAAGTAAAAATTACGCCTACTATCAAAGTGTGGCAAAAGTCAAAAATTACGTCTACTATTAAAGTGTGGCAAAAATCAAAATTACGCCTACCATCAAAGTGTGAAAAAAAAATAAAAAGTTACGCCTACAATCAAACTATGGTAAAAAAAAAGTAAAAAATTACGTCAATTACCAAATTAAAGTCTGCGATTAAAAAAGTAAAAGTCAAAAAATTACGCCTACCATTAAAGTGTAGCAAAATTTAAAAATTACGCCTACCATTAAAGTGTGACAAAAGTAAAAAATTACGCTTACCATGGCAATAAGTAAAAAAATTACGCCTACCATCAAATGTGGCAAAAATAAAAAATTACGCCTACCATCAAAGTGTGGTAAAAAGTCAAAAATTACGACTACAATTAAAGTTTGGCAAAAAGTCAAAAATTACGCCTACCATCAAAGTGTGGCGAAAAGTCAAAAGTTGCGCTTACTATCAAAGTGTAGGAAAAAGGCAAAAATTACGCCTATCATCAAAGTTTGGAAAAACGTCAAAAATTACGCCTACAATCAAAGTGTAGTAAAAAGTAAAAAATTACGCCTACAATCAAAGTGTGGTAAAAAGTCAAAAATTACGCCTACCATTAAAGTGTGATTAAAAAGTCAAAAATTACGCCTACCATCAAAGTGTAGCAAAAAGTAAAAAATTACGCCTACCATTAAAGTGTGGCAAAAAGTCAAAAATTCGCGTCTATCAATTAAAGTGTAAAAGACAAAAATTACGCCTACGATCAAAGTGTGGAAAATAGTCAAAAATTACGCCTACTATCAAAGTGTGGTAAAAGTAAAAATTACGCCTACCATTAAAGTGTGGATAAAAAAGTAAAAATTACGCCTACCATTAAAGTGTGATTAAAAAGTAAAAATTACGTCTACCATCAAAGTTTGGCAAAAGTCAAAAATTACGCCAACCATCTGAAGGAATAACAAAAGAAAGGCTTCCAAAAATTTATACCATTTTATTTTATATTACCAAAACTATCCGAATTCAATTTTCCCACCACTGTGACATGACTTCCCTCAATCTTTTCTATAAACATTTTCATGACAATTGTTCTAATGAATTCTCTTCCTTGCTATCTTGACCGGGTGAATTTAAGCGTACTACTAGATAGGCCTCATCGTTTTACTGTTGAAATAGCTTAATGCAACCGTAAGTTCTATTCTAATAGTTTCTTCTCTTGCAGTCACCTTTGGAAAATTCTTCAGGTTTCTTGTTTCCTTGTCACCAAAAATCTTCAAAAAATAAATGCAATGCCAATCGCCATCTTCTGTCTTCCTGAATTCTGTTCTTTAACTTCTCTTCCATTCCCACTAAGTCCTAACGTTCAGTGACCTGGCTTGAAAAAGTGAAATCATTAATACTACTACTACTAATAATAATAATAATAAAAATTTCAAAAAATTCTTCTTTGTTGTTATTATGGCGTTTCGTTGTGCCTCCAGGTTCAAAAAGTAGCAGGTAACTTTCAGGAATTTAGAACTGCCTTTTATTTAATCTACGAAAGTTCCGCTGTCGATTTCTATAGAATCATCTTGTTCTTACAAGCTTCAAAATAGAAATTCTACCCCTACTGTCAAAATGTAATTAAAAGATTAAAAAAGTCAAAATTGACGACTAGACGAAAAGTGTTTTTTATTCCAAAAAGAAAAGGATTACGCCTACCATCAAAAGTGTAGCAAAATGTCCAAAAAGATGCACGCCCACCATTAAAAGTGTGGCAAAAATCCAAAAACTTTTACGTTAAATTAAATGCGTTCCAATCATTTTTCCATTAGTGTATATTCAAATGCATTGTATTGCTAATATGAGATATGCAGACGATCTCTGCCATGTTCTGTGTCACATGAAGCGGATTAGTTTTAATTAGTGTTTCGGTATCAAGAACTCTAGGTCTTCTGGAACATTCTCAATCTATGATACCAAAAATTACACATCTGAGCCTAACGGACCACTGACAAACTTTACTCTTAGATGTGGCACTGTCAGTATAATAATACACATAATAACACCGAGAGAGGGGGGGAAAAGATATGGAAAAAAACAGAAAGAAATGTTTGTGGATATTTGCTTGTACAATTGTATCATAGAAGCTTTAATCTTTCCATGCTGGTCCAAGTAATAAAATTAAAATGTAATATAGTGGACTAGTCGTAAATGGTGTCACCCCTCCTTTAGCGGATGACTAGAGTTAATCCGTGGTGTCTCCAAAAAAAAAGGTGCTGGTGAGTTAAGCAGTTGTTCGCTATGCATGGAATTCGCTTAAAACTCGACCGCAGTTATAAATACCTAGATAAATATAATTTGCTGATAAAAAGTGAAATATTGATTAACTGCATTTTTCACTTGTCGAATTAACAAATTTGCATGAAAGGTTGCATGGAAGCTGGGCAATACGAACACATTTCCAATTTCAACAAAATTTAAGTGACAGCTGAAAATTCGGTTGACATTATCCGATCATTTAACCAAGCGTCGGAGTGATGCCTGGAGTTGAGAGACACCCCTGCACAAGGGTGTAAACACAATTATTTTGAAGTATTTAATCAAACATATCAGAGAGTGAAAAAATATATTTTAAAAAGGACAACATCTGCGGGTTTGGAATATTGTGATGCCACAATCTCCCAAGATAAACTTAGCTTTCATGAAAATCAAACTGGTACTCAAAAATCTGTTTGTTCTTTTTTATTTTATTTTAGTTGTGTGTAGGTAAAACGATAAATATATCTCAAGTAGACACGCCAATGTGTAACACAAAATCGATTTAAATTCTATACAGAATAATATTCTACTGAATATTCTTCATTGATGAGCAAAATAAATGTCACTAATTCTTCTTGAAGGAGTAAAAAATACACAAAATTTAAGCTGAATGAAAATAATTTTGCAGAATTATATACTTGGCTTCCCTTATTTAAATGTCTTAAGATCAGCCAACAATAACTGAAAAAAAGAAATAACTGTTAAATTCATAGAATAAGGCCAGGCAGTGAATATTCAATCAGTGTGTCTGTCTGTTTTCTTCTTGCCTGTCTGTCTGTGTGTGTGTGTGTGTGTCTCTCACATATATATACATATATTATAATTTTTACATGCGGACAAAAACAACTTGACAACTACAAAGATGCATTCTTGTTTCACTCGACTCGTCAGAACCAAAAATGCTAATTGTTTTGGTTCTCGCCAGTTGAGATGCAGCCGCATAGAAACAAGAATGCATCTTTGTAGTGAGTAAGTTTTTTTTTGGCCGTACGTAAAAATTATGATAAATAATTATTACTCTACTCTTGGTATTGAGCCCTTTTTTGAATTAATGATGTTAACGTTAGAATTTATATTATTTTCGTTCTCATTAGATCCGAATATATATACATATATATGCCACATTGACCGAAAAATTCTTAGAACAAAAAATTCTCAAATTACCATATTAGCAAAAAACGCACTCTCTTAAATTTTCAAAAAATTCAGCCTTAGCGTTGCGACTGCACGCTCCATAAGTTTTTATCCGTTAACAATAACATATTTCTAAAAAAAAAACATATTTCAATTCGCATTTAATTTTTCGTGTCTGCTATTACCTGGATCTACTAAAAATAATTTCCATGCCTGAGGATGGTTGTATGTACAGCCGAAAGTACTAGCAGATTAAAAAAAAGACCTTCTACAACTCGAAGTTATTAAAACAAGGATCATAACATTCATCGAGTTATTCGTAGGATAATGCAACTTTAAAAATTTTGTTTGAGAAGTTTTTCGTCATTTATATCATTAACTTTACTAATCTACTTTTTGTATGAATGATTCATGTAATATATATATATATGTGTGTGTGTGTGTGTGTGTGTGTCTCATTTTCGGAATGTTCATTTTAACCAATTTTGCCAAAATCGAAGCACAAATGTTGTGCCACGTCCAACGAACGCTGCCTTTTCCCAAAATGATTACCCAGGCATTTGAAGGCCCACAGTCCGACCACGATCGAACACGGTTCTAATTTTATAAATGTGGCACCTGTGCATTTCTCTGGCATCGCCCCTGCTTGTACTAGATTCTTTCAACAAACTGGTCCTTATCGTAGTATTTTTTACTGTATAAATTGCACACAGAGGCGGTGTGACTGTTGGTATCTCTAATAAATTGGTGAAGACTAAAGTTTTGTTTTTTTTTTTTTTTATCAGAATATCAACTACTCTATAAAATGCACATCTTGGACTCAAGTAAAAATTGTTATGGAACTTGAGGCTGTTGCAATTTTATTTTCTATTGGTGTATATATTAAATGTTTAACACAGAGAAATTGTTGAGATGTCGGTGCACCGCAATCATGAAACAGAAATGAGAAACATGACTTCCTGTTTTCGACGCAAGTACACGGAAGACTTCTGGAAGTAGAATCCTTTATCAAATTTGATAACGCACTCACATTTGCATTGATACTGCATCATCACCACAAGCACAATTAACTAAAAAAATATGAATGAATGAATTCTACGAAAACATGTATCGTATATTTAGTTCCAGCGTGTCTCTTTGAGCTTGTTTGTATTTAATTAAATATTTTTCATAGTCACGCCTAGACACTTGTTTAGCTTATTGCTTCGGTAGAATTAGTCTGAGCATTTGTTAAAAGGGAAGTGAATTATAAAGAATCTTTCTATAAATAACATAAAGAAAAGTAGTATTAACATTTATCCGCATTGAATTACAGTATTCTCAAAAGTTTCATTTTTTTTTTTTTTTTGACTACACATAACTAAGTTTGTCACCTCCAAACGATGTAAGTAGTTGGTAGTTTTGTAGTACATGCGTATAAAAAAGATTAAGTACCGTCAATTATATTATGTTAACCCTCTACACTCTCATGTGGGGTATAAAGTCACAGCCACACCCTCGCTATCCGTGGCATCATTAGCAAATATACTTTTATGGCGTGAGGTTGCCCAACCTGTTTTTGAATTCAGTATTGTCTCCCTCATAGACTAGTTGTCAGTCCAAACTAAAGAACTAGTCTGTCTAGTTAGAAAGATAAGAGATTGATTCATTCCTTTTCTAAGTGGATTTGTGTAGAAGCAAAGACAACGGCCCCGGTAGAAATTTGAAATCGACACGCCGACCCCACTTTCTGTGCCATGAACCGCTACACCATACGCACGTCCACATTGATAAGTGTATATAAAAAGGCATTGCGAATATATGTCAGTTTATTACTTACTGTATTATATATGGAATGATCCTGCAGTTTACTCTACAAATCAGATAGGAATTTATAGAAAGTTCCGTTACTTAACCATTAAAGTTAAGGGACATTCAAAAAGGTACCAATGTAATCAGTACGATAAACATTTATTAAATATTAACCATATGACAGAAATGAAGCATGGAGGGAAATAGTTTTATCTTCGGAATTTTCGGACACGCCCGTGTATGTGTTATCATTTTCAGAAAGTTCATTTTAACCAATTTTACCAAAATGAAAGCACAACCGTCACGTCACGTCCAACGTACGCTACCTTCTTCCAAAATGACTACCCAGCCATTTGAAGGCACACAATTCGACCACGATCGAACGCGGTCCTAATTTAACAAATATGGCACCTGTGCATTTTTCTGGCATCGCACCTGCTTGTACTAGATTCTTTCACCAAACTGATCCTTATTGTAGTATTTGTTACTGTATAAATTTCACACAGACGCGGTAGAGTTGTGGGTACCTCCCACAGCTTGGTGAAGACTAAATCAACGATCCGAATAACAAAGAAATGGAAATTACTCACCGACAGACATTTTTGTAGATGGGGTATTTTCTAGTGGAAATCGTATTGCTGGCAAAAACCATATCTTTGTCTGAGACGTCGATTTGCGAAACTTTTGTGGTAAACCCTCCTACAGTAGAATGAACTCTTCCTCCTCTCATAAATACAAACTGCGTGAGTCGGATAGAGTGAAGTGGAGTGGAATAGTAGACACAGTCCTAATCTACTTATTACTAACACTATTGTTTTCTATATATTTTCAATATACTTTTTCAACCTACCTTCGTCTTCCGTGTCTTTCTTTCTGGCCCCTAGACACGCCACAACAGTAACTTTCTATGAAAATAAACTTAAATTTAAATTTTGATCGATGTAAAAGTGTTACAGGTCTGTGTCGTGGGGGAGAGTGAGATTGTACACATTGATGTAGAGAGTGTCAGGTCGAGGAGGGGCAAAAATTGGCAGATGACATGGTCGAGTGTTGAATGACGGAACTATGATTAGAATATGTTGTGTTGAAAGGAAGAATAGATATCTGTCTGTATTTCTGAAATGAGGTATTATGTACACTATTTACATTATTCGGACTATTGTAAGCTCCGGCCTTCTTCAGGTGGTTGGAATGTCAAACTTAACCCTATATTTCGCTCACTGGGATAGACTGTTCGACATTCCAACCACCTGAAGAAGGCCCGTGCGTAAAACGTCCGAAACGTTGTAATAAATATGGTGACAAAGATAAGGACAATAGTCCGAATAATGTAAATAATGAAGAATACATACATAATGTACATAAACGATATAAAATATTAGTCACATATAAAGATGTAGTTACACTCTGACGAGGGTATGGATAGAGAAGAAATTCAATCAGTCTCTATCACTTTTTTATATGTTTCTCTATTTTCCATCTCCCCCCCCCCCTCTCTCTCTCTCTCTCTCTCTCTCTCTCTCTCTCTCTCTCTCTCTCTCTTTCTCAGTATTATTAAATATCTGAAAGTCAAATATATACAAACATTGACACAAGAAAACCAGATTCCTGAAATCCATAAGCACGCGCATTGTGGGTACAAACACGTGCGTTCTTTGTCTCGCTATCATAGCAGATCTGTCACTTATTCCGAGTCACAGAGGAGATTTCAACGATGTATACATGGAAATATATCCCAGGAATCCGATAGGAGTGTACGTATTTTCTATTTCCACAAACTGCCTTCGAATTCTGCACTTTCATTTATTTCCACTGAATATTTCTGCTCTGATCCAACTCCAAATCTGTTGACTATATTTTCCCAAGTGTAATCACCTGCCTCATTCACTGAGATGTACAGAACAAGCTGTCATGGAAAATGGTCGAAAATAAATGCTTTCCAGCTGATTAATATGGACAACAGGCGGACGTCCTCAGCCACATTTTGGCAAAAACTTATATATATATATATATATATATATATATATATATATATATATATATATATATTACATAGAATAGAAATCCAAAGTTACCCCTTTCGGACAGCTATTTCGACATACATATATATATATATATGTGTGTGCGTGTGTGCGTGTGTGTGTGTGTTTCTGTGTTTTGCACAAAAAATATTGAAAAATTCAAATTTTCAGACACACTGGGTTGCATATTAAAATTACGTTAAAAACTTCTGCTTGTTAGTAGCAGTGATTGAAAGTGAAGGACTGTTTATGAAGAAACTGAACATTATCTGTAGTTTTCATTTGTATTTTATCATTAATTTTGATCGGTCCTTGTGTTGTCAAACGGTTTCTTTTAAGTTGTTTTTTTTTTTTAAGATAGAGGCTGGATACATTCATGAGTCGCAAAATTCCCTTCTTGGTCATTTTCACAGTTTTATTGGTTGCTGGGAGGGAATATGTGTGTTAAGTGTATGTTATCTCTTAATTCTTTTGGGAGTATGTATGATGTGTGTAAGTTTATATATATATATGTATATATATATATATATATATATATATATATATATATATATATATATAGATAGATAGATAGATAGATAGATAGATAAACCCAGGTTTGTCTGGCTCAGTGGGTTTATCTAGGTCTGCTCTACGGTTGTATTGAGGTCTTTTTTGTTAGTTGTTTACTCGTGTCGGGGTTTTTTTCTTTGGGCTTCAAACCTGTATCTGTGCGATTTTTGTCGACAGACTTTCATGTTTCTAGCTCTTTCTTTTTTTAAAACCTGTTTTTCCCTCGAGATTGATTTGATTATTGACAAATCAAAAATTCGAGGGATTTTCGAAACGAGTATAGTTACTTATATTTTATATATATATATATATATATATATATATATATATATATATATGTGTGTGTGTGTGTGTGTGTGTGTGTGTGTGTGTGTGTTTCATTAAATAATATAGACAATGTAAATCATCATTAAACGAAGAAAGAAAATCAAAATATTGATACATATTTTTTAATCCTAAGCTTTCGGCTTACATAAGCCATTATCAAAGATGACAATTACATTACAATATATTAAGTAATACACGGACAAGACAGTGATGATAGTCTGTTTTTGTTTACTTGGAAGATTTCCAAGCAACGACAAACTCGTGCATATAAAACGCTGGAAGCGAAAATCGCACCTCAGCTCATGACGTCACACATGAGCACAAGAAAGTGAATTCGAGAAGTATTAAGTATGGCTTTTGTTATTAATTATAGGCATTTAAGAATACTTGTGGAGATTTCATAGTTTATTTTGTTCAGGTTAGGTTTCAGCTGTTTTATGTATATAGCTTCAAGAATTTTTAGTTTTTGTTTATTGTTTTAATGTTGAAGTAGACTTGCGTTTTCAACAAGGATTTTCCGGAAATGTGTACGCGGCCAGGCATGTTGCTTTAAATGCCTAAAAATGTTAGAGTTTTCATTCAAATGTAGTGTTAAGCGTCGTGAAAGCGAGTTTGTGGTGTGACCAACATAAATATTATTTAATTCGTTGGAGATACAATCTCCGAAAGGGCACTTGAATTTGTAAACTGTGTTGGTTTTTTGCAAATCGTTAACCGGGGGAGAAGAATCATTACGAATAATTGAGTTGGATATACTAGATTTAGTGTAGTATATGATTAACTTAATTTTTTTTGCTAGGGTCTGTTGTAGATATATTAGTATTTACTAATTCTTTTAGTATATTTTCACATTGTTTACAATTAGTATACATTTGATTACGATATAGGAGATTAATATGTTTGATATTAGTAGAAGCAGTATTATGTACTATTTCCTTAGTATTGATATTTCTAAGAAAGCATCTTATTTGTTCATCAACTATATAGTTTGGAAAGCTATTATTAATAAGTGTTTGTTTTATATTCTTTAGTTCACAGTAAAAAATCTGTTTTGTAGACGAATTAGTATCTGCATGATGTATTACATTTTTTATAATTGCTATATGGGCATTCTCTCTTGTAGTTAAGTGTACATGAATTTATGCTGGTAGCTTTTTTGTATGGAGGAATAGTAAATTTGTTATTATTTGTGTTTATCAAGATGTCAAGGAAGGGAATCTTATTAGTAGTATTGAGTTCATACGTGAATTTAAGGTCAGAATTATTTTGGAAACGTTTTTGAAGTTGAAGTATTTCATCTGTATTTTTAACTAACATAAGGATATCATCAACGTATCTTAGGTAGATGATTTTTTTTTTAAATCTGTAAATATCTTATTTTCGAGGTTTCACATATAGAAATTGCTAAATGTCGGACCCAGTACTGAACCCATGGAGACACCATCACGTTGTATATATATATATATATATATTGTTATTATGATCAAAGAAAGGGATTTCAGTAGTACAAGCTAATAGTAGTTTCCGTAATATATTAGGATTAATTTTAAGTTGGGGTAAAGATGAGTTACTGTATATATTTCTTATAATTATGTCAATAGTTTCACTAACAGGGACATTGGTAAATAAGTTTTCAACATCAAGTGAAGCTATGATTTCATTGTTGGGTTTTTCACATTAGGATTTGGATTACTTCTAATGTTGACTTAACATTATATTTACTAGGAAGGTAGGGAGTAATGAATTGGTTAATGTATTTTGTTAGATGATATACAGGAGTTGGATTTTGCGATATGATAGATCGGAGAGGATAGTTAGGTTTATGTGTTTTTATAGTGCCGTATATGTAACCAGGTCTATAATCACCAACAATTTTAGCGAGTTTTAAAGAGTTCTGTTCAGCATTATTAGCATTGGTTTTAGTTGGTTGGTCGGGTTCTTGTTAAGATTTTTTTAAACTTTATGTGATCATGGAGTATGTGGTCAAGTTTTTTGTTATAATCCAATTTGTTTAGGATGACAAAAATGTTGGTCTTACCAGCTTTTTTTACAATAATGTCAGGGTGGTTGCGTAGTTCTTTTACGACAATTTTCAGTTGTTTAGAAAGTATTTTTGAGGAGTTTCTGCTTTTATCATGCCGATCCTTGAATGCCTCGGCCTTAAGTAATTCTTTAAATTCTGATGTCGTTTCTATTAGTTTTAGTCATGGAGTTTTGGTATAGGTTCTCAATTTCTATTTTTTTTAAAAGTCGATTGTACTTACGGTATATATGGCAGTTAGATCCAAGGTTAAGTAATTCTTTTTGGTGCTTAGTTAGTTCATAGTTGGAATGGTTAATGAATTTATCAGTTTTGTTAGGAAGAGTGATAGTACCTTTGTATAATGTATTCAGTTTTTTTTTATAATTTTAAATCAGTGTTGAGCTTCAGATTTGCTGGTAATTTCCGTGAGTCTATGCTTAATTTTCTCTAGTTGGTCCGGGGTAATTATATCCTTTAGTTTATCATAGATGTCCGGTTTGTTGCTGTTAAGAATGTTCAAAGTTTTCCTAATTTCATAATAGCAAAGCCTATAATAATAGTAATTAATCATCTCAAAATGTTCAACAACAATTATCTAATCGGTATAACACGTAACCTACATGATACGCCAATTAACGGAATTGTAAAAACGTCACCAAAACCTAGCACGATTAAATGAACAATCTCAGAATTCTCTGTAGATGGAGATCAATAGGAGTAACTATGTGAACATCAGAAAGAACAAGACTCACTCAGATGAAGGAAGGAGTCTTTCATAATTGCAGGATGGAACATCAATTATAAAGTGAAATATCTAATTAGATAGAACCGTTTCTCAACTAAAAACATCGAAGATGGATAAAGTTAGAATTCTACATGACCTGAACAAATCCCAAGACTAAGAATCTTAAATAGTCTATACACGTCTTACAAGGAAACACAAGCGGCTGAAAGATCATGGGATGAATAGAAATGAAGCTTTCCATTAGCCTATGGAAATAGATTTTAACAGTAGTACAATCATGCTCTCTGATAAGTAATCCTGAAAAAAAGTCTCAAATTCCTAAAACTTATACGTCATTATCACAATTAGGGAGGCAGATTTGAGGGTCCGTATATCTAAGCTGGTAAGATGGGAAGTGAGACAGATAATGGAGAAAAAAAACAAGCTTCCCCATATGAAACATCACAAGAAAGGAAAAACGGCTATTTTGACCGTTTTGAATGATTTGGAGATTATCATTCTATCAGCAAACAAGACAACAGTGGCTATGGATAAGTTGCGATATACAGTGTATTTTTCTAATCTTGTTAGAATCCCAGGAGATAACATGGAGATGTTGATATTCTATGTGCAAACAACATAGTTCCAACTGGTTATCGAAATAAACCAACAGGAAGAATGCTTATGCTAATAACTTAAATAGAGTATGTATCCATGACAACGCAATCGAACATTCACTAAACAATACCTGAACTTCAGTTCCCGTCATTCATACAGTAATTAGATTTAAACACTAATCAAGTTTCTATTTATCTATCTCGCTCTATTCCTATCAATCTCTGAAGGAGTACTGAATAATTATCAAACCGTTATTCTTCGCAATATTTAACGAAGTGACCAAACATTACAATTTTTGGACGGACTCCGTTATCACACTGATAATTTTTATTACCAAATCGTATTTATCTATATATCTCTTTCAGTGCAGAATTTGTCTTTATGATAAAGGCAAAGATAAGTAAGGATAGCATAAACAGAAAGCATGATAAAAAGCATTATCTTCGTGAAGTAAATGCAATATTAAAAATAAAGACAATATATCATTTTCTCACAAAATGTTTTCGTCAAAAGAAAACGAAGACGTAGGAGGACAAGAAGAAGAAGAAGAAGAAGAAGAAGAAGAAGAAGAAGAAGAAGAAGAAGAATGTTCTACTATTGCTCTAAATAGTGAGAATGGATGATGTAAGTAAGTGATTCCAATGATAGTGCAAATGATTCCAAATAAGGAATATACAAATCTTCTAAATAATGAGTTATCAATGAAATATATATAATACTGGGACAATTTATGAATATCAAAGAAAATCCAAATGTTAATAAGCAAAAGATGTGCAAAAGGGATATTATGAAATAAAATAAACTGTTAATTGATGCATATCTCGCTGAGATAGAGGAAAATCTCAAGACTAAACTAAATGAATAAGAATTAGCAAATATTAGAGTACAAGACGAAAAAGCGAAGTGGTAACCTTAAAAATACGCTCGAAAATAGACAAGATCAGTAGCAATAAAGCCATTGATTAAATGAGAAAAACCATAGAAATATTGAGGAAATTCGGAAAATGAAAACAAACATTTGTAACCCACACCCCTTTCGCTCGCCGTCTGTTCTATTCTTCCTCGGTCACTAACTTCGTTAGCTTTGTTGATTACTACCGACCTTACCGGTCATCCGGTTTTCTTTTCCCTGCTTGGTTGGGGCCGGCGTGTCGTCACGATAGGGTTGATTCAAGTTTCCCAATATCTTACGACATTGAGATTGACAGCGAAGTCTAGTTTGGACCACTCTATGTAAATTGTATACCGTAGTTAAGAATCAATAAATCTCGACTTACGGCCGTGATAACTTTTGTCTCTTTGCGCCCAGGAGTACGCTGGAATAAGAACTTATTCAATAAAATGCACAACGTTGTTGATAACTCTAACAACAGATTTATTGAGTATAAAGAAGAAAAAACTGGTTGGATAAAATGTATCTATTTATTACAAACCAATACTCTACTGCAGGAATGATGATTTCAGAAATCTATCCTCAAACGGTAAAGTAATAAATAGTCCGTCGACGCTCACTCAATTCTTGTCTTGCATGTGTGTTATCGGTCCTCTTACGGGTAATGAGATCGGAGCGAATCTCTGGCGACTTTCCTTGTTGGGCCCAATTTTCCGATTGTCTGTCCGTCTAGTGAGCTGTCGTTTATATAGACGACACCTCACCGAAAAAAGAAAGTTGGCATTGATATCTCCATCTCAGTCGTTTTAATCTTAGGAGATCTTGTTAATGAACACATATCCTTCGTTTTCGTTTAGAATCTTTCTAGATATTTTCTCTTTAAAGATAATGGTGTTTGGGGGCTGAACTCATCAGCACAAACAAATCCTAATCTTGGGAATTAAACAATCATTTTTTGTTTGTTTGTTTTTTGTTTTTTTTATAATTTGGATCATTCTATTCAGTAAGATTACACACGTTTTGAACAGATAATATTATGTAAACAAAGCTCCGAAGTAAATTTCTTAAGACCAAAGACATTCGGACAACACATTAACCATGTCTTCTTATCAGCGGATTGTGGATAAGGTGGGGATCTTGGTTTTGCTTAATTTTACTGAATCTTTGGTAGTTAATTCTGGCGTCGATTCTCCTTGGAACTGTAACTAATTTCATTTTATTATTTCAAAACATAATTTTTAACTTTTTTTTTTCAGTCATTCAGCTTACTATCCTGAGAATTTTAATAATTATTATCCAGTAACTAGTCACTGCAAATCACCATCCTGTAATTAAACATTTAAACAGTGCCCTGTATTAAGGAACTAGTATAAAGACCACAAAATAAGATGAAGATATTACTATCTTGAATTTATCTACCCTAAACGAAGTAATAAACTCAATTACATTACGAATAACGTTAATGCCAAATTGTAGGATGGCAAAACCGGATTCATGGAATAAGACTAAACCACTTTTACTTGCATTATTTACATTATTCGGACTGTTATCCTCATCTTCACTGCCATATTCACATCGTTTCGGCCGTTGTACGCTCCGGCATTCTCCAGGTGATTGGAATTTCGAACTGAACCCCGAAGAAGGCCGCAGAGTATAACAGCCGAAACGTTGTGAATATGGCATTGAAGATGGGGATAAAAATGAGAATAATGTAAATTATGCAAGTAATCATAATACCTCATCTCAGAGATATAGACAGAAATTGAGGAAAAATTCCAATCACCTGAAGAAGGTCGAAGCGTACAACAGCCGAAATGTTCTGAATATGGCAATGAATTTGTGGATAACAGTTCGAATATTGTAAATAATGCAAGTAATCATAATATGTCATCTTAAAGATATAGACAGAAAAACCAATGTTATAGACAAAGAGATTGAAGTTCGGACAGAAATCTCAATATGAAATGAAGTAACAAAATATATAAAGTGTAAAGCAGGAGATTGACAAAAATGAAAAGTAAATATAAAAGAAAGAAATCTCATATCAGTAGTAAAAGAAGTGTTAAAACAACGTGTATACTTAAAAGCAAAATGAAAGAGGAAAACGAGAAAATAAGTATATTTTTAAACAAACAACTCACAAACTAACCAGGAAAAATTCAATTGAGAAATAGAGAAAACAGCTTATAGGAGAAACACATCATAAAATGAAGGAATGATGAGGTTCTAGAATAGCTTATGAAGAGATGAGAGGGATTATAAAACAAGCTTAAAATGGATTAAGAACACCGATGAGCAAAAATGGAAAAACCTATATATTAAAAGAAAAGCTAAAGCTATCGTAAAAGAAGCTATCGTAAAAGAAGCTATCAAAAAATTAATAACGGTAATTTCCTGGAATAGATAAAATACTAACTTCTGATTCAATGTTTTTCCATCTAATAATATAAACGACCAGCATATCTGTTTTCTAATATTGTCAGTTGCTCAGAGCAAATCCAAAAATGGCTAACTGAAGGAATTACTCTTATAATACTGCAAAACTAATGATACCACAAACAACCTAGTAATTATATATTTCCTAACGACATACAAAACACTCATTGATTTTATATGAAACACATTATTAATTCCTTAAATGATGAATGTTATATAAAGAGTAAAACGGGTCAACCCCTCAAATAAAAAAAAACAGGGGATGAACAAAAAGAAATTGAACATAGAATCGTCTATGCTAGAGGTAGTTTTGCTCAATACCACATGATACTACAAAACCGAAACATTAATCTAAACACTAAACTCATTTTTCTTAAACAGCTTCGTCAGATCGCGATTTTCATATGGATATCATAAATGGCGTCAAACTCGTTCAGAAATATATAATATACCAGTTTTAGTGCAAAATATTGACTATAATAATCATCATCATCCTCATAATAATCATCATCCTAATAATAATAATAATAATAATAATAATAATAATCCTCATATTAATCATCATCCTAATAATAATAATAATAATCCTAATAATCATCATCATCCTCATAAAAATAATAATCATCATCATCCTCATAATCATCATCCTCATGATAATCATTATCATCCTAATAATAACAATTCCTGTTTTTACTGCCCCATATGAAATAATCCACTGACATGCTCAGAGCAGAAAACAGTAAAGTGATTATTTGTTATTATGACTGCTGCATATTTTTTCTAAACGTTTGAATAGCACCTCGTCTATATGAAAGTTAATCTACTGATCCAGTTCCATTAACCATTTGATTCTGGTTCAGTATAATATAGACAGCCAATGCATGTTGTTAATTCAATAACTTATTTCCAGAAATCTGCCAGTTGCAAATGGCGTATTTTTACTTTGCATAGATTGCGTTCGCCATGCCGAAAGGGACGCACTATCTTCAGCTGAACATCTTATTACGATTCGCACCAGAATAAACCTTAGATGTCAGAACAGAACATAGACATAAGCTTGTTCATGTACACATGCATAGATTTATTTTGCGACTGGGTGCAGTTGGCGTGACTGCACGGATTAAGAAACCTATGTCGAATTTAGTCTGAAACTTCTTGTATTAATTTTGATCTGTTATTTTTAGGAAAGGCATGACTCTCCTTATCCGGCGCCCTCAACGTTGACGACCCAAGACTTTTAGCAAGGATGTGAGTGAATAATTAGACAAATCATCTTCCCAATATTATCTGCTTGCAGAGGCAGAAAATGCAATCACATTAATTTTCTGTATTCACAGTAGCCAGAAGATTCACACGACAACAGAATTAGGAAACGCATGAGAGAAAACGAGTGAAAAGTAAAGACTAAGTAAGAAAGCGAGAGGGCGGCAAATGGGAGAGGAATGAAAAGAAAAAGGCTAAGTAAGTAAGCGAGAAGAAAAGAAATGGGAAACGAGGGGCAAGCGAGAAGAAAAGAAATGGGAAAAAGAAAGGGAAACGAGGGAAAAGGCTAAGTAAGTAAGCGAGAAGAAAAAATGGGAAATGGGAAAAACGAGAGGAAAAGAAAAAAAGGGGAAAAGTAAGTAAGCGAGAAGAAAAGAAATGGGAAACGAGGGAAAGAAAAAGGCTAAGTAAGTAAGCGAGAAGAAAAGAAATGGGAAACGAATGAAAGTGAAAGAGTGGAGACAGACAGATTGGATGTCTGGAGTTCTTTATCACTTTCCAGATCTAGAAAAAACAGATCCTGCCCGAAATGAAAATTAAATCTGAAGCAACAGTTCAAATCTCCAAGAAACGAAAGCAAATTCTTTCAAAGTAAAGCACAAGCTCATCATGATCAAAACGACTAAATAAAATCCTATAACTTAATTCGAATAAACTCTATTCCAAATATCAAAACGTAGAGCGAAAGAAAAATATACGAAAGAAAACTAAACAAACAAATATGTCAAATAAATGCATTCATAGATAAAACAATAACTGACTAAATAAATAAAATAATCAAACCGAGGGACATGAATATAAATAACGTAAAGTTTTAGATCTAAAGCAAAATAAAAATATAGAATTACGAAAGGCTAGTTTTCTCCTTTCTCCTGTGACCTTTATATAGGACCTACTAAAAATGTAATAACATATGATCTGAAAATCGCTGGTGTCAATATATACATGCATCAACGCTGAATGGCGACAGTCCATTTCATGCTTAAACGCAATTCTCATGACATAAGATTGCTTTCGAGCATGAGTTAGATGTCTGAAAGAATCAGCGGATATGATAATCATTAGTAGGCCTAGCGTAGAAATATTGCAGACGCTAATAAAGAAAGAGAAATGACAGCAAGTTTTTAACCGCAGCAACAAGAGCAATAAAAACATCAGCAGTAGTTGCAACCTAATCAGCAGCCAAGTTAAGTTTAAAGATCTAAGTTTACTTCAGTATGTTCTGCTACCAAACAATGGTCTTGTGGATAAAAGCCTTGTTTTTTGAACTTGGTGATATAATGGCTGTGGGTTTAATCTTGCATGCTGAACAGTACTAAATAAAATACGAACTAGCCGATATCCCTAGACTTGTAACTAGAACAGTCTAAATAAAGGGTTCAGTTCAAAATCCTGTAAGTTATCTATACACCTGAGTAAATTCAGGGGTGCAATGACCAAAACGTTGTGATGTTTGATGAATATTTTATCTTTTTTTTACATTTTTATTGTCCGTTGTGTTGAACTATACGATGCTTCGTTGTTGTATTATTTAGTGTGAATGTTTGACTTGCCGATTTGGAGTCATTGAAAATGTTGTCGTTTAACGAGAGTCGGGTAATCAGTGGCTGATGAATTATGGGATTTCGTTGATTTTGTTTGGTGGAGGTTTATTGAAAGTTACAGTTTTTGTTGTTTCTTTTCCGTGTCTGCCATCAACACACTGTCGTCTGCGTATTATATGTTAAGAATATGTAAACCGATAAAAAATCTTCAAGTTCACTTCAGCTCCCTCTTGCTGTATAGTTTAAATAAATACATTGAATAAACGCATCTTTGTCGTGCCCATCTTTCTACTTTTGTTTATTTTCTCTACTAGCTTTCTATATATATGCAGCCGGTTTAGTCCTAATGAATGTTACGAATTATTCTAATATATTTCGCATGTAAATCAACTGTTATTAGTAATTGCAAATATTTTTGTTGTATCCTATTGTTATATAGGAATAAAGTGTCGCTGCCAACACTTGAGTTTGAACATACATCGCCAGTGAGCAAACAAAGGCGATCCCATTATTAAATTAAGTGGATCACATAACCATATAGTAAACGCAAGAGTAGAAAGTTTCGTGACGACTAACGATCGCTATTTCTATTCTATCCTCTATTACTATACTGACCACTATTTCTATTCTATCCTCTATTTCTATACGGACCGCTATTTCTATTCTATCCTCTATTTCTATTCGGGTCGTTATTTCTATTCTAACCTCTATTACTATACTGACCGCTATTTCTATTCTATCCTCTATTTCTATACGGACCGCTATTTCTATTCTATCCTCTATTTCTATACTGACCACTATTTCTATTCTATCCTCTATTTCTATACGGACCGCTATCCTCTATTTCTATACTGACCTATTCTATCCTCTATTTCCATTCGGATCGCTATTTCTATTCTATCCTCTATTTCTATACTGACCACTATTTCTATTCTATCCTCTATTTCTATACAGACCGCTATTTCTATTCTATCCTCTATTACTATACGGACCGCTATTTCTATTCTATCCTCTATTTCTATACTGGCCACTATTTCTATTCTATCCTCTATTTCTATACGGACTATTTCTATTCTATCCTCTATTTCCATTCGGATCGCTATTTCTATTCTATCCTCTATTTCTATACTGACCGCTATTTCTATTCTATCCTCTATTTCTATACGGACCGCTATTTCTATTCTATCCTCTATTTCCATTCGGATCGCTATTTCTATTCTATCCTCTATTTCTATACTGACCGCTATTTCTATTCTATCCTCTATTTCTATACGGACCGCTATTTTTATTCTATCCTCTATTTCCATTCGGATCGCTATTTCTACTCTATCCTCTATTACTATACCGACGCTATTCACCACACTATTTCGCTATACACATTACTATTCGATTAAGTATTATCAATCAAGTACTATTAGTGCGAGTGTTATTCGTAGGCGACTACCACCAACATTGTTCAACGGCGTACTATAGTTGTATCTGCGATTACAAAGTCTCTACTACAACGACCATTACGAAAGTGACAACGAGTGTTCGTTCGCAACACAAAATTGTCAAAAGAGTGTCCGTTGAGCCACAAAACCTATCAAGGGCACTTGCGCAATCTATAAAACATATGTATAGGTCGTTTTTTATTTTTATTGCTCATATATTGGTCATAAAGTTCTGTTCTTGCATATTTCCGGTCTAATCATGATCCAAGTTACATTCATTAGGCTTAATGATAAACTTAAAAATAAAATTAATTTTCTGGTGGAGATCACATTCATTTGCACTTGACTTTCGATATTTCGCCTCTGTCGTATATTTCGCTTATTTTTTTCTCATTTATCAAGAAATTGTATAAAGTTAAGAGCATCCATTTTACAATCTAATCCGGTAGTGCTTATTTATTGTTCCTTTTAAACTATATCGACCTTACTTCAGATTTTAATACTGCAGGTCCTTGCAAGTTTTAATATATATATGAGCTCCTCCCCTCTTATATCGTGGAAGAAATCTCCAATACATTCGTTCCATCTTAGAAATATTTCTTCTTTTTCTCTTGTAAGCGTTCGTGTTTTTTTTATTTAGATTTTATGCATCCTGTCGAAGAGTATGTCTTCTTGTCATTTCTTTTAACATTTTAGTCATGTCTGCTGTGTCAATGTTCCGAAATGTTTCTATCCGAGCACACTTCTTATTCATTTGTTTCTTATTTGCATTTCTTTCTTATATTTTTCCTAAACAATCTATATATTATTCTATTTCTTGAAATTGCTTGCTGCCTCCTTTACATCAGCTCGATAATTTCATCCGCAACTCAGTTGTATGTTGTCTCTTTTTATTTGGGGGAGGAACTCGTTCGCTGATGTCAGTAGAGCTTCCTTTCAATGTGTTTCATTTTCTGTTCTTGACCCTTTCTTATCATTTGAATTTGCTCTTAATTTTATCTGTTTGCCTTTTGTCCCGGGGTTTTTGTATTACTAGCAACGTCCTTTCATTGTTTCGTGCTAGACAATTTTTTTCACTAGAATCTATCTTACACATTTATAAGTTTACCATTCGTACATGCGTTGACTATTACTGTCACATTTGCTTTGATGCTTCTGCTATATATTTAGAGATTCGAATACAAAAAAAATCCAAAGAATATGCAATGTTATTGGTCCAAAGCTGGTATCTCGGCTTCAGTCACTTTCCGACCGCCATAACGTGGCTTCTGTAATGTAGCATTTTCTATAAATAATTTCATGGTTATTTTTTCTGGTGAGCTTCTTTTTTTTTTTGGTACCTAGACTTTATGAAATTAAGCGCAGTACTAGATTAGCTACAGGGTCTCATCATTTTAAAGTTGAACTAAATAGATGTAACTATAACTTCTATGTTAACATTTTATTCTCTCGCACTTCTCGCTTGTGGAAGTCTCATCTGTCTTCTTGCTTTCTAGTTAATTTTGTCTTTAAAAATTGAAAACCAATGTTTCTCTTTCGTTTTCTTAATTCGCGTTCTTTTATTGTTCTTTCCTCTTAATAATATTTTCTTTTTCTCATATTCTCTCACACTCAGTAATCGCTTGCGTTTTAGAGGTATTATTGCCTTGCTGAGGGGGAAATGATTTAAATGATTGTTTCTTTAATTTCCGTAATTTTAATCTGATTTTGCACATGGCTAGGAGGTGGTAAACCAGCAGTCGAAACTTGGATTAGGTTTTAGAGTGCAGAACTCCATTTCCTAAGCTTTTCGTGGTTTATTAGGTTTCGATCTATTTTTTGATTTTTTTTGTACCCACTAATGAAGTTCCTGTCCACAAGCGTCGAATTTGTTCTTGAAATCATGTGTTAGTTATTACTTTATCGTTCACTATACACCTGTGTAACCGTTTTTCATAGCGTTTGTTACACGATTTAACTCCAAACCTGCTTACTATTTCACTACCTTCTTCCTTTCCTACTTTTGTATTCATGTCTACCATTATGTTGATAACGGGGTGGTTATTTACACTGACCTTTGTCGTTACCTTCCTGTATTATAAAACTTATACTTCTTCTGCACTCTGTTTATAATAATATGATGGCGTCTCCTTCGTTTTTACTAAAACTCTGCCCGACAGGCACCAGTATCGTCAAACACTTTGCTTCGTGTCTTTATTATATTATTCCTATTCATCTTTTTATTGTTTCTCTCCACTTGCATATATTATTGTGTATTCGTCACTATTTCTTACACAGCTAGTTTCATATAACTCCACTAAAGAACAGTTGATGTTTAGCTTTCCTACTTCTAGTTTGATGTTTTCCAACTTCACAAATTCATGGAGTGTCTCAACGTTTCATGTCTCGCTTACGACTTTGTCACAAATATTTGTTGGATGGCGTTTAAGTGAGACCTGTCGCGCATACCTCTTATCGAGCGAAAATTTAGTCCGAAAGGAACTAGCCCTATTCACCCTGTTTTCTGCTTGTATTGCTTTCAGTCATGATTTTTGGGAGTGGTATGTTAGATTTCCCGTTGCTCTCACCACAGTGACATTATTGTGACAGCACCTCTAGTTTCTTGGCCGTTTACTCTTCTCTTTTGATCGATCTTATCTTTCATACTACAGGGTTGCTAACCCCTGAAAAGTGCTAGGGCGTCTGTCTAGTCGCTGACTACACGAATAAAATAGAACAAATGAAGGACTGATTATATTTTAAGTTTTAACTTAAACTTTAAAAATAAGACAGTAAGGTGTTATAGGCGTTGTCTTCATTTTTTCTCCAGACCGCCGATAATAACCTTTCTAACGTGACTAGATACTCAACATTTACCAAATATTTCATCCCCTTTTAACTTTCACTGCGATCAAACATTTGACCGTTGCTGTTTGCAGAGGGGATGTTGAATAGCGCCATATACGCCCAGAACATTATGCAACCCGTTCTACTGCCACTACTACAACAGAAGTTCATGTTCTGTGCCATCAAAATTATCCCCACCCACGTGATCACCGGTAGACATGCTCTGCAAGATATTCGAAAACTGGCTGGTATGTTCAATAGATCATTCTCGCCTTTTACCATGCATGGGACAGGAAGTGACGACGACTGACTAGTTAAGTTACGCAACTTATAACACTTGCTGTACTTTGTGAACAGGCACAAGAGGTGTGGAATAATGTATCACACAATAATATCCGCTATATGTATTATCGTATCATATGGTATGTTGGTAAGTCTTTTAAAACATTTATTTTAGAATCTGAAAGTTAATGATATATGTGACCATTTGCTACAATCCAGCTATATTAGCTGTACATTTAAACATCAGCATATGCGGTGTGTGCACGCGCATGTATAAAGGCATTTGAAGTTCTTATGCATTACACCAGAGATTAGAGATCACTCACATCACGTCATAAGTGGATGACATCTAGGCAAATACAGAGGTTACTTTTTAATCATCAGCTTCCAAAGTTGCGCTGTGTATCCTGTCTTTTTGCCTAGGTAAGGCAGGGATGTAACGGGAAACTGTTGCGTTTTGTGCAGAATGTAGATCTACACGCTACTACATTATTCGTTTTATTAGGTGATAGTGGTGGTAGCCTGGATTCTAAGAGGCAGCGGGATGTATTACGTCACAGGAATTCATGTTGCACGATGGCTCAGCGTCCATCCATGGGTACTCTTAGCCGGCCACTAACCTGGATGTGGGAGGCGTATCGACGCTTCATAATTCTAGCCGTCCTCTGTTGAATTCGCGCCGTTTTGGACTTATATCCAAAACCCAGACAAAGGCAATCGAACACTGTCAGAAAACCACACCGACAAATCGTTGACCATTCTGTCCCTGGCGTTCGTAATCTTTAACAAAACCTCTTTGTATCTTCAGCTTATAACTAAGGGATGATTTCTAATAGAAGCCTCTTTTACATTTATATCATCCTAGATTTTACTCTTTGTGATTCAAAAATGGCATATTTTTTATTCATTAACTCGTGCTTTTCAACATAAAATTTGCTTTATTCTTCTCTTGAGGCTGATAGAAGTTATTCAAATACAAGTTTTCATTTTCCTTTTGAATGGATGTTTTTAGAATGAAAGTAATTGAAAGAGATTTCATTTGTTGTAGATTTCGAGTTCCTTTCTTTTTTATTTGGGAAAATTTATCGCTTCAAATGATTTATGGTTGCTGGGTTAATGCATCTCGACACGACATGTTGTCTATCTAGTTATCGACTTTACTATTTTTTCATAATCAATGTGTTCACTTAATATATTCGTACGATTTTCGCAAAGTAACCGTAATTATATATTTTTCGATCAGGTTACATCAGCAATTAAAGATCATTCGCATCACGTCATGATTGGGTGAGATCAAGGCAAATATGGAAGATTAATTTTTAATCATCAATTTTTAACTATTATTTTGTCTCAGTACTTTATTCTTTTTTTGTCAGTACTTTATTCTTTTTGTATCAGTACATTTATATATATATATATATATATATATATATATATATATATATATATATATATATATATATATATATATATAGGATTGCGATGAATAAACAAAAATTAATTTTATTATTACCACTTAAAAGTGTTGGAGGTCATCTATATTCTATCATTAAAGCCTTCTCTATGTGAACAGAAGGACTTTGTATTAGGCCTTCAATTAATTACCATTCAAACGTTTTTTCTCTCCAATATACTTTGTCCATTTTTTAGATAATTCAGTTTATTAAGCTCGATTTAGTTCTGTTGAGCAAGGTTCGAAACCGGTTAGCTAGCCCGTTTTCAATTTTACTTTTTATTATCATCATGAGTGGTAATAATAGAATTAATTTTTATCTATTCATGGCAGTTGTGTACCACCAAACATATATATATATATAAATACAAATATAGGTAACTATACTCGTTTCGAAAAACCTTCGAATTTTTGATTTGCCAATAACCAAATCAATCTCGAGGGAAAAAAAAGGTTTTAAAAAAGTTTTTCTGGTTTAAAAGGTTTTTGGGACCTGGAAAAGTAATAATCGATAATTTGTATATATATATAGGAGAAGGACAACTCTAAATTCACAACCTGCGGAGTGTCGTCTGGGGACCTTGTGGCACTTAGTGCACTAGATCTCTGTATTCGTCCCTTCAAAAAGTGTGGATGGTCCTGCACGAAGCCTTCACCACTATAATCGAATCTCATGTGCCGGTGTCGAGCTGTCGATTTCCTGAAAACTGATCTACTTGACCCTCATACGTTGAGTTCGACAGGATTGTCGACTATATATATATATATATATATATATATATATATACTTATCCACATACAAGCTTGTATCTTGGTCATCTGTGCGACGAGAACTCCGATTGCATCAAGCCGGGATCGAAACTAGACCTATTTGTATCAGTCAGAGATCACACCTCTAAGCTATCGGCGCACGGCAGAAAACGGGAAATTAATATTTTATGGAATGTTTATGAACGCTAGTTGTCAAGAGGGCTGAATTTGTTATTGAAGAGCGGTGTGTTAATAGCAGTAGCAGCCACTATTTTGAAATTAGCCTTTCTCCAGAGTTCTTGATCGAAACGAAAGCATAAGTCGTCATCCACATACAAGCCTATTTCGCTGTACCACAGCTCACCAGTGTGGCTAGGAGTCCAATTGCTTCAAGCCGGGATCGAATCTCGCTCGATTTAGCATCAGTCAGAGGTCTTACCCCTAAGAGGAAGGGAAGTGTTAACGTATTATATATGGAATGTGTATAAACGCTAAAGAATATATATATTTTTGTATGTATCTATATATATATATATATATATATATATATATATATATATATATATATATATATATATATATATATATACACATGTATGTATCTTAATATATATGTAGGTATGTATCTATGTAAATAGAAATTTAAAATTTACTGCCGTTAGGCAGAAATTGTACTTTTAAACATGTTTTATAATAAGTATAGATATTTTGTTTATTAAATTTGAACATTCATTTTCTAAATTGCGAATAAACTTTTGCAAAACTGGCTTCTGCTGATTTACGTCATTTCCCCAATCAGTATAACTGCATTTATTATCAATGGTAAATAGGTAATTGAATTTATGACCGATATAAACAATAAGTACATAAGTAAAATAAGGTGAAGAACATCGTAAGTGGTACATTGTATGTTGTATACTTATATTTGAAGCTGGATGCTTAAAATTTATATATATTTGAGTATATATTTATACATCTTTGCTTACACACACACACGCACGCACACACACACACACACACATATATATATATATATATATATATATATATATATATATATTATAATAATAATAATAATTAAAGAATATTAATTAATCTGCAACTTCTACGGGAAGGAAACTGAAAGAAACTGGTATGAACACCACCCAGACCCGGTTACGGAGATAGGACCTGTTACAATTCTATGGGATTACACAATACAACACTGACAGATCAATCAAGGTCAACCGCCCAGATATTGTTATTAAAGTCCACAAACAAAAACGGTGCCTCCTTATTGATATGGAACTCCCTGCTGACTGCAATGTATCTTTGAAGATATTCAAAAAGCTGTCAAAATACAAGGACCTTGAAATCGAAATGTCGAAAATGTGGCATATGGGAACATCAACAATCCCTGTTGTAGTTGGAGCCCTAGGACTGGTTGGAAAAGATTGCAGTAGACTAATTGAAGGGATTCCTGGAAGTCCATGCCTAAAGGAGATACAAAAACTTGTTCTGACATGTACAGCCCACACTTTACGAAGGGCTTTATCTATGTAATTTTTTTTTTTTTTTTGTCAGTGGAAAGTGTCATGATGCCATTTCTAACCTTAGCTCCCTGGGCGGAACCCGGAAAGAAATGTGTAAACGCCAGAAATCAAAGAAAAAAAATAATAATAATAATTAAAGAATATCAAACAATTAAAATCTAATTTTGCTCTGTCTTTTGACATAAATCTCTCTCTGGATGTATATCTCCTGGAAATTCAATACGATTACCATATTATATCATTACTATATATGTATATATATATATATATATATATATATATATTTATTTTAGGATATTGCCTCAAAGGCATGTTAAAAACACTGCCCAATTGCAGTCATGTTTCAATGCGAATCAACACATCTCAATAGATCGAAACAAGACTGCAATTGTATAGCGTTAATAAACGCTCTTTTAAACTTGCAATTTCAAATAAAGAGTACTGCTACCAATTTAATAATCGTAGTCTCGTCAGAACAATTATCATGAAAATATTTATAGAAAAGGCTACATTAGTACAACAGAAAAGTGACTGAAGCCAATATACCAGGTCAGTACCAATAATATCACAGAATCTTCTTTGGATTTTACCAAAAATTTCTAAATACATGACAGAAGCGCCAGAGAGAATGTTATTGAAATGATAGTTATTCCGCGTATTTTTAAACATACTCTGTTCTTTCTCTTTCAAAGAACATATTTGAATGAAGGTTTGTTACCTTCATTTACTATGTATTACTGCTTACACATGCGCACTCACACACACGTGATGTGTGAACACACACACACATAGCCGAAATTCTGAATATAAATATGTAAAGTTTAGTTGTCTGTCCGTGTGTTAATTGACTAAACGTAGCTTACATGTGGCACAAGACACTAAAAGGTTGTCTCCCCGCGTTGGGAAATATTGGGCAAAAGTATGACATCAAATAAACGCAGTTTTGCGTCTTCCACAAGCTCAGTCGTATCGAGTTTAGTACATATGGCCGAGTTTAAAGTGGCAAAAACATACTGACATTGGATTGAAAATAAAAATTGCTCATCTCCCTCGGGGCTTTTACAGTGAGATACATCAGACTTCAGGAATTAAAACTATCCCTTAGTTACTTCTTTTGATACTTATCTATCTATCTATCTATCTATCTATCTATCTATCTATCTATCTATCTCTTTCTAGTCATATATATATTTATCTCTATTCATATCTATCTATCTATCTATCTATCTATCTATATATATATATATATATATATATATATATATATATATATATATAACTGCATAATTTTAATATATGTGTTATATAAATATTTTCATTGCAATTTTATGATTCAGATAGAACATTTTTATGTTCAGATGAAAATGAGAGAGACTTCCTTGAAACCTGAAAGCAAATAAATCAAGACTAAACTATTTTGGCCGACTTACATAAAAAGGCCCACAGTCTATGACATTGGTTTACAAAGATATACATCTCAGTTTCCTAAGTGCAACATTTTAACCTACTAATGAGGACATATACACATTCACTTGTTTAATTATGTACGTAGGTTTTGTGTGTACACGTGAATGCATGGTATTTTCATACATACACTAATATATTTATTTTCTATAAATGTCACTTTCGGGTTAACATTGCCAAATAGTTATGAAAACGGAAATAGATACCCAGTTTTTGTCTACTCCGGAGTTTTTTTTTTTGTTTTTTTGTTCAGATTATAGCCGGATATTTCGATCCAAAAAATGCGTTTACGCAACGCTTCAAGAAATATATCAGGTGGCAATCGTTCAAGTATTTTTTTAGACACTGATTAAACGCACCAGCCGGTTGCCTACAAGCATAAATATATGCCTCTTTCAACGGAGTTTGATGACTGATTCATTGATAAATAAATGGATCTGCCGCTTGGAGAGGATGCAAACAAGGAGGAAGCTTATATTTAACATGAGGAGCAGGCAGCTGAAATTTCTGAGACACGTAATGAGAAAAAGGGCCTGGATAATCTAATACTCACAGGTCGAATAAAGGGAAAGAGAGAGACAAGAGAAAGCAACACATGATATATCTGGAAGGCTTAAGCAAGTGGATGACAGAAAGTAGCAAGGATATAGCAGGATTATAATATGTGTAGACATACATCAAGTGCACCTGGAATCTACGGAAAAGAATGTTGCATAAAACACATTCCAATTCAACGCTGACGCCGCTCAAGCCATCAATCAGCTGACTGTATAGTTTACATTGCATACCATCGGGTTTCATATTCGTTGATCATTATTCACCGTGGTAATGCTGCTTTACCTAGACTAGATAAAATCTTCATTGAACCGTGGAATATCCAGGTGTTTCACTTTATAAGTAGAATCTGTGTAGAGAGTCTGGATCATATCTATACACAGTGTATGAATAATGACTCTAGGCGGTGTTGTATAAGTTTTTATGCAGCTTGTGTTATGTATGGGGTGTGTGCTGCAGGAGTTTGCAAAAACAAACTCACTAGTAAAACTGAACTCTGTCTTGACAGGTGTTACATACAAAATTCATACTGAACGCCATATTTTCAGGTTCGCCATATTTCCCGGTAGTGATTGTTTCAGGAGAATAACCCTAGCACCAACAAGACGTGTGTGACACGAAACATGTTCTAAGAACGTTCCAATGTCTACCATATGTTTCATTGACCCTTGCTAGATTAAAACCGCATTTAGTGTATATGAAGCATTTGCAGACTTCACTAAATTCCCTTCAATAAACATATAAAAATATAATTATAAACATACTGAAAACATGCCTGGATATATATATATATATATATATATATATATATATATATATATATTATGCACTGTTACATTAGAACATGTAAGTTACTACTACAAAATTGTACATTTTGTTTCGACGTTTAATAAACAACGTCTCATCAGGTAGTTAATAATGGTACTTACTTTCTAATGTAACAGTGTATAATAAATATTTATTGCTCTACTCTTGTATTGATCCTCTTTTAAATTAATGCTTTGAACGTTGCAATTTAATTCTTCCTACTTTTACATTTGGTATATATATATATATATATATATATATATATATATATATATATATATATATATGCATGTATGTATAGTACAGGTAATAAATCCGTTGGTACATAATCCAAGTGGATCCTCGTAATATCAAATATTAAAACTGATCCACAAAAAGAGCTCAATGCATTTATTATAACAGAGCATATAAATTACACCACAAAATCCAAAATTACCTCATATGGGGTGGGGGTATAGATCTATTTCAAGCGACGAGAAATACGTCAGTCTTATTCAACCCCAGTGTATAGACTATGTTCGTGTGGGAATTAGAAATTTAACTTTCAGCTGCTGTCAAATTCTGAAACGAACGCAGTCTATACACCGGAGTTGAATAAGACTGGCGTATTTCTCGTCGGTTGAAATATGAGGTAATTTTGCTTTTTGTTATGTAATATATATATATATATATATATATATATATATATAATAAAAAGGCTTAAACACTAATATTCCATGGTCATAATTAATTCCATTGGAATCGTAAATACGATCCAAATCATCAGACCTACAAATTCAAAATGAAAACAGAAAAAACAACTCCGGAAATCAAAAACGAATTTAGAGAAAGAGTAAGTATGAGGAGGAGGGACATGAAACCTTAACAGAGAGAATTTTAGGAGATGTGGGTGGGAATTTAAAAAGAGGAGAGAAAGAAAGTCGACGGATGTCTAATGCATAAAGATACATTTCGTGGTGACATCCATACATCACAGACAATTAGAAGTTAGGATAGGAGGTAGGGGGAAAAAGAAAGAGAAGAGGTGGGGGAGAGAGATGGGACGAAGGAAAATAAAATTGTGTTTACTTAAAGGGCCGCTTTGTAATTGAGAAAATTAGTATAGACTCCAGGTTAGAAATCAAATATAAATATATGAAGGTGAATATAAAGATTGTCTTATTTAGCAAGGACCAAATATTTCTATGTTTAAAACACATACTAATACACACAAAAAAACAATACAAGTAGGTACATACACTTAGGCATGTACTCACACACACACCCAGACATACGTGTACATACACATGCACATACATACACACATACATATATATATATATATATATATATATATATATATATATATATATATATATATATATATATATATATATATATATATATATATAAAAATATATTCACATATCCACACATACACATATTCATCTATATTCATATACACACACTTTTCACATACATATACACGTATACATATACCCCATGCATATATTCATACATACATACATACATACTTATACATACACATACACATACATATACATATACATATACACATACATATATATACCTATATACATATATATACATATATATCCATATACATATATACATATACCCATACATACACACACATACACATACACATATACATATACACACATACATACATATACACACATACATACATATACACACACATACACACATATACACATTAATATTATCAATTCATATGTATGTATATTTTCCACTAATATTATCTATATATATATATATATATATATATATATATATATATATATATATGCCCACACAATGTCTCCAGCACACCAGAGATTCCATGCCACATCGTGTAGTTGCCGTTATTTGAGTTTAAGAAGGATCTAAAATTTTATGTAGCTTTTTCTAATGTTTTGTCGCTTAAGTTTGTGTCACTTCAGCTTTTGATATCAGTGCATATAATTGAATAACTTTTGACATAAATCAGCTTTTCATGAACTTTTGTTAAAAACCATACTTGCTAAGAATAAATTATCAGTCAGCATATTAATCATAGCACAGTTATAAATAGTTTTGCTATGAACATTTCAAATACTTATAGATACAATGTTTCTTGAAAATTTTGTAGACGTATTAAACTTCCGTTCTAATGAATACAATAGCTCTTCCTTGTCGCCATCTTACCCACAGCTGTCACGCAAGCAGCCTTTGAAACCAAAGATTTTTTTTAATATAATATAACATTTTAATTCAGTGCCTTCATTTTTGTCGTTGCTTCAGTCGTTTCTAAAATAACGTTCCAAATAGAAATCCTTGTTTTTCGCGGGCTTTAACAATTACATCTTTTGAATGTAGCTTAATTCGCATCGACTCGAGATCGCAATTTCTTTTCTTTTTTTTTTTTTACGTTGTGTCTTTGAGTGAATTGAGTATTTCGGTTTAGAAACAGGACACAAAGGCTGATATATTGTTATATCATCTGAAATCAAAGTAGCATCTGATTGAATGCTGTTCTAAGATCTAATCAGACTCTTTTACCTTGGAAGAAGCACGTAAAAGCTTTCTGGGTAGAGAGATCGATTAATATCAAAGACAATAAGCAGTGAAGCGATGTAAAGTAACCATAATAAAACCCATAATATAAAAACAACATTATTGAAATCAAAAAGAAGACATATGCAATAACTGTAATAAATAACAGAGTTGTTTCTACTTGAAAATCATTGACAAACAACAAATAATAAGGGAATATGCATATAAAAATGATATCAAATATATAAAATTACATATATAATACAAATTATATCGAGTGATATTGAAATTCAAATGGCTCATACAGTCCACGACGGAATTCAAATTTTGGCAAAATAAAACAAAAATTATTTTCCAAATACAGAATTCCGAAAAGACCTTAACAAAAAATAAATACAATAATATGAATGTGAGGGTTGTAGCCAGTATTTGGGGGCCAATAGGAATGTTTGCGAAGATCCAGGCAAGGATTCATGAAAAATTGGAAATCTGAATAAAGATACGTTGGTTTGTAATTTCTTTTATAGAATTTCTAAATTCTGGACGACTAATAAAATTAATTAATATCGTAGATTAACACCGACTGCATACAAATTTGACATGAATGTTTAGAAATATTGATAGGCTGTGTATTACTCAAGGGACTGTGATTTGCATTGAACACTGTGCTATATATGGTCTTGTGCTCACGCTGTTCATTTCGAAGTCCTCTACAAAATCCAGAGACAAATAGGCAATGTGATAGGTCCTGATCTGGCATCTCGTCTATAGTCAATTTCTTACAGATGTAATGTGGCTTCCCTCTGTCTTTTCTACAAATATTTTCAAGGCAAATATTTTGACGAGCTATTTTCACTGGTGCCCATACTGCATAAACTTAAGCTTGCTACTAGGTTGGCATCTTGAATCCACCCTTTTAAATGTAACCGCCACTTCTACTCCAACAACTTCTTCTCTCGCACTTCCCGACAGTAGAACTCTCTTCCTCTTACTTGCGTCCCTGATAGCTGTAATATTCAAATGCAATGTCAATCGACATCTTCTGATGTCTTGATCCTGATCCCCGTACTTCTCTATATCCTTTCCACAAACACCCCTCTTTACTCTTGCTCTCACTCTCTGTAACCCCTTGCGGGCCAGTAGCACTCTCTCCTTACTTGGTGTTAAATGCTTAAAAAAAACCTGAATATTTCCAAGAGAATAAAATATAAAATTCTATGGAACTTTGATATTTAAACAATTCACCCTTACTGTAGAAATTAGAATAATTGAAAATCACTTGGGAATCATGGAATTTGATGTACTTTCTCTTGATCTCATATAAAAGGCTAGAAGTTCTGTTCGTACAAGATCCAAGAAAATAAAGAAGGTTTTTAATACAAGAAGAATAGTAACATCTTATATCTATATTTTGAAAAAAAACGAAATTACTGATTAGATGAGTGGAGATTTGAAGGAACCTACTGCTGTTATTATTATTAATATTAGTTGATGTCGTGCATTAACGTAAGCAATGGAAATTCTGTTCTTGAGCTATGATTCCAACAAGGCACCTCACAACTCAAGAACCATTATAGCAGCTTTCTAGTAGTCTACACTCTCTGTCACAATTGCAATTTTCCATAAGTGTAATTTCAAGCTTTAGATAGTGTTTCAATCCCTCCTCCTCAATACTACAGGAATTACTTCGACAGTCATATTCCATAGCTTTTTTCAATTCACAAACAAGATCCTGGAATTTTTCAATCTTTTTTTTTCAACTCTTATATCTTGGAACGGTAAAATAATTAATCTGACACGTGCTGCGTCCAGGGTATGACGATAAACTACATCCGCGTCCAGGATAAGACGATAAACTACGTCCAACTGCAAGTCCTCTGATCAGGAGGCTTTGAGGAGCATGAAATCTCAATGGGCAAATAATTAACCCCGAAAAGCATTATAAAAGTGTAAAAATAGGTTTTGATACCAGAAATACTTTGTAAAAAATTATTATCAGAAATAAATTTTTGAAGAAAAAAACTATTACCAGCAATATGTTTTTTAAAAAAAACTATTACCAACAAAACGTCTTTGGAAAAAACTATTACCAACTATACGTTTTTGAAAAATAATATTACCAGCTATACGTTTTTGAAAAAATAATATTACCAGCTATACGTTTTTGAAAAAATAATATTACCAGCTATACGTTTTTTGAAAAAAATAATATTACCAGCTATACATTTTTTAGGAAAAACAGAAACAGATTTTTGACAAAACAAAAATATTACCAGAAAAAAAAGTTGTCGGCAATTAATTACCCATTGAGGTGTTGATATGCCGTACAATAAAACAAACCAAACCTGAAATGTGCTGTTTTCTTTATGTACCTCAACAATTTCGTGGCTTTATCCCTCAATAGCCTGATCTTTCTCGAACGAGAAATCTCATAAATCTTGTGACTGTTATTTTTTTATCTCTGCTTCAGGCTGATATTAATACTATTTCTTTTTTACAGTGAAGCCAGATTCACTGCATACTTGACTTATTTTACCAATTCAGTCATGTCATTGCTTATAAACTTTCTGCGGCATCTTTAGACATTCACCTACTATATACTTAACTATCTCATCAGATTGTCAACACACACTGCATTTGTTTTATTATGATTTATCTATCTTGAACTTAATAGCATTCATTTTGACAGCCTGCTTCTGTGTTTAATGGCATTCATTTTGATAGCCTGCTCATGTGCTTAATAGCATTCATTTTGATACACTGCTCATGTGCTGCAAATATAACTCTATTTCTCTTTATATAAAATCATCGTTCAACCAAAGCCAGTAATTTCTGGTGAAAAAATTGACCACGAAACTTATTTCCTTTTAATTTATTGTCCTTCTTAACCTTATGTTGCTTCTTTGTTACTTCCACTGGCACAACATTTCACTCTTAAAGAAACCCATCCACTCTCCATGTTTATGTCAGAAGAAATTCATGAAAACTCTTCAGAATAGCCAATGACACGTCTTCAGCCATCATTAAGCTCCCTCTTTTCTTGGAATATACAGCCTATCAATATCATGGAACTTTATTCTACATCTCGTATAATACTGTACAATTCCAGTCCAAGAATGTTGTAGAACGACATAGAAGTGAGATTACCCAGGTATTCCTTCACTTGATGATATTTCTACCATCTAATTTTGCATCAAGGACATCCCTTACTCACCTAAAATACTCTCTTTTAATATTGTTTTTCATTTCAGTATGTTTCACCTGGTTTTGCCTGTAACTTGTCATTCTAGCTCTCTAGCTCATTTAAAGATCCCACGAACTTTCTATCAGATAATTGCATTTATTTGAACTAAATTAATTTCCATCTTTTCATTCTTAGGGGGGGCACATTTTTTCGAAGCAAAATTCTATCCCAATATTATGGTTGTATCTAAGAAACGTCCGAATCAAAGAATATATAGCCTTTTCCCACCTGGCATAGAGTTTCACGTTGTCAACAAACAGTGGTTGATTTTTCCCGTTACGAGCAAATTATTTTCTGTATTTAGTAGAAGATATTATCAAATGTATAATAAAGATAAGAAATGAAAGTGATTCCCTTTGGAAAATATCTCTTTCTACGCCTACATGTACCAGTGACTCATCACCTTATGTCAATTTGACTCTTTATGATCACATACTGTCCCAAAAAGGCCAGAATTTGATTTGAAATAACAACAAATTCAAAGCACTGCAGAATCTAAGTATGTGGAAATATGTCCCCATCTTTCTTGTATTCAGGATGTGTATATATTTTCCTTTGTATTTTCGCCTTACGAAATATCATCTTCTCTGTGAATCCGAAGTTATTTTTACCTCTTGATTTTCCTCCTGTATCCTTTTTGCTCCTCAGAAAGAAATGAATGAGCCTCCAAATAAGTATACAGGGTGCGATTAATAAATTGTCGTCATTTTATATTTTTAATTTTTTTTTATTGTTTATACTTAATTAAGCTAAATATAAAAAGAGAAAAGACAGCTATTAACAAAAAAACTTAAATGCACAACACTCTTGAAGTCTTTTCTTTATCAGTCCCAAACAAATACAAATTTAGTTTTTAAATGCTACATTTTTTCTATTCTTCTGAAGAAGAAGTCAAGTCATTGTATTTGTTTAGTTCTCCAAATCCCTTCGAAGAAATAATTTTCTCGCTTGATACTTTCATGTCAATCAATGTGCAAACGTTTTACTTTCTGTCTTTGATAATAATATCTGGGCGATTCGCTTATATTGTTCGATCTGTATTGCTTGTAAAATCCCAGATGATAATAACATCTGCTCTCTTAACTACAGATTCTGCATTCTGCATGATGTTCATCCAAGTGATCAGATGTTTATTTTTTCTTATCCCGTGGTGATTGCATATTTTCCAATGCAGATATTGACCTACTCCCTCATGACTGTTTTTGTACTCATTGGTTAGGAGTATAAGATGATCAATAGGTTCAATGTATTCGTCTAAGAAACTACATTCTTGTTCCGTACTATTATAAAAGATAATAGATAATTATTATTATTGTTTTTATTTCCTTTGATTTCTGGCGCATACAAATTTTTTTTCGGGTCCTTCTCAGATACCTTATGGTCTGAAATGGCATCATAACAATTTCCACTGACAACAAAAAAAGAAAAAAACACATATTTTACATAGATAAAGCCCTTTTTAAAGTGTGGGCTGTACTTGTGAGAACAATTTTTTGTATCTTTTTAGGCATGGGCTTCCAGGGATCTCTTCAATTAATCTACTGGAATCTTTCCCAACCAACCCTAGGGCTCCAACAGGGATTGTTGATATTCCCTTGTGCCACATTTTTAAGATTTCGATTTCAAGGTCCTTGTATTTTGACAGCTTATTTATTTTATTATTATTATTATTATTATGAAACATTTAAACAATTAATAGTATGTTATTTTAAAGAATTTACTGAACATTATATATTTGTATTTACTGACTTCCATAAAATTAATATTGAAAATTAAATTAATATTTTAAAAACTATTTATTTATTGTATTTTATCATTACTATTTCTGTCAGTGTTTTCCATTTCTTTATTGATACAAATCATGATATGTTTTTTATTACATTTTAAATATATTTTTTCATTGGCTTCTCTCATTGAATTCCAAACTCGTCTTCTTTTGTCATTCAATGACTCGAGAGCTTAAGAGCGAAAATTATTACTAATGATAATCTAAATATAATCATTTTTGATAATAATAAAAATTTTGGTGCCACAAATAAAATACCTTTTGCTATGAGAACTTAGAAATTAATAATGGAACAAATAATAAATTCAACCTGCATCAGATGTCACGGGGTTAAGCTAAGGTCATGTTACCTCAAAGAGCGAAACCAACATGGGTTCAAAAAATATGCTCCAAATACTTACAATGGGCACCGTCAGTGAATAACCCCAAATGATGATCATTCACCTCAGTCGGCATCTACGTGAGAATAGTACTATAATTCTTTGCACAATCCTTCAGAATATATATATATATATATATATATATATATATATATATATATATATATTAGTAATTTCACTACAAGCAAGGTGACAATGCCACTAAGACGACAGGGGTTACTGAGCATAAAAGAAAATGAGAAGACTTTAGTGGAAGAATAGGACAATAAATAAGAAAAAATGACGATTGATGTTGCATTTAAATTTTTGAAGATCATTGGTGCCAGCGAATCAAGTAACCGGAAGTGACTTCCACAAGTGGGGTGTGCGAGAAAAGAAAACTGTTATAATAGATCTTATGGTTACATCTAGGCATTTCAACAGTAAAACGATGGAACTTAGTAGCCAGTCTATTAGTACACTTAAAGTCATGCGACCGAAGTACCAAAGAGATCTTATTAGAACAATTGCTATGAAAATATTTATAGTAAAAAGAGAAGACACTTCACGACAGTGGGAAAATGACAGAAGACGAGATGCCAGATCAGGACAAATAAGATTACAGATAGTTTGGACTTTAACGTGAATCTCAAAGGTGCTCTAAACATTATTATTTAATGCCCCAACGAATGGTAGATTTATAAATGTGCAAAATGGATTATGGTGAGAAAAGTGTTATAGTGTGAGCATAGATAGTGACCTATCAATTGATTTAATATAATCATTTTACTTCATGTCAATGGAAAACGTGAAGACAAGATGGCGCAATGAGTTGTTCTCCTGAGAGTTAACATCAGTCATGATAATTGAAAGAAAAAATGGTTCTCTCTGATGATTACAAAATAGTAGCGTTGTTTTGGTAGCATTAAAACAAACCAGCCATTTCTTTACAGCAGTCAACAATGTATAGAAGGTATTTTTTAAGAACAGTTGCTACTTTTACTGAGTAAATAGGTGTGCCATTGGCATAAATATCGAGTTGGGAACTGATGATATCGAGAAGGTTGTTAATGAAGATAATAAACAATACAAGTTCAAATGATTTTGAAAGCATCTAGAAGCGTGACCGGTAAATACGAACTTGATTACCCCATTTGTTAAGAACGATTGGATCGAGCCAAATATTCGTCCCTTGAGCTTGCGTAAAAGAACAGCATACCAAACACTATCGAACGCCTTTGAGATATCTAGTGCCACAACCTGAGCTTTGCAGTTCTTGTCCAAGGCTTGATAGACAAATTCAGTGATGGTCATTAACTCATCGATCAATATTCGACCAGAGACACTATAATACTTGAGCTTGTGAAGAAGGCAAACATGCCAAAGCCTATCAAATCCCTTCTCTATGTCTAAAGCCACGGCTCGATCTTCGTCTTTCTTTCTAGACTTTGATAGACAAATTTGATTTTAACTGTTATCACATCGGCGTTTGGCCTAGAAAACCGAAAAACATATTCTTTTTTAGAAAGATGGCTGTGTGAAGTGATAGGTTTAAACAATTCAGAGTTGATTAGAGCATCTATTACGATAATTGCAAGAATCAGAATGTTCACCAGAGTTCCTAAAGACATGAACTACAGAAGAGGATTTCCAACAAGCTGGAAAGCAAGATGTAAGGCATTTGTTGTAGAGTTTGGAGAGAACAGGAATCAATTCGGGAGCATATTTCTTTGGAAGAATTGGCGAGATACCGTAATATCTGCATGCCATGTGGAGATCGTTTGGATCTTATAGCAGAAACCATGGGCGGTGCTATGTGCATATCACTCAGTAGAAATTCTGTTCTAGGGAAACAAACAGGAAAAGATACCCCTGATGTGTCGACAGTGGAGTTGGAAGAGAATTTTCGAAAAAAGTCTTCTGCTTTATCAACATTAGATGACAATACTTCAAACTGATTGAAGATTTGCACTTATTCAACACGCACTTACGGAGTCACCAGTAATCACGGAACCAAATTTGTAAGCGGCTATACATTCATCATCATCTTGCGGCCTCAGCCAAGATTGAACTCACCAATACTTTGATTGTCAAATAGCTGAATTTTTGATGCTTCGCTAGGGCTATCAAGGGTGTTTTTTATCGTGACACCAACACTAAATGGATTGCCAACCAACGCTCAGAGAGACTCCATTCACCCTCCTCTAAGAGCAGGTTTGAATTCAGAGTTTTCCTTCTCCTAGACCAGTTGCCATCCAAGGCTATAGAACCCAGTCTGTCCTGCTATTTACCCATAGCTGGAGGGAGAAGAGAGAGGATTCTATAGAACCCAGTCTATCCTGCTATTTACCCATAGCTGGAGGGAGAAGAGAGAGGATTCACACCTTTCCCAAGGGTGTTAACACGTAAGTGAATGTCATGGATTCGACTGGAATTCGAACTCGGCTCTCCGATTCCTCAATCCAAGCCGCTATCCATTACTCCACCGTGCCTCCTGGCTATACATTATCTCATTCTATCAGCGATTTAAACTAGCTTACACCCATTTCGAGTAGATACAAAGAGGAGTCTGCTATTATCGAGAATATCACGTTGATATAACCGGAAGAATTGATTCCTGCAGGCTATAGAGGCTGAACAGGCAGGAGTGAACCAAGGTAGAGATTGTGATTTCACTTGGTATTTCCGTGCTGACACGAAAGCTTCAATGCCGACTTTCGCACAAGAAGAAACGTCGGTGGCACAATTTTCTACGCGAAGATGATAAATTTCACTCCAAGGGGGAGTCGACATGAAAATCGCGAAATAATCCCAATCAGTGCTTTGTCAGCAAAAAGATGTTCTATCAGAAGCGGGTTCTTGCCTAATAGACGAGTGGAAATGAATATCTACAGACACTACGGCGTATGTAGCATAAAAAGTGAACACGACATACCAACTACTAAAGCAATGCATCCAGGTAAAATGGTAAAAATAAAAGATATCAGAAATAAAATATTTTCTGATATCAATCAAACAAAATCTAAATGGAAGTTGTTAAAATAATTAAACTTATTGAATAATTATAATTAAACTAATTAAATCCATTGTGAGAAAAATGATTCCAAATAAGTGGATATATGAAAATAATCAGTATGATGAAAAGGATGCAGAATGAAGTTAAATCATCAAACAGAAGCAGAGAGAGAGTGAGAGAGAGAGAGAGAGAGAGAGACGGGAATGCAACAAAGGAAGTACAATAACCTCCCAGAACAAAACGCAGAATGACTAATGCATGGCATTGCATATTTAATCTTCAAAGCTGTTGACACTGTTATCCTGCAAATTACCGAGCAGTTGCTTGTTTTTTCCTAAACATAAAACATAATAACACCAATTTTAACTTAAAGATACCATATCATTCTTCATTAAGAATAAAAAAGGATACAAAAATTATTATTTTATTGTTGCAAAGATCAACAACTAATGAACAAGATATTACTGTCATTTAAAAATTGGAAACCTAGGCCCTCCGTGGATAGACTAGTAAAAAGTTTTTGCTAGTATTTCTTTTTTCTTTTTGTTGTTTCAGGGCGTAGCCGATCATGGCTCTCCACTTATCCCTATCTCTTGTACCTCTCAATAAGTTTCATGCCTCTGCCATTTCCCCCTACGTTCTGTCATCCATTCGCTTAAACCTATGCGTTTTTTTCTCTTTTTTTCTTTTTCCCTCTATTCTACCTGTGAGTATCAGATTTTCCAGGCCCTCCTTTCTCATTATGTCCCATGTTATTTTTAGTGCAGAAAAATAAAGTAGAACCACACCTCCGCTGCCTCGAGTCTCTTCTTTATCTTTGAGGAGACCGTCGAACATTCGCTGCCGTAAAGAAAGACAGATGTCACGTAGAAGCTCTGTACTCTTTTCATTGTCACCAAAGAAATCCTCCTGTCTCGTAGTTTTCAGATCAGCTTTTGGAATGCATCATTGGCCATCCAAATCCGTTTCCGGATCTCAGCGTCGCACCTACCGTACTTGACTGATTCATAAAAATTATTAAAATTAATGACATTTTCTCTGCTTCTTATTAAGTTACTTTAAATTCAGTATTTAAAAAAAAAAGCAGGGAAATATTTTAATCTGAAACCTCAATAATCACTAAAGCACAACTTTCAGATTAATAAATGATTTCAAGAAGATACATTTCCGCTTCCATTGTCGTGTATCACATCAGTCCTTTTAACAAAAGAAGGAAATAACATAACAAATGGCTATCCTATGATAGCTTCGTTAGTCACGTATTCTATATAGACAATTTAAAATTGTTTTCCAAAAGTGATATTAAAGTACAGGGTTTGGTTGACGATAACAACAAAATTCAATGATGAATTTGGTATAAAACGGCGTGCTCAAAAAACTGTAAGAGAGGCAAATTAATACGAACAACGGATCAAATCTTTCAGCCATTCAAACCTAGTGCAGAAAAATATAGTATTAGATATTAGACATGAAAATACATGTTTAAACGAAGAAAGTGAATCAAATATATTATATAAACATGAAAAGTAACACCATATTGAATCTCTATCTATAAAAGGCAGGATGTGTGTGTGTGTGTGTGTGTGTGTGTGTGTGTGTGTGTGTGTGTGTGTGTGTGTGTGTGTAACGAATGCACGGCCGCAATTTTCGACGGATTTGCACCAAAATTTACATGCACATGCTCCAAGTTAGCAGAAAGGCCAAGACCGACTTTGCATTTCCCAATTCCCATCGATAGTGGAAATAATGGATTTTTTCATGCTTCTACGCCAGTCTTCATGTAGTTTTGCGGCCATTTTGTACTGGCCAGAGTGAGAGCCAATAGCTGGCTGCCACGAATAGGCATGAAGATTCTATTGGCCAGCGTGAGAGCCAACAGCTGACTGACACGAATGTTAACTAGCATGCTAGCATGCAAAAATAAATCGATAGCTGCATTCGTCACAAGTGGGAAAATTTAAATCTGCATGGCACTTTACTCCAATTGGCTCATTCGCTTGCTTAAACTCAACGTTGATTCTGATTCGGCAGAACTGGGTTGCGTGTGAAAAAGTATTTGTTGGTAACATTCTTTTTTCATTCGGTTTTTCCAGTTACGAGTTCTTTTTTAAAGCTGATCGTTTTGTGTTCATTTTGTTTAGTTCTTTTTTTCGTAACAGATTTAATGTTTAGTATAGAGCTTAGAAAAAATTCGCAGTGTGAGATAAGAAATAAGGCATGTAGCAACATCAGCGCGGCAAAGGGTACTCCTTTAAAGACAAGGAAGGGCAAAAATATTTTAAGTCAAGTGATAGCGATTGCTATATGAGTCGTACGATTTTTGAATCAAGCACGAGCAACACCAGGCCATTTTGCTAGTCCGTGAATATATATGAAAGCAAAGTTAATTAATAGTTTGATGTTCGTAAATAAATATAAACAGCGCGACACTGCTTGGTGATGAGACTAGAGTAAGAAACTAAAAACTAAACAAAGAAACGAGAAGATTGAAAGTGATGATAACAATGGAAATATGAAAACAAAATTAAAAATTAAGATTAAAAGAAACGAAGATAGAATTCTCCTGTAGAAGCAACATAGATTGTGGAAGAATATTGACAAAGAATTTTACAGATTGGTAAGCTGAGAAATGAGTTGAATCAGAACTGGATTAAACAAAACCAAATTTTTAACCAGCTGATATTTTGAGGAAGGGAGACATTAGGAAAACTGTGGTTAACCAACCTTATTTTGGGAAAATATATATATATATATATATATATATATATATAGTCTTAAGTTATGCTATATTTATGGGATGAATTGCTCAATATCAGAGATAGAGCGAGTGTAAATATAAAAGTGAACATAGAAGTCAACACTTAGAGGCGACAGAATGTTTCATGCTAGATGCAATGGTCTGACGATTGCATCTAGCATGAAACAAACTGTCGCCTCTAAGTGTTCATATATATTATATTTATATATATATATATATATATATATATATATATATGATGTCATCCACAGGCAGACTGTTTTGCTGTATCACAGCTCTTCAGTGTGACTAGACATACGCTTACTTCAAGCCGGAAACGAAACACCAGCATCAGTCAGAGATTCTACCCCTAGGCTATCATCGCTCAGGAGAGTGAAAGGGAAATTGTAACGTTTTTTATACGAAATACGCCTGTGGCCCGGAGAGCTCATTTCAGTTGAATATATATATATATATATATATATATATATATATATATATATATACTATCAGAAATGTATGAGGACACAATGGAATCTATAGATTCTTCTTCAAAGAATTCAGAGACATACTTGAAAAACTGGTTCAGCAATTATAGAAACTTCCGATGAAATCAAGAATCACTAAGTGGACGAAAACGGAAAAGAAAATCCTGATTCTAATAGACATCCAAAAAGGAAAAGCATGACAATTACAGGCCTAAGATAGACTTGCCTATTAGTGGCAAATTATCATAGAACAAATTGTAGAAGAATATATAAAAGGTTTCCCCTGAGAAAACCATTAGACAGAAAAATTATGAGCTTTTAATGTCCTAACGTTTTTCCCAGTTTATTTCACTGTCTGTAACCCCTCACCGCCTTACGTCGTAGCGGCTTTATCGCATTTCTTGGGGCGAAATGAGAAAAAAAAACTTTACCATCTGACAATTGACATTCTACAACACTTCACATTACAATACATAAATATGTCTGTCTATATATCTTATATGAGGTATTGTTACTATTTTCACTAATTACATTGTCATATATATTCACGATGTTTCGGCCGTTGTATTCTCCGACCAAGGATAAATGTCACAATGGATAAAAGCGTTTTCGTTGATTGAAGTAATCCAGTGACTTGACATAAAAAGTTGTGAGTTCAATACCTGGCCACAGCAGAGGTGAACAAAAACTTGGTGAGATAACTGAAACTGAGCTATCCAGAAAAGGCATGGCACGTGGAACTAGAAGTATCCACCCCGATGGACGAAATAGAGGGTTGGGGGCGAAATTCCAACGTATATCAGCTGACGAACGCCGGAGCGTATAACGACTGAAACATCGTGACAATAAAGATGAAGACAATAGTCCGAACAATGTAATTAGTGTAAATATGTTTCAAAACATTCATGAGATTTATGAAATTTACACATGTGTTATCGAAAAGCGGAGAATTAACTATATTCAATTCTTTGTCACCATTACCTTGTCCTTTTCCAATGTGTAATTACATTTCGGGAAAATGGTTGATATAAATGTATATAGTCAACAAAAATATCAGCTCTTTATATGGAATACTTAAATGTTTAGCCAAAAATTAAAAAAAAATTGTTGATGTTGTTGAAACGGGAATCAAAAGAGAAAATGATCAAAGAAACAAATAACTGAACAGTAAGAAGTATGAAATATTTTTTAAGCAAATCACCCCAAGCAAGCAAAGGGTTACAGAGAGTGAGAGTAAGAGCAATGAAGAATGTTTGGGAAAAGGATAAATAGAAGGACCAGGATCAAGGTCAATGCATCAGAAGATGTCGATTGACATTACATTTGAATATTTGAAGATTATAGCTATCAAGGAAACAAGCGATAGGATGGGAGTTCCATGGCCGGGAGTGAGAGAGAAGAAGCTGTTGGAGTAGAAAAGATGGCTGAATTTAGCCGTTTCGACAGTGAAAAGGTGGGACCGAGATGCCAACCTAGTATCACACTTAAATTCATGCAGTTTGGGAACCTGCGAAAGTAGCAGTTGCCATGAAAATACTTGTAGAAAAGACAGAGGGAAGCCACGGTACGTCTGTGATAAAGTGACTGTAGACGAGTTGCCAGATTAGGACCAATCACTTTGCATATCCGTGTCTGAACCTCGAAATGAACAACGCGAGCACCAGACCATATATGGCAGCAGTATTCAATGTAAATACGAATAGTTGATTTGTAGATTTGAAGGATGGACTCAGGCGAGAAAACCTTCTGGCGCGACAAGAGAACCAACTTTCCTTGCGGTAGATGAAGCTATAGATTCAATGTAGTTGTTCCACTTCAGCGTGAGACCAAGCAGACGCAAAGAGCTAGGCATCAGCCATTCTGATGGGAGGTTGGCGATATTTGTAGTATTTACTGATTTCTGAAGAAATCATAAACTAAGATCAAAGATCAAGCAAGTAGTTGTTGACAATGAATAAATCTCTGCTTCTGTGAGAGAACTTCGATAGATTTCATGTGAAAGAAAATATTTCGTCAACAATGAGAACAATGAGAATTGCATCAACTGTTATCCCAATGATTGAAGGATTATACAAGGCGGAGTAAATGAAAGATTGATTAGGACAGAGCCGGTATTTGTAGAAGAACTGACAGCTTGTCAAATGGAGGATCAGAAAATTCCAAAATGAGAAACCGAAAACGGAAGGAAAATCAAATGCATGGACATTTCAAGAACTCAAAAGGAATCGATTGGATAATATAAATGCCGTTACAAGTAGGGCATTTAAAATGAGAAAGTAAATTCGTATTTACAATGGCACGTAATCTATATTAAGACCAACATAGGAATGACGCAGCATAATAATAGCTTCAGCAGTACCACCCTAGTGTGGTGCAGATGTGACTCTATAGTCCACAAAGTGTCTGCAGATTCAACCGACCAATCTGTTTTTAGAAGTGCCTTTTCTATATAAACCAAAATAATCATATATATATATATATATATATATATATATATATATATATATATATATTATAATTATTTTTTTAAAGTATGATTCCATCGCTACACAGAAACAGAAGTTAAATTTGCAATTCAGTTATAGAAATTAAATTAAATTAAAGTATATATATATATATGATAGAATAATTAAGAATATTCAATAAACACTTACATACACAATATAGAACATTTATGTGCAAGAAGGCACACACAAATTAATATATATGTATGTGTATGTGTGCGTGTGTGTGCATAATATATGTGTATGTATCTGTGCGTGTACGTGTATAATATATGTGTGTGCGTGTGTGTGTATAATATATATATATGTGTGCGTTTGTGTATGTGTGTGTATAATATATATATGTGTGTGTGTGTGTTAGTGTGCGTGTGAGCACGCGCATGTGTGCTTCTATATTTGTATAAAGACTAACAAAAAGTTAAATCAAAAGCGAGAAAAAAATTGTAAGAGATCCTTCACTAGAAATCTCTCCAGCCGGGCAATTTTTCTGAAGAGATCTTGAATCTAAACAGACTTATGAAGAAATTAGAAAAAACATTTTTGTATGTGAATCTAGCAAATAAGTCAGTCAAGACAAGAATACTCTGGGTTGAAGAAAACAGAGAATCGGCAAATGAAATTTGTTATGTAAAATGCGTAAAAAGTTGCTGTCGGAAATCGTTGAAAAAGAGGATTTCAAAGATGTGTGAAATACAACGAAGCCACTTTCGGTGTCGGACATTGATTGCCAGTCGTTTTAAATCATATCAAGAATCTCATTGTTCAAACCGAAAGGTGCAAAAAAAATAGTATGATTATGAAAATAAATAGATTATACAAGAAAATTTATACATATATGAGGTGTTTGCAGATACTGTATTTAAATATATGCCTGCGTGTGGGAGAAAAAGAGCGTTATTGTAAAATAAATGTAGGGATAGAATGTATATCATACGTATGTTTTTTTATAAGTCTACCTATATACAATACCTACATACATACACGTGCAAAAACATATATACGCATATAAAGGTGTGTATAATTAGGCAATAGACATATATGTGCTTCTTATAAATACGGAATACATGTGAGTCTATCTAATAGTAATAATCTTCTGAAATATTTACATATAGATATTCTACAGTTTGTTTTTGTTTTTTGTTTTTTGTCCCTATTTTTCCGTTCTCACGGATTTATATATACACACACATAGATAGATAGATAGATAGATAGATAGATAGATAGATGACAATGAGATAGATAGATAGATAGATAGATAGATAGATAGATAGATAGACAGACGAAGACAATGAGATAGATAGATAGATAGATAGATAGATAGATAGATAGATAGATAGATAGATGAAGACAATGAGATAGATAGATAGATAGATAGATGAAGACAATGAGATAGATAGATAGATAGATAGATAGATAGATAGATAGATGACAATGAGATAGATAGATAGATGAAGACAATGAGATAGATAGATAGATAGATAGATAGATAGATAGATAGATAGATAGATAGATAGATAGATAGATGACAATGAGATAGATAGATAGATGAAGACAATGCGATAGATAGATAGATAGATAGATAGATAGATAGATAGATAGATAGATAGATGACAATGAGATAGATAGATGAAGACAATGAGATAGATAGATAGATAGATAGATAGATAGATAGATAGATAGATAGATAGATAGATAGATAGATAGATGAAGACAATGAGATAGATAGATAGATAGATAGATAGATAGATAGATAGATGAAGACAATGAGATAGATAGATAAATAGATAGATAGCCTTTTTTGGCTGAGATTGTTGCTTAATGGACTGAAATTTACACTTAGATTGTGAATTCCATCTTTTTATCTATTTATAAAGTTGCAAAGCGCCTTTCTTATCTGGTGTCATGTTGGTCCCATATCTATATTAATGCGTTCTATTTGCTGTAATTCTTCGGTTTTTTCCAGCACCTTTTCATAAATGTGCCGTTTCTCTCCTCAAGTGCCCTTTGCTCCACCATAATTTATATGCACGCCCATTTCGATGACTAGCTATATTCTTTTAATTTTTAACCACTAATATTCTACTTCTTGATTTTTATGCATTTTGTCTAAAATTTGTTTTTAATCAGACATCTTTTTTTTAAAATCAAACGTCCATCCTCTTTCATTTAAAGCCTTTCGATGCTATCGTTTTGTTGAATATGAAGGGTTGTTAAACTTTCGTTTTCTTGTTTTAATAGATATCAATTCATTTCCAGTTTAAGAAAGGATCAGTTGATAACACTATGAATATAGTTCATGTATGATTGCCTTTCATATAGTTTTCGTCTTTTAAGTTTTTCATTCAATGTTCTTCTAATTTCTTGATCTGTTGTATTCCGTCCGTTGATATTTGTTTGACATTGTTCATGACCAACATCGTACATTTACAAGTGCAGTGTTCGTTACTACGTTTCATTATCTCGAAAGAAAATCCAATGATTTGATTAAACTTTTCAGTTTAGATGCTTTTTTTTCATTTAAAAATAATTTTAATGCGTCAATGTGCATCACATATTCGAATTATTTTCATGAATTATCTCCGCCTTTACATTGTTGGAAAAAGCAACTGTGCATTATGATTATTATTAGGAAACGAATGTGCATTCTTTTTTAATACATATTTCTGTTTTGAATCTTGCAGTGAACTCGACCTTCCTGCTTTTCACCGAATTGAACATATGTTCGTCCCTATTTACATATATATATACTTATATATTTATATATATATATATGTGTGTGTGTGTGTGTGTGTAGCGAAAGAGCGGTGAGATATATATGTACAATAATTGATATTTTTATCTGTTGCTGTTAAAATTGTACTTTTTTTTATATATCTTTGTTATTCAATTTTTGAATATATGTCGTAAGCAAATGGGGAAAAAAATCACAAACGAAAGCCAATAGGATTATCAGAGGATGTTCGTTTCATCAAATTCTTTGCAAGTTCCTATTTATCTTTCACACCTGCTCGTGTCATCTCACGAATTCTTCAGTTACCCCGCCCATCACGTGACTGCACGCTTTTGTTTCATTGTCGTTTTTCTAACCAGATAGCTCGCCATATTTTACATTGTGATATGCGTCATGAAACTTGAAGTGCACGACATCGCATAATAAAGCTCGGCAACTTTTACTTAAGTAAGTAAAGGTGAAGCACACGAAAAAGAATTGAAAAGGTCCAAACCCCATCTGAGATCTTGTTTGCTGACTCAGGATTACGCTGCAAATGTGAAAACATTTAACCAACAGCAATAGATCCCCCCCGCCAATTATGAAATTTTCATATCTTTTTTGTGCTTTATTTTATTTTCTTATATATTTTACATTTTAAAAATTATTTATAGTTTATAGAAAGGTGCTAACTGGAAAAGATCAGGTATTGTGTTCTTCATTATGTCGGGTTTGAAGAAGGATTTAATACAGGTCTTTCGAGGTTAATGAAGAAGACGGTAAATTATTTATAAACACAGCGGTTACTCAGCCACCAACACTAATCAGCGGTCATTTGAACATGCAAATTATACTACTACTACTAATAATAATAATAATAATAATAATAATAATATATGGCAGTCCCTGCTGACTGCAATGTATCTTTGAAGATATTCAAAAAGCTGTCAAAATACAAGGACCTTGAAATCGAAATCTCGAAAATGTGGCATATGGGAACATCAACAATCCCTGTTGTAATTGGAGCCCTAAGACTGGTTGGAAAAGATTGCAGTAGACTAATTGAAGGGATTCCTGGAAGTCCATGCCTCAAGGAGATACAAAAAAATTGTTCCTACAAGTACAGCCCACACTTTACAAAGGGATTTATCTATGTAATATTTTTTTTTTTTTTTTGTCAGTCGAAAGTGTCATGATGCCATTTCTAACCTTAGGTCTTTGGGCAGGACCCGGAAAAAAATGTGTAAACGCCAGAAATCAAAAGAAATAAAAACAATAACAATAATAATAATAATAATAATAATAAGAAGAAGAAGAAGAAGAAGAAGAAGAAGAAGAAGAAGGAGGAGGGGGAAGAGGAGGTGGTGGTGGTGGATTAAATTCAACTTTTAAAGCAATGAAAACGGAAACACCCATTTAAGGGGAAGAAATTCCCAAACCCTTTAAATTCCAGTCATCCGTACCAAAAAATTTTTAAATTTTCCAAAATTTTCAGGTTGTGCGAAATTATTTTATTTTATTTTCTTGTCAAAAATGTTTAGTTGTCTTTAAATTGAATCACAATGGAAAAAATGATTATACTACAATGTGAACGTTCTGAGCCTTAAATTTACCTCCCTGTTAGTCTTTTACCAATTTTTGGCAAAGTATAGAAGCTCTAATCAACTTCGAATTGGTTAAGTCTCTCACTTCATACGGTCTTCTTCCGGATAAACAATACAGCTTTCTTTTCTCTAGAGATTTTTTTTTTCTTTTTGATTATTCTATTTTGAAACAATGAAACCGTTTTCTCAAATTAAATAAAATTATGTATCATTAAAACTAAGATCTTCATTTTTGCAACTTTGACCTTTTCCTTTCAACAGATGTGTTCTTCGATAACGAGTGATTATTGGATTCGCTAATCTGAAATAAGGAATCATTACCATTTACAGTTTATTTGTTTATTGTCTTATTAAGCTATACCACCACATCACAGAGAATAGAATAGAAAGATATACCATCACATCACATAGAATAGAATAGAAAGCTATACCACTACATCACATAGAATACTAAGCTATACCAACAAATCACATAGAATAAAATAGAAAACTATACCACCAGATCACATAGAACAGAATAGAAAGTTATACCATCATATCAGATAGAATAGAAAGCTATACCATCATATCACATAGAATACTAAGATATACCATCACATCACACAGAATAGAATACTAAGCTATACCATCGCATCATATAGAATACTAAGCTATACCATCACATCACATAGAATAGAAAGTTATACCATCATATCACATAGAATACTAAGATATACCATCACATCATATAGAATACTAAGCTATACCATCACATCACATAGAATAGAAGAGAAAGCTAAACCATCACATCATATAGAATAGATTCAAACAGCAAAAATAAAATTCCCCAGATTTTTTTTTTGAGAGAGAGAGATAAATATACGCAAAGATTTATTATCCCAGAAACAACTACACGTTTTTAATCAAATTTTAACTCAATACAAAGCTTAGCAGCCACTCAAGGTAGAGGGTTACTGAGTAAGGCTGTTGTATAGACATAAGAGGGGGCGGAATTGCAGGTTGGTTTGGTTTGGCTTGGTTATTTTGTTTTACGACATATCAACCTCAATGGGTTATTTAATGCCGACAAGATTTTTATTGCTGGTAATATTGTTTCTTTTTCAAATAAAGTATTATTGTTATTAAGACCTATTTTTATACTTTCATAGTGTTTTGACACCTTTTGGAGGTTAACTATTTTGCCCATAGCTGGGACCTTAACAGGTGCTACCATCCCGGGTCAGGGTGGACCTGGGAACACCAGCAATCACGAGGTGGTTCCATGCTCTTCAGAAACTCTTGATCAAAGGCCCTGCTGTTGAATGTAGTTTATCGTCTTACCCAGGACGCGGATGTAGTTTATTGTCATACCCAGGAAGGGTAAGTGCAGGTTATTGAAATATGTAGGATAGATAACAGTTGACTTGAGACGAAAAGGTTCAAGATTGTACTGATCATACAAAGGAAATGGAACTGATTTGCCTCTGTGTACGTGCGTGTCATGCCATTTCCTGTAAATGTCTGAACTGATGAAACTAAAGAATGTATCTCGTCTGAAAAATTGCAACAGAAATAGCGATAGAGTATGCTCATTTTTGTACCATCTTCGGAAATGTACTACTAATTATGTGGATACATATTTCTTTTCTTTCTATGTGCCATGTCCTTTCAGGACGTAGGCGATCATGGCTCTCCACCTCCTTCTATCTTTTCCAGTTCTTAACAAGTTCCTTCCCTCTTCCACCTCCCCCAGACTACTTTCTGTCATCCAGAAGGCCGCTAGGTATGTCATGCGTTGTTTTCCCTTGTCTCTCTTTCCCTCTATTCGTCTCGTGAGTATCAGATTCTCCAGGCCATCCTTCCTCATTATGTGTTCCAGGAACTTCAGCTGTCTCATCCTGATGTTAAGTATAACCCTCCTCCTTGTTTGCATCCTCTCTAAGACCTCATTGTTGCTCACACGCTCACTCCATGATATCCTTAGTATGTAGAATCACATCTCCGTCGCCTCCAGCTTCTTCTTCATCTTTGAGAAAATTGTTCAGTATTCGCTGCCTTAAAGAAGGACAAATGTCACGTAACAGCTCAGTGTTCTTTTCTTCGTTACCAAAGAAATCCTTCTGTCTTACCATAATCTGCCCAGTTTTTGGAATGTGTCCTTGGCCAACCCAATACGTCTACTTAACGTCCTCTCTCAAAGCACTTCTCAGGTGTTTAAACATCCGCTTGATTTTAGTGTCCCCGGCCTGAAAATCGCATTTCGAGCTCATCCTCTTACTGATGACTATGCATTCTGTTTTCTTGTAGTTCATGCTTAGTCCCTTCTTCACGCTCTCCGTCGCTACCTTCTGTAGGAAATTTTGTAATTTCTTTTCCGTGTCTGCGATCAGTACTGTGTCATCTGCGTATCTTATGTTGTTAAGATTGTGGCCGCCAGTGATAAATCCCGGTAGGCTTTCCTGTTCTCTCAGAATTGCCTTGCTGTATAGGTTGAACTGGTCGGGTGAGAAGACGCATCATTGCCTTACGCCCTTGAAGGTTAATTCACTGCATTATCACTGCACTTCGAGACGATATTGCTAAGTAATGCTCTGTGGCAAGCGACTGCATAATTTCCATAAATATGGAAATCTTTAAAACGTTATTTAGGTTAATAATAGAATCTACGATGTGATATCGTAACGTTTCCGGCTTGTACATGATTGTACTATTTATTGGAAATGTGCAAGCAGCCAATCCTAATTAGTGTCCAACCAATTTAATCTGCGAATAGGCTTCGTGCTATCTATTCAAATTCAGTTATTATTTAAGGTTTTGTAACATTGCATTTTGATCAGCTCTACACTCATTACCATTCGACATATGCGCTTATATCAAATTTTACATTAACTTACGACCAACACATCGAATTGCTTCATTACGCTTTTGGAAATATTTCTTCTCTTAAAAACTCAAAGTCGATTTTAGTAAAGACGTATTTCTGAATCATTTGCTCGTTTTATTTTATAAATTGATCTTATTTTTAATTAGATTTATCGGCGATTCTGTGAAATTTTGACAATTTTTTAATCATACTGTTGAATTTTGTTCCGAACGTTTTTAGTCGATATATGTTCCTATCGTTGATATGTTTACGATTTCTCAATGGTCACCATGTGTGTCATGAAGACTAGTTGAGCTACTCTCGTTAGTTTTTCCTTTCTTACGACCTCCACTCGTGTGTTGTCTACCAAAATAAGCCAAATGGAGCAAACAACATTTTCTTTTAAATTTCGAATTTGCCGAGAAATTTACTTCCAATGAGAAACGTATTTCATGGCGAGAGGAAATTATGAACTCCGTCAGACACTAATTAATTACTGTCTATAAATATTTCCTTATTTACTGTTTACGACACATAACATTGTTAATGTTGAAAAGGTTTTGTACTATCTTCCAATACCTACCTGATTTATAAATCAGCTTCTAAAATAATAGTGTTTACTTGGACCCGAATGATGACGATTGTTGCCGATAAAGAAAATAAAACCCTCTGAGCCAAGGGCCGGCAACTTCTTTGACTCTACGGGTCGGATCGAGTATTAATAACGGATAGTTGGCCGGACGAAGGCCATAAAAGAATGAATAAAATAAAACCCGATAACTCAAAAATGAGAAAGAATGCAAATATTAAACAATAATAACCATTATTTTTATAGTTTAATCGATTTTTAAAAAGTGCACATGCTAAAATAAACAATATTATATATGTTGAATATTTACATTATTCGAACTATTGTCCTCATATTTGTCGCCATATTTATTACAACATTTCGGCCATTGTACGCTCCGGCCTTCTTCAGATGGTTGGAATTTCGAACTGAACCCTTTGTTTCGCTCACTGGGGTAGACTGTTCTAGTTCCACGTGTCATGTCTAATGGATGTCAGTTATCAGTTATCTCCTGTTCATTCCCCTCTCCAAGTTCTCCACCGCCTTAACCAGATATTGAACTCACACTCTTTGGGTCCTGTCATTGGATCTAACTAACGCCTTTATCCACTGTGCCACTGTGTTGACAGATATTATATACGTTGGGTTTCATATTATTAGACAAGACATGTTTTATTGATATATAAAAAATAAATACTTATTGAAATCGAAATATTTATTTGCTGAATAATGGCAGCGTCTGTCTGAGGAGAAAGAATGAGACATGGTCATTTCTGCGCAAATGTAAACAAACGACATTCATTTATAGGAAATGTCCTGAATTTCAAAGTCTCAAAGTTGGAAGCTGCGAAAAGATAAAAAGAATTTTGAAAATTAAACTACAATTTGTGTTACGATTCACTGGGGATGAGTCTGACACAGATTTGAATAAAGAAATTTCAAGGCTGGTCTTTGTCTCTTAGAAAGAAAGGAGTTATTCTAAACAAAACTTCTTTGCCAATCTAGGAAAACTTTAATGTTTGCAGCAGCGAGAAACTTTCAATAAGAATAAAATCTCGGACCATAAACCAAGCTGCAAAATAGGAGGCTTTTTCAAGGGACATCCAGAAAGAAAATAAAATGAAATATGAACAGAATACATAAAGACCGATTTTATAAACGCTCTTTTCGCCGACAGATGTTGTAAAAGGCTCGCTCTGTGAGACGGATGCAGCAACATTTGGCTACAGGGGGAACCACCCTCACAAATTGCGATATCAACAAGGTGCAAGTAGTGTGAACGTTTAGGGTAGGATTACAGCTAAATAGCGGATTCATGACTTGGTTTCGTTAATGAGGATTCGGATGTGTACCCCACGTCTATGGAAGTAGGGTTAACAATATGGAACACTTATATGAACGTGGGCATGATTTTCGAAACTAACAACTGCTTTTCAGGGATTTCTTACTTTTATTGAGGCTTATTTAATCTGGTGCAACGCCATATCTGCAGAGAAGACTAACTGTAATTCGAGGTGTTTCTGAATGTTCTCTACACTTTGTTAGATATAACTGAATTTAATGAGACGCTGGCAGATAAAATGAATGTACTAAGGAGGGCTCTAATGCTTTGTATGATTTCTAATGAAAATTAATCGAATTTTCGTAATAGTAAGATGATTGACATTATTGAATTTTAGCCAACTATTAAAATAAATAACGATTTTTCTCAAAGACGACCTCGATTTAAGTTTATCATAATTATCATCTGCACTAAATAGATATTTTGCACTAATAGAGTTTATTTCATAAAAATTATATATATTGATTTCGAGATGAAAAAATGTAAACGCTTCTGGAAATAAAGATTAATGTTTTATATTACGAACACGCCATATCTATTCACAAGAATGCAATATGCATGTCGTCTATTCTCAGAATGTGTGTGTTTTAAAAGAATATCGGGTAAAAAGACGTTTAAAAGAATATTGGGGAAGAGAAAGCACGCTATATATATATATATATATATATATATATATATATATATATATATATATATATATATATGTAAAAAATATAGTCTTAAGGTGTGCTATATTTATGGGATAAAGTGCTCAATATCAGAGATAGAGCGTGTGTAAATATAAAAGTGAAGGCCTGACGATTGCGTCTAGCATGAAACAGCCTGTCGCCTCTAATTGTTGACTTCAATGTTCACTTTTATATTTATATATATATATATATTATGAACTATATATATCATGAACTATACATATATATTATGAACTATATATATATATAATTTCTAATTCATGATATGAACGATCATTTTTTTAAATCTATATATGCATACCTGTGTCTGCGTGTGTATATATTTAAATGCGTCGTTCACACCATGAATTATATATTTCAAGTAGGATATATAAACTAAAGTGCCCCAAGATAATAAACAGGCGACTATGTGACCTGGTATGGAGTCTACTACTTGCTGAAGACATTTTGTTTGTATATCTATCAAACCACATTCTCTAATTCTGTTAGGTTCACTTCCAAGCAAGTAATCTGGCCTTCATCATGTTCCACACATCATCAATAGGGTTTAAATTTCCCGGAATCAAATCAGTGAAATACCTTGACGTAAGCCGACTGTTCCTGAGATAAGTTTTATATTACCCACGCATAAATAGAGTTACGTTCGCTGTTGAAGTGACAGGTTAAATCGTGCCATCACAAGAAGAAATTACGAAAAGTACAAAGGGTTGTAAATATATTGGTGTTTCTCCCATCTGAGATTTCACGCGTTTTTTTCACGAATTCCAGCAAAACACGCCACACTTCTGCTGAGTCACAAAAACCTGCTGACAATCTAGACTCGCAGCCACATATACTCTCTCCTAAACACAAACATAACGGCTTGCCACAAAAGTCAAATATTATTTCACCAGACAATAAAATGCCAGATAATGTAATGTCAGTTGTCCATGTTTTATGGTTCATGCGAGGTGCAGACAATTCATCAATTATTCAAAGAATAATATTTAGGCAGTCTTTACAGAAAAATGCTCGATGTCAATAAACTCGAATTGGTGTCGACGACATATAAATGCCTTCAACTTTTTCTCAAAAAGTCTAGTTGCCAGTTCGCCAGTCTATGTCAATTCGCCAGTACGATGTGATGTTTTTATGCAATTAATTTTAAATTTCGTCCTTCTTTTAATTTTTTTTTCTCTCAAATTTATAACGGATTTTCCGTAATTGTTGAATTTTGCTTTTAATGTAAGCATATATATATATATATATATATATATATATATATATATATATATATAACACATATAACACAAAAACAATCGCCAAGTGTTTAAGCTCCAAGTCCAAAGAAAAACCCAAAATGAGTAAAAAGAGTAAAAAGAAAACTACGTAAAGTGCTCAATACACTAAGCAGAGCGATAACCTAAGGAGCCAGGCAACCCTACCTAGGTTTCATCTAAACGCTGTCTTCAGGGTAAAAGCCGATCGTGTTTGTATCTTCAGGTTTACCCTGAAGATCCAAACACCCCAAACGACCCAATTTTGGTTTCGTCTGTACATAATACTCTTTCCCAATACCATTTTTCCTTATCCTTATGTTCAAGAACGTGCCTTTTCAATAGCAGTGGAATTTTCCGAAGGGAGTGTGACTTGAAGAAATCTTCCGTGGAGCGCCTGTTCTTTGGTTTTCAACAGTTTTTTTTATACCTTGCAGTGAATGAACAAAGTGTAGTAAATGGAACATTCAGGTTGTCTGAGATTTTCCTCTAATTTTATCTTCTTTCCAGAGATTAGCAATGAGTTCTTTTGCGAATTTGTCAATTCATTACGCTTTGCCGTGATGAAAACCTTCTTGCAAGAATATCAATTACAGAATGTTTTGTTTGTATTTTTAAGCTAAAAATAATTAAAATAAAAGCTAAAAAATAACTACTGATAACATTATTGGAACATTCTAGAATATTCCACTTGAATAATCTAGAGAATTAAAACAATTTAAAAGTTTTAAAATCTGAAATTTTTATATTGAATACAAATTTCAGATTTTAAAACTTTTAAATTAATTTAATACAAGTAATTTGAATCTTTTTACAATGTGATAATATCAATCTTAATTTCCCTCTCACCTTTATTCTGATGAGGAATATTTCGATCAGTACGAACCTTATAGTTCATACCATAGTCATTTCCCCATCTAACCTCCCGTGGCACAGATACTAGATGGAGGAGACCCCCGCTAACACTAGATCCCAAGAGGCAACTCACATCAAATCAATTTTGCTTTCAAATTAATATTAAATCCACCGGAGGTAAGCAATTCCGATGCACCCGAGCAACCTATGTCACTCCCGAGTCTCAATGTCGTTCTTTTTGTTCTCATATATGAGCGAGCTTGTCCCGGTAACTGTGGTCTTAGACCAGTTCGATGTTTCTGACTCAAGGAGTTCTGTTGCCCTGATTTCTGGGTAGACGAGACATGTACACACGGGGTCTCATGCCTGTATCTTCTTTCGTGGATTATTTGGCCACTTATTAAGGATGGTTGATGTAAGGATTTTCTGCGTTTTTAACGTTATCCGCCAGATATGCATCTAAAGCAAGGGTCGGCAACCTACGGCCCGCGTGCCGGATCCGACACGCGAAGGCATTTTGACCGGCCCGCGAGCCTGATTACCAATGACTCTATTTTTAACATGAGAGACGAGGCTTTCGAATTCGACAAAAGGCCTGCTGTTATCTTCCTCTGATCCACCCAACCGAATTTGAATACTATGACCGCAAAAACACGATCAAAACCCAATCACCTCCATTTCAGCGTAAAAAATTTAAAAAATAAACATAAAACAAAAACTGAGAGCCGATTTGACCGACTGTCGACAGCTTCAAAAGGGACAATGTTGTCTCAGTCGGCTTTCTATTTCATTCCTCCAACAGCGACCCTCCATCGCTTACCCCTGCCCTGTAAGTTGCTTCGTTTTTGCTTGATGTGTGTGCGTGTGTGTAGTTTGTTTGTGGAATAATTTTCAATAACAGTTTCAAACCTACACGTCATAATTTCATCCATTTCACTTCGGTTGATTTTTTTCACTTTGAAGTATTTTGACGTTCCTTGAAGAAAAGTAATTTTTGTTGTTTTTTTTTTTTTTAATTTTAGATTTTCTTTTGTTTTTCAGATTTCTCAATGTTTATTTTCATTATGGTTTTAAATATTTAGGTTGACAGGGGTTTGCATATGTAATTTTCTTTAATTTTTCATTAATGGCCTTCGTCCGGCCTGCGACCCGTCATTATAACGCGATCCGGCCCGCGGGGTCGAATGAGTTGCCGACCCCTGATCTAAAGCTTTGAGTAACTTCGAAGGAGGCTATCCTATGAGAAGATGCATAATAATATCGAGACTATTGTATTGTCATTTTGTGAAAGAGTTCTGGACCATGCAGTAGTCTCCAGTTGGTTCTCCCGATGTCATGAAGAGTAATGTTACGGCTGTATTTTTTTATATATATATATTTTAAGCATTACGCCCCGAGCAAGGCGGGAAGCCACTAGGATGCAAGGGGTTGCAGAAGATTTGGAGCGAGAGCAGATAGGAGTGATAGAAGAAAGGATGAGGAGAAGGATAGTGGATAGATCAAGGTAACTGGAGATGTCGATTGACATTACATTTGTATAGTTGGAGATTATAGCTCTCAGGGAAACAGTAATAGGGAAGGGTGTTCGACAAGCGAGAGGTGCGAGATATGAAGCTATTGGAGTAAAAGAGACGGCTACATTTAGTAGTTTCTACAGTGAAAGGGTGAGAGCGGGATGCCAGCCTCGTAGGGCGCTTGAATTCATGAAGTCTGGGAACCAGTGAAAGAAGCTCATCGGAGCAATTACCATGAAAGTATTTGTAAAAAAGACAGAGATGGGCGACGTCTCTGGATCTTGTCAAGAACTCCGAGGTAAACAGAAGGTGCACCAGACCATATATGGCAGCAATACTCCATGCAAGGGCGAATGGTCGATTTGTATATTTGAAGTATCGATTCCGCGAAGAAAAATTTCCTTGGCGCGGCACAGAGCCAACTTTCCTAGCGGTGTACGAAGCAATTGACTCAATGTATTTGTTCCATCTCAGGTTAGCAGTCAACGTGAGACCGAGCAGACGCAAACATTCTAAGGGGGGAGGGGACAGGGAAGGATCTCTGTATCTCCGGAGGAGTCAATCCAGATTATAGATGCACATATCTCTTTTGAGTGGGATTGTTTCGCTACATAGTCTGTGATTCCAGTAAATACCTAACTCCTCCTCCTACCCTCTTTCCCCAATAGGAATAGATAGGTTCGCCTATCGTCCCGTACACACACATCTCCGTTCTTTGGAACAAGAGTTGCGGGTTTTCACCCCGCGACTTGATGGTATTATCTCTGTAATCCTCTACCTCGAGTTGCTCTTTGGCCTTGGACAGAGTGAATATAATTTTAAAAAAAGAAGAAAGTTAAAACCAGAAAATGAGCAAATTAACAACGATTATTTTTACACTAGAAACAATCATATGGCAATATGTGCGTGTTTGTGTGCGTGTGTGTGCGCACGAGCGTGCACATACGGCGTGAATGTAGTAATCAACATAACGCGTCGATTGGCTGTTTTATGAATTAAGCAATCATCATGCATGTCTTCTCTCTGTGTAGGCTCTCTCTATATAAACCATTGGAGATTTTTAAAATTTTAACTAGTTTTGTTGTTGCTGTTGTTGTTGTTGTTGTTCACCTTTGATTATTTTATTCTATTTATAGTCCTGACCTTGAGTCTTCATTCATTATTTCATATTTTCGGACTCATTTCGGTTCTGAAATTTGTTATTTGCTTTTTAAAATATTATTAATTTTTGACTATTGGTTATTACTTTTTTAATTTTTGGACTTATGGCGTTGAGGTGAAGTAAGAATTTGTTTTTCGTTTGAATTTAAAAATGCGTTCCATTATTTTGTTTTGGACTTTATATTCATTTCATTTTGAAAGGAGGGTTATTTTTATTTTCTCATCTGTGCAGTGTTTGCATCTTTTTTAACAGTTATTGTAAATTGGTACTGTTTCTCTATGTTAATTTTATTTTATATGAGTCTAGATGCTATTTTCTGATGTTAAATAATGTTTCGTGTGAGTATCTTCTCTGTCGCCAAGAGCTTAATGCTATTTCAAAATATATACATCTTCTTGGTTAAATTTGTATCTAACAGTAGTGTAGTATATGACGTTGTTTATTACACAGTAACCGTTTAGGGGGCATACGGAATTTTCTTTATACAGTAACACATCTGGCTTTTGGGGTTTTGTTGTGTGCTGATTAAGTTTCTGCTCTGTCATTTATTATTTATAACATGTTTTCTGTGCAGTTATGGCAAGAGTTATAGAGTTTGTAGTGCTGAAAGAGAGATATTTTTCGCCAAAACTTGCATTTACATATAAGAGCACAAAAATCACAGAGAAATAGGAGTATCATATGGTCTACTCTCCATATAATAAAAATGTAAAGACAAATATCAGTAAAATATTCATTAAAATCATCGACAAACGTTTCAGAATAAAGCAATCTGCACTAAATATTCAACAGAAATACACTAAAAATGTTTCTATAGCTTCACCGAAAACAAAATTTCCATTATACCGCAAAAAAAACAAAAGAATCTCCACCTCTCTCTAACTTTAGAACATTGTACGAATGCTCAATAAATGGTAAATGTCTACAGGATAACATAATATGCGAAACAGCGTTAAGATCCAAAGGAAATCCAGAAAAATATGTATAAGAATAATAGAAGTTTCTTGGTAACGCACCAAACACTACCCTCGCAAAGTATATATGGGAACTTCATATGAACCAAAACATACCAATAAAAACAGAAAATAAGAATAGTTCGAATTTACAACACAAAACAATGTAATATTTGTCTAGAAGAGAAAATAACAAAATACAGGAACGAAGGCAAATTCGTACTACGCTACATACAACGATATCCTGACCAGAAAGACTAAATTCCCTGTAATCTGAATCTAATAAACATTACAAATACCAAAATTTAGGAGAAAATAAATATATTTGGAAAAACACACAAAACAAAGAATGAATTAAATATATAAACGATTAGAATATAAATAAATGTATATAAATATATATGATAAATAAATATATAATGAAAATCAATCTGAAGGTCACGACTATAAATAAGACAAAGCATGAGGTGAAGACAAAAGAACTTTCCTTTTTCCTTCACTTCGTTTAACCGCATGCATCCCTAATATAGAGAAAGTCTTTTACAAGGGTAGTAGTACATGATCTGAAAATCAATTCAGTTTGATTCCGATTTCCATTCTGTCTATATCTATAAACATTCTACCCTCTCTCTCTCTCTCTCTCTCTCTCTCTCTCTCGCTGATAGAATTAAGATTATTTCTATATTAAGAAATATTGAAATATCTTCAAATATTTGGCATGTACAAGAAATTCTGAATGTCTTCATAAACGATCAAATACAAGAATATGTTCGAATTATGTGTAGGTTGCTTTAGGTCATTATAAAATGTAAATATGTAAACATATCACCACGCACACACACAGACAGACACACTCTCACACACATATATATATATATATATATATATATATATATATATATATATATATATATATATATCCATGAGTGCGTGTGCGTAGAATATATTTGTAAGTTTGATGTTTTGCAGTATTTACTCATCTATATTGGCTTTGTATTTTTTCAATAACTGTCTGTTCTTGCAACTATTGCTGCTCCATATTTGCAATATATGTTTCACGATTGGAAAACAAACATCGCTTCAAGGATTAGACTGATATTACACATAATTCATCCAATAATCTCTTGTTTATACACACAATAATTTGCGCGCCAAGTTGAAACCAAACAAGGATGGCCGAGAGACCAATGAGCATTGACACAGATGCCCAAGGATATGCGCATGCGTTCTTTTCTTTTTTGTTTTCAATTTTCTTTTCTTTTCAAAATGCTTTCAAGAACAATGATTAGACTTTGATACAAGTAACAATAATTTGTCTTATACATCTGATAAAATATGTTTCGATATATATATATATATACATATGCGTATATATATATATATATATATATATATATATATATATATGAACACTGAAGTCAACACTTAGAGGCGACAGGCTGTTTCATGGTAGATGCAATCAACCAAGCATTGACTTCAATGTTCACTTTTAAATTTACATACGCTCTATCTCTGATATTAAGCACTTTATCCCATAAATATTGCGCACCTTAAAACTATATTCCCTTATATATATACATATATATGTGTTCTAACATTATATATATATATATATAAAAGAAAAACAGACCACTTTAAGGTACCATTATAATAATTTATTTCACCAGAGTCCTTTTAAAGGACGCCGGATCATCAGATAGCACGTCCAAAAATGAAATAAAACGAAAAATGAAATTAAAATTGATTGGTAGTGTAAGTTTTTGTAATTTAACAGAGAGTGTAAGAGGGATAGTTAAAGAGACATGGTAGAGTATAGGGAGGGATTAATTTCACATCTCTCTCAAGTATACTTTATATTGGGGGAGGAGCAGTGACCACACCTTGACCTATTTAGATGGTTAACTTAACGGAAGTGATATATAGAAATGGGAGGGGAGTAGGGAGAAAAGAAAAAGGAAAAAGGAAAAAGAAAGAAGAGGGAGAGGGAAGTAAAGAGAAAGAGGCTGTAATTGGGTTTTAGCAATTTATGTAAAGAATAGATTTTAATGCTTGATAGAAATTTAAATGTCTAAAAAAATTTGATGTTTGCTATCAATTTAAATATTTAATTTTTTTTAAAACAAATAGTTTAGGGACTTAATATAAGTTAAATACTATATTTATTAACACATTTATAGAGAACATATTAAAAAAATATTTTAAATGATAATAGTTTATTTACCCGACCAATCGTACTTTTTAATATTGTAAAAATAGTTACGGTAACATCTTTATTAGTTTTACTTTTAATCTAATTTATGAATGCAATTTGTCATTGTTTTTATATACTTACTTAAAGTTTAGGTTTCATTAAGGAATAATATTTGAGGGTAATATTAAAGATTTTACTTTCTTTTTATATATATCACATACATATTCATGCAAATCCCATATATACATACGTTCATTTACATGCGCAAATACACACATAGACACACATGTAGCGATATACAAATGTACCTATCCATATTCATACATAAATTACATACACATACATTTATAAGTAATTACATATATTTTAATATTTGAAATTTATTTAGATTTTTGTTTAATTTCATAGTTAAAGTTTAACGTTAGGTGACTTCTGAAGTATTTAATTATTTATTAAAAAATAAGTTAATATTTTACTATCAATATTGATAGTTAAAGAGTGGTATATTTAAATTTAAGTTAAATTATCAATTTAAAATGAAAATACCTGCAGATGATAAATATACACTCTCATAATTCTATTTATAGAACATTAAAGGAGAAAGTGAGATTAAATATTAATAAGAGTAATTTTAAAACACATTTAAAATGACCCTTATGCCCTTCCATTTGAATACATTCTATACACACACACACACATATATATATATACTTACACATACACACACATATACATAAATGCACATATACATACATATGCATACATATACATATATATATATACATATATACGCATATACATACACACACACATACACCTACATACACACACACAATTATATACATAAACAAGCATATAAAAGAACTATACCCATAAACATCCATACATGCATATGTATTTATATTACTATGTTATACATATATTCACACATATTACAAATATTAACTCTAAAATATTTACATCTATATACACATACATACATAGATTACATGCAATTTCATATCCAAAACAATATATATATATATATACATATACATCCATACACACGCACATATACATATACATACACATACATACACACATACATACATGCAAAATACATATACACATATATATACAAAAATACCTAGCCAAAAACTACGCTTGCACCTATACATACCACATACATATATATTCATACTCATATAGATGCATATATATACATATATACATACACATACACACATACATATGCGCCTACAATTCATACAAACACATATATGCATATAAGCACCCATACATATATATATATAAATTCACATATAAATGTCTAATTTCATCTACGTTTTAGATTACATACGAACAAGTACAGCATCCATGTGTTCATACATTCATTTCAAAAACAAAAGCAATATTTTCCCTTTTTTATATAGTTATTTCTAAATATATTTAGTTAAATTGAGTTGGCTTTTATGTCTACATTTAAAAACCAACTCGTTATGTTTGTTCAATAATATGTCCGGATCTTTATGCCTTATTATGAGGATTTTCTCTTTTATGCACAAGTTACATCGGTCTCTGATGTTTATTGGAGTTCTAGCCCTCTCTCTCTCTCTCTATATATATATATATATTGTCTAACATTTGAAATATGTATTGGGGAAGAGTGTTCAGTAGTGGTGATATAGACAGATATGAAATGTGATATATAAGAAATAAATGATATTAAAATTTGGCTAGAGTTGAGAAAGTTGAGAAGGCAAAATTTTTCACCACAACCTCGTTATATGCAAAACACAGACACATATATGAGTCTTTTAGATATATATATATGTGTACATGTGTGTGTTTTACGATACTTTTTACAATTAACGTAAATAATTCAGTTTTGCCACAAGTAACAATCAATTTTTCAAAACTGATAGACATTTTGCAACAAAACTATTTTTATCAATTTCCTGAAAATGTTACCATTTCCCACTTAGTGCTGCACCTGAATAATGTCCTTCTACCAACATTTTTATTAAAGAGAAATACTGGTATTTTTACGTATTTCTGCCTTGCGTCGCTAACCACATTCGTAATTCTTGCAACTTTTCTCCGTTCCCATATAAATTGATCAGTTCGTAAAAATAAGCAACAACCTCGATGCAAACTGTTCAGCGAAATCCTTTCATTGTTTTACAAACCAAAAATCGACATTACACAATTACTTCCTATGTAAGCACAATTAGAAAATTTAATGTGACTGAACATCATGGAATAAATGTCGACTTTAGCCCGCAATATGACTCTTTCATCATGAATTGTACCACACCTTACAATGGAAGTTTTCCAAAATCAAATGTACAGAAAGCATGAGATAGCAGGGTTAAAAATCATAATTATGCCATTTTTTTAAAAACAAATCAAAATCTGAACGAACATCTATCAATTTTATTCTATTTTAGAAACCTTGCTTTTCGTATCTTTTAATAAAATGGCGGGAACAATAACAGCGTCAATTATGTCTGGGCGAAGCAAAGAAAAATTCTATTTCTTCTTTTGCTGACAATGAATGATTGGGAACTTTCTAATTGTAAATTTTTGGCGGAGAATTTTCATTTATTCTTTCCAAATTCTATGTTCTTAATTCGAAATTGTGTTTCCAAAGAATAATGACATTTTCAAAATCCTGTTAAAAATTATTTGAAAATGAAGTTTAACGGCATTTCTACAAAATGAAACGATAAATATACTGATTGGCAAGAACTGTGTTATAATCCAGAAAAATATATATTGATAGTAATTTGAAAAAATTAGACCCCGAAAACTCAAGTAATTAATAATGGAAGGATAGTTTTAAAAGTAGTATTTAATTGTACATATTGTTTGTATAGACCTTGAAAATACACAATACCAACCAGGCACTTGAAAGAGCAGACGAAAAATATTTATGATAAAAAACGATAGAAAGAAATAACAACATAAAATATTTGATTTTTTGAAGAAAGTTCTAGAAGATCGAACAAAGAATGGCTTCAATGTTTTGAATTTAGTTTTGAGCACAGGAATTAGAGTTCTTTAAATTTTTCTGAGTTCAATTGAATTAAAAATAATGGAAAAAAATCCCGTTACAATTTCCGTTCTTTGAAAGAATTTCTTCATATTAAATAATGTAAAGAGATAAGGGTGGAATAAAATGCAACTAACGTTGGTTATAATTCTACATCAAGATAAACTCTGAAGATAGGTGGAGGCTCAAATTTAAATCTAAACTTGAAATTTTTAGCGTCTGATATATCTAAATAGACAATTTAGCCAATCTCATTCAGCTTTGAACTGTTTTTGTTTTTGTGTTTATCTTTATAGTTTTTTATACCCTCATTATAATATCAGTTAATATTCTGTTGTTATGTGATATGTTATACGCTATATATATATATATATATATATATATATATATATATATATATATATATATATATATATGTTTGTTTTCTTTGAGTTTTTTGGTCACATGGTTATGTTTTGTGTTGTAGGCTATATATTTTCTGTTCTTATAGCACCTCTTTAGGCAGTTTACCATGACGATCGCGTAGGTGAAACCTAGGTAGGTTAGTCTGGCTCTTTAGGTTTACTTAGTTTTGCTCTACTTAGCGTATTGAGCACTTTGCTTAGTTATTTTTACTTTACACGCGTCGGAGGTTTTTTTCTTTGGACTCTGAACTTAGATTCTAGACGAATATTTTATTTTCGCCGGAAGTACATGTTCTTAGTTCTTTCTTTTTTTTACCCTTTTTTTTACCCTTGGGTATTGGTTTGTTCATTTACATGCTAAAACACCTAAGGTTTTGCCGGACGAGTATAGCTGCTCATATTTATAAGATTATTAGTATTATATATATATATATATATATATATATATATATATATATATATATATATATATATAAACCCGTGAAAACCATATATTAGTGCACTTTCTGTATATATTCATCTAAATAAATTACTTCAGCTTTTACTGTATACGTCGGTGTCCAAGGCGAAATTCAACCATAAAAAAATACCCCCAAACATAGCGCTCCATCTTATACTCCAGGCATAAATGTGAACCTTAAATCCTGTGGTTTATGGCAAGTTGTTAGCAGGAGAGAGTTTTGAGGGTAAGCTAAATCCTGCCTTGGTAACTATCGACACAAATATTTTCTGCTGAAACAAATTAATTCATATTATTATAATAAAATAATAAAAGTAATCTTACCTTATATAATATGTACTATTATTGCATGAGAACAATAAAACGCATATTTGTCAAGAGAGAAATAATAAAACCATCGTGACACATTGTAAATAAAGCAAGTGCTAGCCTTGAGTGCGTTCAAGGCGCTTTGCCAGAGAGATCGTTCGGGAAAAAATAATGTTTATAGTAATAATTCAAGTAATAGACTGGTAATCATAGTTTGGCATACTAGCCAGTTCTTGTCACGCGGATATGTGCGAGCTCTTACTTTGTTACTAGCATTATCAATGGTAACATTGTTAGAATCCAGCTATCAAAAGACCCCATCATGGCCCACCAACTACTGGTAAAAGAAGGAAATATGAAGCACATTTCAAGTTGAAAACAGTAAACTTCGCCAAGGAACATAATAACTGCGCCGCTACAAGACATTATGATGTAACAGAAAAGATAATTCGAGACTAGAGAAGAAAAGAAGACACATTAAAGCGCATTCCAAAGACTAAAAGTGCATTAAGAACCGATACTTTGGTCGCTACTTGAAAATCATGTAGCAGACATGATGCGTGAACATCGTCAAAATGGTTATTCAAATGCAATACATTTTTAAATACGAATGGGGGGAGGGTTCTTGTACGACGAATATACCAACATTTTTACTTGAAAATTTGGCGGGGGGTCGTCTTATACGCCCAGTCGACTTGTACGCCAATATATACGATAATTAAAGCTACACTCTTTAAGTGGATTTATATTCAGACTTATTACGGTGAACGACTAATGTGTTGAGTGTATTGTTTTGTAAAAGATCCCTTTTGTGTTCATATATTTTTTCTCGGATGTTTTATTTATGTATTTATACAGTAAACTCATTCCTTCACGTTTTTGATATTGTTGTTATTATTTTGCTTTATATCAATGAAATCTCGTATTGTTTTTGATGTAGTTGTAGAAATTTTATATTTTAGATATATTTTTTCAGTTGTCGTTATAATTGTGTTAGTAGGTAGTATGATGCATGTAGTATTATTCGTGTATTTATTTATTTTTCTAAGTCTCCGAATTTGTTAAGCTTTACGACAAGCATTATAGATGAAATAATTAGGTTACTGGACCAGTTAATAAGTATTTTTATTGTATTTTTCCTCGTGTAAGTGAAAAAATACTCATCATCATTATCATCTCCTTGACTTTTGCAATCGTAGGGCGGATGCGAATACAGAAGCCACACTAAGTCTTTTCCACCACGGCCTATTAACGGCAGCCATCAGCAATTCTGGTACATTCATACTTGTCCATTTTTCGACATTGTCCAACCACTTTTTTGCGTTTTCACTGTCTCCTACGTCCACCTTCAACGGTGCCTTGAATGATGGTTTTGCACAGGCTGTCGTGCCTCGTAATGTATTCAAACAACGCCATTTTCTCCGTTTGACAGTGGCGAGAAGAGGTTCCTGGTGTCCCACAAAACTTTCAGCCCTTTTCTGATACAAACTTATTGGGTTTTTGTCAAAATATCAAGGAGTTTTCTCATGCATTTGTCCTCAAACACTTGGATCCTTCACTCTCTTATCTGCCAACAGTAGCCATGTTTCACATCCATATAGGAGAATGGAGATTACCAGTGATTTGTATAGACTATACTTTGTTTGAAAGCTGATTTTGCTCCTCCATATTCTTGTCGATTTGGCCATCGCTGCCATGGCTGCATCAATTCGTGTGCAGGTACCAACTTTAGTCAAGTTTGCTACAAAAACACGAAGTGCTTTTAAATTGCATCCATTAATTATTCCCAATTTTAATTTGTTGTTATGATATTAAAAGTTAATGAGATCATTTTCATTGATTGATTTTCGATAGACCCTTACTTTTAGATCACTATCTTTACAGTTTAGTATAATATTGAGGAAATGTATATTTGTTTCTGTTTCCCAAGTAAGTTTGAGCATACCTTTCCGATCATATTATATTGCTTTGCGGAAATATATTAATAATGCATCATCAGTATATCGGAAAGTGTTTGATTGTGTATGTAAAGTATTTTAGAAGGAATCAGCCTCTAGAAATTTAAAGAAAAAACATGCTAAAACAAAGGTAAATGGAATTTTTGTCCGAAAAATTATTGTCAAAAGTTAACATTGGTTAAATTGTTAGTGAAAGCTTTTTATTTGATTTCAATTTCTAAATGTTTTACTTTTTTGATTTTACTCATTTTCTTGTGGTAATTTTGGATAAAAAAAAACTGTAGAAACTTCAAAAGGAATTCAAATTACCAAGTCTCGGTCCCAAGAAACTCGAGTAAGAGGTGAACAAAAATGGCCTTTTTCAAACTGGAGATGTCTTGGTAGGTCAGACGGTCTGTTGAAATAATTGTTATCTGGCACTCTAGCCCAATGCTCGCGTGCTCATTGGAGACACTTTCGGAAAAATACATCGATTAGCATTCGTATATTAACTGGCCTGTGGCTATGCAGCCTCATACGTAACAAGAATAGAGGCACTGTGTATTATGATGCATTCTTTTATATAACTTGATTTAACCTATATGCATGTTGAGACACGGTAGCGCTTGGCGGGAAAGTCTATTTAGCATTTATCAAATCGATGTCTTGACCGACTAATAGCCTGTTTACGAATGGTGATTTTTATTCTTCAGACTACTTTCAATAGGCACTCACTACAACAGAGTGTCCAACAAACCATGTCATTACGGAAATGGGTCTGAGCTAATTTTCTTTGTCATAATAATTTATAAGAATCTTTCAAATCTATCTTTCTGTGCATAACCGTGACATTTAATTAATAGAAATTAAGTATTCAAAACTGGCACACCTGCGTGTATACCTGTTATCTTAAGATGCGCAGTAGCACTTACTCTTGACACACGTCACTAACGATAATTTTATTTGGTTCATTAGTTATATATATATATATATATATATATATATGTGTGTGTGTGTGTGTGTGTGTGTGTGTGTGAAAATATATAGAAAATAGGAAGGAACTGGTCAGGTAAATAGTCCAAAGTTCCTTAGTATTTTTATATATTAAGTAATTCATTGAGTCTAGAAGAAACTTCAATTCACTACAACATAGTGAGTTCCACCGCGGAATATGTGATCGAGCGGCGCTATATCGAGTCTGATTCGTTACCTCTCCGTCACCGAACAGTTGGTATGACGTTTGCCTGATAACGTAACTGTCCGGGTTTCAATTCTCGGTAGTGGATGTGCACTGCTGATAAGTCCCAAATATAGGGACGAAATGGCCGTCAAATGCTTTCTGCATTCCGTTGAGGTTTCTTCTAGACTCGATGAATTACTTAATTATAATTATCTCAAATCCTCCTACTTTCCATCACACACACACACATATATATATATATATATATATATATATATATATATATATATATATATATATACATATACGACTAAATCTCGCATACGTAACATTATTTATTCATTCAACTTTGGACTTAGCCAAATATTATCGGCGAGCAAGTGTGTGGGTTTGCGGTTTTCCACGAACGTAGATTCTATATTCTTGTGAAGTAAAAGACACGTTTTCTTTTCTCTCTCAGGTGGGTGCTTATATATCGACGTCATTGGATTTGTTCCACGTAGATATATCTTAAGCGTAGCAGAGTCGACTACATGTTTGCATGTCGGATTAGCTATTTACATCCTGTGAGTTGCGGATCTGCAACTGGTAGCTAGGAGTACAATTCTGGTAGGACATTGAGTGTAAATTATGTTCAGCTATAATCTGAGGTGAGTTATAGGAAAGAATCAAAATAAAATTTCCTATTTAATTAAAAAAAATTAAATGTAGGGAAACAGAAAATGACTTGATGAATTCCATATGTTTATCCTATTTTTTTATTGTATCTAATATATTAATGTACAGAGCAAAATCCAGTTTACTTTGGGTCAAGACTACAGAATTAGATTATTACGTGAGGATCAAACGTAACAAATAGCAGATTTGCGACACAGCATTGTTAAACAGATCCCAAAACAGGTACTAATTGAAGAGGCAAAGTTAGAGAATATATTCCTTTACACTCCTAGAAAACTTGCCTGAAAAATTCAAAATAATTTTAATATACACATGATAAATTTTCTCAGTACTAATATCAATAAAAATTCGTATCCCAATATTCTGATGTTAAAAATAAACCCTTATTGTTGACAATGTTATCCATAAATCAATCGATTCCTTAGCTTCATGACTTCTATCTCCCGATGATAATTTGCATATACGAAGTTTCGTTGTACATACATTTCTAATAAACAAACAGTAAATAAGGTTTGTATCTTACTTGGTTGTTAATATACAATTGAACAGAAAATGTTTCAAGAATATAAAGAAAGCTTCATTATATTATTCTGGCCTCCAGACTTTCAGATCTCAACACCATTGAGCATTTATTTCACCAACAAGTTCGTTCTGCAGACAAAATCATCTGCAACCCCGATGCCAGATCACAGAGGAAACCTTCAGAACACTTGTAGAAGCCATAACTAAAAAGATCTCTTCTGCCTACACATTAAAGACTAACACTTTATTAAAAAGATGATTATGATATTTTGTCTCATCGGTGCAAATCTGACTATAAGATATGCGACGTATATTTGTGTCTGTAACTGTTTACTTAAAGGGAGATAACTTTACAAGCATTACTATATTTTATATATTAATTTTCCATAGCTGCTTTAAACGGTTAGTTGATTTTGTTATGAAAATATCGAACTGAATGAAAATGTCTATGAAGCCAAAAGATGGACTGACCAACTCTGTGAAAGACTGGAACATAAATAAAAATTTGAGATTATATTTAGTATCTCTTAATAGTAAAAAGTTAAGAAAATGTTATTTTTTTTTATATGCAGTCATGCTTCCGACATGGGAATACAGTATCAATCAGCTAGGTGACAAATTTTATATTTGTATTAGACCTATATATATATATAAATCACCTGTAAGGATTTCCATAAAGAATATATTGGAGAAAACTCAATAAGTCTAAATAAAAGATTATATAAACACAAAAGAGACATCTGTCCATATTTCTAAGATGAGGTATTATGTACACTATTTACATTATTCGGAATATTATCCTCATCTTTATTGACACACTTATCACAACGTTTCAGCTGCTGTACACTCCGTCTTTTTTCAGGTGGTTGGAATGTCGAACTGAACCCTTTATTTCGATCTCTGGGGTAGACTTTTCAAATTCCAAAAGACCCATGTTTAATGGATGTCAGTTATCACTTATGTCATGTTAACTCACCTCCCCAAGTTCTCCACTGTCTTAACCAGGTATTGAACCCACAACTCTTTGGGTCCTGTTGCTGGGTCTAAGCAATCCTTCGTCCACTGTGCCATTTGTCCTTAAGGACTAGAACAGTCTACCCCAGCGAGCAACATAAAGGGTTCAGATTGGCATTCCAACCACCTGAAGAATGCCAGAGCGTACAGAGCGTTGTGATAAATATGGCAACAAATATGAGGACAATGGTTCGAATAATATAAATAGTGTACGAAAGAGATTTTAAAAAAAACTCATAAAATGGATTGGTTGTTCACCGTAGCGAAAGTGACTACAATTTTGATATAAAGATATTCTCAAATGAAAAGAGAATATAATTCCAGTCGATTCCATTACATTCAATGACGTGCTAATACCCTTGGAAATGGTGTGAATCCTCTTCTTCTTCCTCCAGCTATGGGTAAATAGCAGGACAGACTGGGTTCTATAGCCTTGGATGGCAACTGCTCTAGGAGAAGGATAACTCTGAATTCAAAACAGAGGGTCCTTTGGGGACCTTGTGGCACTTAGTGCACCAGGTCTCTGAATTCGGCCCTTCAAAAAGTGTGGCTAGTCTTGCACGAAACCTTCACCACTATAATCAAATCTCTTGTGGTGTTGTCGGGCTGGCGGTTTCCTGGAATCTGATCTGCTTGACCTTCATACGTCGAATTCGACGGGAGAGTTGACAATATATATATATATATATATAAACAGAAAATCGGAAGAAGTGTATTATGTAAAATGAAGACAAATTTTCTTAATAATAGATGTAGCATCTTGTGAAATTTATTTGAAGATTTTTAAAGTCAAAAGTAAATGTCTACATGTAATTTTCAAAGAAAATATTTGATGTTTATATTGACACTGCATTTTATTTGGTTAATAAAAAAGAATCTTATAAGCTGATGAACTGCGGAAATATTTATTGCATCTTTGTTTTCACTCGAAAGATTTAACCTCCGCATTTGCGCGAGAAATCAAAATCAAAATACTTTCTAACTTAAATTATTAATTATAAAAGTGTTTAATCCACTTTCATTTACGAACCAAAAATATATCTTTAGATCATCTATTGATGAGTTTTTCTACATTTCTTTTACATTTCATATTACATCAAAATTCAATATTCGTAAATATTTTCCATTTCTAATTTATAATGGGAGCCATTATGTTATGTTCATATGCGTTAATGTTTGCTTCAAAACATAGAGACTGAATTAATTAATATAAACACGGAATTAAATATAAAATCGAAGCACCTTTACAAACAACCAGCGTATGCAATACATTTCTACAGAAATGCATTAGGCAAGTAATTTATAAGCTCTTATAAGAGTTTATATAGAAAAATCAGGCGTGGCTGACCACATATGGAGAGAGAAGGGAGATCACCGCCTTCTGTGGGATCAGGTTGAGATCATAGACAAGGAACACCCTTGGAAAATTCGTAAACTTAAGGAATCAGCACATATGCTAGGCCACAAAAATCTCCTGAGACGACCAAGCATAGAAATAAATACAATATGGGAACCAGTAATAAGGAGTGCCAGAGAAAAGCAATGATAACAACAAAGTTGCAATATGAGCTCTGGTAAAAACATGTAATGATAACAGCAAAAATTGCAATATGAGCACTGGTAAAAATGGTTGCTGAAGATATTAGGTTTATAATACCCAGAAATTCATACCCAGATGTCCTCAAGGACACATGGATAAAGTGGATAAAGGCGTTGGTTAGATCCAATGACAGGACCCAAAGAGTGTGAATTCAATACCCGGTTAAGGGAAATTAGCAGGAGATAACTGATAACTGACATCGATTAAACATGGCACGTGGAACTAGAACAGTCTACCCCAGTGAGCGAAATAAAAGGTTCAGTTCGACATTCCAACCACCTGAAGAAGGCCGGAGCGTACAACGGCCGAAACGTTGTGATAAATATGGCGACAAGGATGAGGACAATAGTCCGAGTAGTGTAAATATTCTTATAAGAGTTTAAAAAGTAAATGTTATTCAAGCTTCTCTCATACATATAAAACTACATAAATATCTACATATCTACACACATATATACACACACATGCATCGACTTACATAAATACCTACATACCTATATTTTTTATATACATACATAGCTTTTGAATTAATTAACGTCTATCCGCCTAAAACACGCTTGAAATTTTAGGAAGTCCGCATGAAAAATAACTTTACAAACCAGAATTACGATTTACAAATCAATATTTTACATAACTTGAAAAATAAGCAGTATCATTATTTTTCATTAGGAACTGTGCCTCAAATATTTTACTTTCTTTTTAAACTTGTATACAAACCAAAATATTCTTAATTGATATGAGGAAATGCAAAATTGTATTCTTTTCATTGTCATGAATCAAAAACTAAATTTACGTATGCAACTGTACAAAAAGCTTTACAAAAAGAGATGAGTAATTATCGAATCAGGAATGGATTTATGTTTTTCAAATGTCTCTGTTTGAATAAATAATCAAGTCTCTTAGACAAAGATTTGCATCAGCGTTTAAAATAATGTATTCAGAAACATATATCTCTATTTTCATAAAATAAGCTAAAGAAAGACATTTAAACCAATGCAAAAGGCAATCAATAATGCTCATTATGAAAATCATATTTATGCATTAAAATATCATTTTAAAGAAGAAACTACTTTCGATCTTATAGAAACTGGCATCTTTTAATACGATCATCTTTTATTCGGATTAAAATTGAATCAAAGTACATTTCTTATGTATAATGCTTGTAAACCGACCTCCTTTATTCCAGTCAACAATTGTCAAAATATTTTGAAATAATTAGTTATACAATTTGAGTTTCTTACAGTTTCTTCAAGTACAAATTATTTTCCTTTATTCCTACATACATTTTATAAAATGGCATATTTGAATATATTATCTGTTTGTATTTTTATGAACCTATTGATTCTATACGTAAAATACATGTAGCCAAGAATTCCTTTAACTAGCTTTTCATAAAAACGTATAATTCGCTTCTCGTATTTTTTTCTATACATTAGGTTTCCTTTAATCTAATTAATATTTGTCTTATTCACGTTTACTATTTGTTTGTTTCTATCAATCCATTCCACAAGTTCAAGTAATATAGTTCCACCATCCCTTTATCTGCTTTATATGTATCAAAACATATTTTTCTATCACGTCTTTCTAGAGTACAAGTATTGTAGTCTGATGTTTGTTTTTTCTATAATTACTTTGTACGTATCTATGTTTTACCGTTCATTACTATTTTAATTCGATTAACTTTTAATCAAAATCGTGTATTTACATTTGCTATGTTTGTGCATATATCAATCCATACTAAACTTTAAATTAAGTATTTCGAAATCCATTTATTGCAGCTTTTTATCACCTGAATATTAAGATAGATGAATAATATTTTGATCAGTAAATAATTTTTGCAAAATACTCCTAATATCAAAATGACTAATGTCTTATATATTCTGTTCAAATGAATGTCAATTTGATGTAAAGGTTAAAACGAATGTATTTTCTTCTTTGACATGTAAGCATAATTATTATTTTCAAAAAAATTCCACCAATATTCTTCTAATTTTTAACGATTCTGTCTAGAAGAAACTTCCCTTTTTTCCCTCTACGATCACCTAAAATATGCTATCTTAGAAATATTCGAATAAATCCTAGTTTGTTTTTGTTTTTTTCAAGAAAACTTGGAAATGGTAAAAAAAATAACGACTTAAGAATCATCTACGCTGAAAGAACTTAACACTAGGTATTTTTCACATTTCATGTTAATTAAATAAAATATATTTCCGCCAATAATATCCATTTCACCGAGATTCAGAACTTGCGATGATCAAATCTCGTTAAAACAGCCAAAGTTTGTGTCTATTTCAAACTTTCAAATCAATACATCTAATAACCAAAACCGAGTCTGCTGTATTGAGTATTGCCAGTCAAAATCCAGTACATTCTTTAACAGAACGTGTATGAGCCTTCCATTAATGGCATCTAGTATCAAGCCCTAAAGATAAAATTAAATGAGGTGACAAACTTTTTCAGTCATTTTCCCTCTGGCCATCTTTAGGTATCCGTTACTTTGGGCTGATATTGGCTATTTGTTGATTTTTGTGATTTTCCCCTGTGATGTTTTCCCCTCTGATGACAGTAATTGTTCGTCCTACTGAACCAGTTTACATTGTTTTAACAGTTCCAGGGATTGAACTCACGACTACTAAATGACAACAGCACATGTTTAACGAATGCTTATATCCACTACGCCACCGAACTTAAGATGGCCAGAGAGAATATGGCTGAAATGTCGCGTCTATAATAATATCTACAATAATAAAGATGAGAAAAATAGTTCGAATAAGTTAAATAATACTGAATTTATTAATATAGTGTTTCTACTCAATATTTTGCGTAATTCTTTGCCAGTGAGCACGTATCTATGTTTCTATGTGTGTCTATGTTTGTGTTTCTTTAATGAAATATTTCTTCTTTTACGAGAGTTTTTCCTTCTACGCCATTTTCCCAATTGTTACAATCACATTGTTTGCGGTCATTTAATCCAATGTTTGTTTCAACTAACTCCGGGCAAATAGCTCTCCCTTCATATATATATATATATATATATATATATATATATATATATATATGTTTAGAGGTACAAAATTGATATATTGTTTTACAAACAAGGAAAATATTTGTCTCTAAGGCCCTTTCATCCAACATCACATCAGTAGTAAATCGTTGGCAATAAATTATACGAAAGAACAGTAACAAAGGAAAATGAAAAGAGCAAAAAGGAGGAACACGATATATATATATATATATATATATATATATATATATATATATATATATATATATATATATATATCGAGAGAAGAGTGTAAATACAGTTAGCGAGGGACAATTAAAATAAAATATCCCTCAACAAATTAAAAGACTTGACAAAAACAGACAGAGAGGAGGTTTGCGCAGTGATATCGAGAATGATTCCAAAATCTTTAAATGATTATTGGAAACATCTCTATGAATGACTCTAAACCACTCTTTCTTATAAGACTTGGCACTTACTATATTTTCCACTAAATGTTGCGCGATAGAAGATTCAGTATTCGAATAGGGAAGGTAACAGTTACTTATTTTGCCAAGTCTTATTTTCTAAGGCACATGCTGATTGATCCTTGTTTCTAAATGTAATGTGGTACGCCCCACATAACCACCAGCACACTGGCAACTAAATTTGTAAACCAAATTACTCAATTTGATGTGGGGCAAACTATCCTTAAAAAACGACAAAAACGCAGACCTCGAACGAAAAAGGCAACGCTGAGCAACAGACGAAAAACAATTAGAAATCGCCTTAATGACCAGCTTAACTAACCTTGACTCATACCCCCAATCTAAGGAACCTTCAAATATACTGAACACTTAGAAGGCCCCGGGATTTAGAAGAATAAAATTCACTTGTTTTCTTATTAATAATATAATTAATAAGGGTGTGTGGATAACCATTGCAAAAAAAAACTCCCTGATATTCTCCAAATGAGAGTCCACTCTCGTAGGAGAACAAATTTTGAGCGCTCTGTGTACCAAGGTTTTGATAAGGCTCATTTTCCTTGATGTAGGTGCAAAACGCACACTAATTCATATACAGGGTTTACCATAGATACTCGTAAGGAAACCTTCTCTACTACGCTCAACAGCAATGTCCAAAAAAGGTAAGCAGTTATCCTTCTCAATTTCCATAGTAAAGCGTAAAGAGTTAAGCTTATTGAAAAAGTTCACGGCCTCATTTTCAGTGGAAAAAGTAGCAAAAGTGTCATCAACGTATCTAAAATAAATAAAAAGTTCAGACACTTTCCTAAAAGGCAACGACTCGTAGTAACCCAGAAAATTATCAGCCAACGTTGGACCAAGGAGACTACCCATCTGGACCCCATCCACCTGGCTATACATGACATTTACGAGGCTAAATTCGACAGCACTAGTAAAAATAAAAGTACCATGAGCTCAACAAATACATCCCTAGGAAAAGTTGGAGTAAAATCGCCCTCATACAACAAATCGGCGCAAATATCAATAGTTTCCTTTAATGGAACATTGGTAAAAAAGAATAGAAACATCAAATGAGCACATAAAATGCGTATCAAGGCATAACTGTATGGCATGTGAACGCTCAACAAACGAGAACGAATCCGATATATATATTTAGTATACAAGTTTCGAACCGGTTGTACGACCAACAAAAGTTATTGACACTATTTACATTATTCGGACTATTGTTCTCATCTTTGTCGCCATATTTATTACATCGTTTCAGCCGTTGTACGCTCCAGCCTTCTTCAGGTGGTAGGAATGTCGAACTAAACACTTTATTTCGCTCACTGGGGTAGACTGTTCTAGTTCCACGTGCCATGTTTACTGGATGTCAGTTGTCAGTTATCTCCTGTTAATTTCCTTCTCCAAGTTCGGCTCTGTCTTAACTTGGTATTGAACTCAAACTCCTTGGGTCCTGTCACTGGATCTAACTAACACCTTTATCCACTATGCCATGTGTCCTCAAGGAGACATGGCACAGTGGATAAAGGCTCAGTGAGCGAAATAAAGGGTTTAGTTCGACATTCCAACCACCTGAAGAATGCCGGAGCGTACAACGGCCGAAACGTTGTAATAAATATGGCGACAAAGATGAGTATAATAGTCCGAATAATGTAAATAGTGTACATAATACATCATCTCGGAAATATAGACAGATACTAAAAGACATTGAGAAAAAGAATGCTGGGCTGAACTAATCATTGATAGTATGGGTCTCAATTTTATGGATTTTGAGAAGGCCATAAAGCTTAAACGAGAAGTTCTAATCATATTATAGATTTCTTTAGAAAAGTATCCTTTTCTAAACAAATATAACAGGCTTTTCTGGATTTTGAGTTCATTTTTATACGTGTTATCACAAGTTTCTACAGGACTAATTCTTACAAACTTTTTAGGGTCATTAAAAATAACCAACATCTTTTGAACAAAATCTACTCGATCAAGTAAAACGAAATCAGCTCCCTTGTCTGGTTTATAGATATAAATATCAGTAAGTAAGATTTGAAAGATTTGATAGTAGTTTTAGTCCAAACAAAATCACCATAGTCAACAGGGGAGTCGCTATAACAGTAAGCCAAATCTTTTAAACGGGACTTCATTGTAACACCATGATCCGATGAGCAAGGAACATGGTGATGAAGTTGAGAGAACAACACCTCAAATGTTGCCAGTGCCTCCTCCTTATCATACTTAATAGGGGGAATACAAAATTCCAATCGCTTAGGCAAAACCGCCTTTTCAATCTTCAAAAGGTGGATATTCGATTAGTTGAAAATGTGCTTATCTTCAGTAATTGAATCACATCCAGATCTGGAACGAATAAATGAGGCAAGTTGTTTTTCAAATTTCAAAGAAACACGTCGTTTGACAAATTCATCACCATTTGCCAAATATTTACAGTAACGAAAGAAATCAAAGAATGACAAAAAGCTTTTAAATGTAGATAAACGACCATGCGTAGAATTAATACAATATTCAAGTTGTTTAGACAACTTATTAATTTCATCTTGGATAAATGCCCGCTCAATAGTTAAGCTAGGTCTCACCTTTTTGTGTTCTCTAGTTCTCAGTTTATTCTTGTCACAATTTTCCTCTCTATAGTGAATATAGTCTTCAATATTTATAAATGTAAAAGACAATGGGTAAACTGTAATATTAGCCAACGTCTTTCGTCCAATGTGAATTTTTTCAAGGCAAAAACGACAAAGAAACTAATAGTAACAAAACAAAATGTCTTCAGCAACTGGAAGAATTTAGTAAACACTATTATATTTATATTGTAAAATGAAAATTACGTCAATATAAAATTGATATAGAAAATATATCGGATAATGAATATAACATAAAAAAATTGCCATCTTAATAGTTCTAGTTATTTGTATTACTTCAAACGTTATTATATTGGACACACGTATTTCAAATAGACACTCCATTTTTATTATTTAAAACAGTGTGCATTACGTCTACCGGTGTGTGCATTTGAGAAATCAGGGGTCGCGTGCTTGTTCCTTAACGAAGAAGACATTTTTCTTTATTAACATTTCTCGAATGCGCAGGCCGATAGATGTAATGCATACATACATACATACATACATACATACATAGATTATATATATATATATATATATGTATATGTATATAAACATGTATATATATATATGTATGTGTATATATATATATATATATATATATATATATATATATATATATATAGATAGATAGATAGATAGATAGATAGATAGATAGATAGATAATATTAGTGGAAAATCATTTATGTGCCATGCGTGATACACGGTTGACCCGTTGTCATCCAAGACTATAGAATCCAGTCTGTCCTGATTTTTAACCATGGCTGGGTGGGGGGAGAAGAAAAGAATTCATACGTTTCCCAATGGTATTAGCACGCAAGTGAATGTAATGGATTCGACTGGAATTCGAACTCGGCCGAATATATATATATATATATAGATTAAATCCGAAAAATTTTCTATTTATTTAAACGTTATTTTCAAATGGATACTCATATTTGAGTAGATGGTCTCTTTTATTTATTTATTAAAAAGTATATTTATTTATTTACATCTACCTGCCTGAATATTTGAGAAATCTTGTTCGAAAAATATTCGTCCTACGGCAGCATTTGAACCTACGTCTTCGAGGGAAACTTTCACTAAATCTAACATGCCTTAGACCAACTCATAACTAAACAGGCTGCAAGGCCATTTGAACTTTTCCCAAGGAAAAATTAAATCATTTTTTTCTGAGCTGTTCTATTGGTCACTCGTGCCTCTTTGTTTTCATTGCCATTATATGCATCGATATGCGAATAGAAATTCAGATATATAGGTATATGTTGTTATGTGATTGTACATAATGTGCAGAGGAACTATAATATGAATTGATTATATATTTCCGAAGCTGAGATTTTGTTCGGCCCTGTTATCTGACATCAGTGAAAATCAAATATATATGGGTGCGTTTTAAATTTGTGTAATAAAAATTCTTTATGCATTAGAATGCGTACGTAGATGCATGTTCATGTTTGAATGCATCATTGAATGAATTTAAGTTAAGGATCCATAAAAAATACCGATGTAAATATGCATATGTGGATGCAATTTATTTATATATCAACTAATGCTCGTATTCTTATTTATTCAAACATTCCTATTAATATGTGTGCATATTTTGTATGGGCTTTTTGCTTATATTGTTGACTTGAGTATGCATAAGTGACGTTGTGTACAGAATTCTTTACTCTGCATACATTTGTAGATCCCCTGAATTCATATATAATTAATATGTTCTTGTACATATATATATATATATATATATATATATATATATATATATATATATATAAGGAAGAGGTTATGGTAGTTCCAACGAGAGAAAAGTGTGTGTATTAAAAAGAAGAAAGAAACCGCAATTGTTTTTGGTTGTAATGTGGATTCTTTTTATGGAAATCTCCACGCTTTGCCTGATGACGGTCGCGAGACCGGAAACACGTGTAGCAAAATTATGGAAAATAAAGCATCATATTTTTTTAATCCACATTACAACCAAAAACAATTTCGGTTTCTCTCTTCTTTTTAATATCTATCTATCTATCTATCTATCTATCTATATATATATATATATATATATATATATGTATACACATATATATATATGTATACACATTTGTGTATGTGAATATATATATGTGTGTATCTGTGCACATATATATATACATATCTTTATATATATTTATACATACAACTGATCTTACACGTACACACACGCACACACACACTCACACACACACACACACACACACATATATATATATATATATATATATATATATATATATATATATATATATATATATATATTATAATTATTTTTTAAATATGATTCCTTTTGCTACATAAGAGAGTTCTCATGTTTTCAAAAAACGAGCGCCGAAAACCTTTTTTTCATCCTCAAGCGAAAATTTTGGAAATCAAAATTCCTAAATTTTCGCTTGAGGATGATAATTTAACTCAATTTAATTTTAATAATTATATTGAGGTTTTCGGTTCTCGTTTTTGAAACATGAGAACTCTTATGTAGCGAAGGAATCATTTTTTTTAAATAATTATAAATTATATATATATATATATATATATATATATATATATATATACGGAGGTGTTGAGGCCTCACACTTATACACACACCCACACGAATATACACACTTACAAACATCATACTCACTCACACCCTAATGATCCAACACACACCCATAATAATATACACGCTTACACACATCATACTCACGCACTCCCTAAGAACCATCATAACACACACACTTAACAGAGACACATCCCCTTTCCAGGAACCAATAAAACTGTCAAAATGACCAAGGGAATTCAGAGCAGGTATGAATCCATCCAGCTCTTATCTCAGATAACAACTTATAAGAGACTGTTTGACCAACACAACAACTGACCAAAATTCGCGTTAAAATAAAAAAAAAATGAAAACTACAGACAAAATTTATTTTCTACATCAAGATATTCATTTCTGTAGTTCACTGCTACCAGCAAGCAGAAAATTATTTTTCAACTGATGATGGCCATGTTGGCCGAAACTAGTTGAGGAATCTAAATGAAATTATAATAAAAACGAAGGAATATTAATATACAACCCAGTGTGTCTGAAGATTTTAATTTAATAATTTTTAATTTTTTTTTGTTATAATATATATATATATATATATATATATATATATATATATATATATATAGTCATGTACGTATTGAAATGTATTGAATAATTATACTATTTTCTACAGTTGAATGACTTAACAATCAGCTACAGGTTGATAACGTACTGTATTTCGGGAATCCGTTGCACATACGTTTCTTTGAATTAAAATGAACTACTAATAATACTACAAATAATAATAATAATTTGTAATAGTAGTATAAAAGATAAATTGGAAGGTTGCATGCTTGCAATCTGAAAGGTTTAACTTTAAATTTAAAAAAAAAATCTAGCTTGCTTGGCGTTCATAATTGAGGGTTGTTGCATTTGACACCTCCCGCCTATTACCATGACCCCACCAGAAATCTGCTTTTTTCCCTCCACACACACTGGCTAGCATTCCATTTCTATCATATATCATTGATTTCCCTTGGTAATCATCTTACAAAGTACTTGGACATTTCTAATCTTCGAAAAGACGTGAAATTATTTAGAAAAATTCTCGAAAGAGTTAAATGAAGAATATCTCTATTTTGACATACCCTTCGAGTTTGTTTTCCATGTCTTTTTCATTCTTGCTGTTGTACAGTAAGAATAAATGATGCCCAAAAAGAATGATCTTAAAAGTATTCCTTCCTTCCTTCCTTCCTTCCTTCCTTCAACTTTATTTTTCCATTTCTTTTCTTTCGTTCCTGTCTTTCGGTAATTCTGTCAGCTTTTCAAAATTCTATCTTTTTTTCTTTCCTCTTGTCTGTGTATGTGTTTTTTCTTATATCTAAATGGCTATGTGAATGTATGTATATGTGTATGCGCTTTATATGCGTGTATGGGTGTGTGTGTTTTTATTTGTGCATGTCTTTGTACGTGTGTGTACATGTATATCTTATGGTTCTATGTTCTTAAGTGTGTGTCTCCCCGTGTATGTCTTTTAGTTTTGAAGACGTTTCCTTTTTTTCATTCAAAGTCTTTAAATTCTTCATTCTACTTTACACTCTTCTTCAGCCGATATTTTTAATCTTTCGTCGATTTGCATCTGTTTTCTCTGATTTATTCCTCTTTCATTCACCATTCAGTTTGCTTCTATCTCCTTCCTTAAACTTTTCTGCTGTAGGATTTTTTCGATATTTCCTGGCGAATATTTTTTCTTTTCTTTTCTTCAAATACTTCCTTCTTAATTAAGGTTAATTTTTCAGTTTTTCTTTTTCGATTTCATTCATTCTTCTTTTTTATCTTTCATTCATTCCGTAATTTTGGGTTATTTTCTTTCAAATTTCTTCCTATTTCTCCTTTCACTCTTTTTCCTTTTTCCTCACTTTCTTTCCTTATATTTTGCCTTCATTTAATTCCTTGTTCATTCTGTTGTCTAGTATTTTTTATTTATTATTTTTTTATTGTCAATATCATGTTTATCTTCTATTTTTCTTTTGGTTTTCCTAGAGTTTTCTTCCTTTCTTCTTCTTCTTTCGCTTCTACGACGACTACAACTACTATTACTACTACTACTACTACTAATAATAATAATAATAATAATAATACAGATACTACTATTGGTATTTTCATTTGTCATGGCTTAATTTTGCTTTTTCCTCCAAAAATATCACTGTTCGAATTGTATTTGAAAGCAATAAATCTTACTCAAATCAGTTCCTGCTGAAAATATCACAACAATTTCACTTCATCTGACATACATATATATATATATATATATATATATATATATATATATATATATATATATATTAAAAAGATAAGAATGCTGACCGGGAACACTACCATGGTTTCGACCGCCGCGGTCTCGTCAGGGGGTATGTTCACCGAATCAATCAGCAGCAACTCAACAACTTAAATACCTTCACCACCGGAAGTGGTGGGGTGAGGGAGTTGTAATGAAAAAAAAAATTATTCAAACTTCATCCGGGTTCGTATAGTCCCAAAATTAACTTTCTAACGTAGCTAGATTTGGCTATGATCTCAGATTTCCCGTTCAACAACTCAGTCCCAGCTTTTTATGTTGCTATAGCTAGCTTCACCTCCTGACACAGCCTACACGAGTTGCCATTCACTTTATTCCGACGTGTATATATATATATATATATATATAGAGAGAGAGAGACAGACAGAGAGACAGAGAGACAGTGAGAGAGAGAGAGATCTATATATGTTCTTTATTATTCGTTATGGCGCCTTATGCTACTAATATATTTTTTTGATCCTGGGTGATATTGTATATGAGACTGCACTCTACATTTTAATAAATTCTTTTCTCTGACGGAAATTTTTAGGTCAAAATTATAGTCATTTGCGTTACGGTGCTTTAATAGATCTGTGCAATGCTCATAAACACTGCGTGCCAAATTATTATCGAGATAAATTTTTTTTCTCATATTTCAAAAACTGTCCAATCAATTCACACAAAATTTTCACACAATGTTGGCAACACTGACTTGCGCAATCACTGAAACTTTTGTACTGATCTGCGCAAAGTAAACAAACTGGCGCCATATTTGTTATCAGCACTGTGATTTAAGCGTGCCAAATTATTAGAAAAGTGTAAGAATTTAGTGAAAAGATGGGCCATAAAAGCAGTTCAAGTGATGCTGAAAAGAAAACTATCACCTCAGAACTCTCAAAAGGTAAATCTACCCTAGAAATTTCTAAAATGATAGGGAGGTGTCATCAAACAGAGAAGAAGTTCACCGCCAACCCTACACAAGTACGCAAAAGGGCAGATAAAGGCAAGCCGAGTGTTATTTCACGTCGTCTCATGTCATGACTTAAATGAGAGGCCACGAAGAACCCTGGACTTTCCAGTCAAGAGCTTTTCAGTCGCATTGTGGATCCTACTGTCTAAAAATACTCGCTGTCGGTATCTGAGGGAAATAGCAACAACAGTCAAACTTGTATCGAAGCCCCCGTTGACGAGAAATCACATTCAAAATCAACTGAAATGGGCCGAGGACAATATGAAGATTGACTTCTCTAAAGTTTTGTTCACAGACGAAACTCGAGCAACACTTGATGGGCCAGATACATGGTGCAAAGGCTAGGTAATGAACGGACAGAATCGCCATCAGCGTTTGAGACGCCAACAAGGCGGTGGAGGCATAATGATCTGGGGTGGTATTATTGGAAAAACATTAGTGGGCCCATGAAGAGTACCAGATAGCGTCAAAATGACTGATGATGCATACATAGCGTTTATGAAGGAGCATCTTGAACCGTGGATGAAAAGGCAAAGAGTTGCCTTCAGAAGGGCCATTGTTTTTATGCAAGATAATGCTCCATCACATGCTGCTCACAAGACTACTGAATATTTGAAACAGGCTTCGATGGACCTCGAAAAATAAAGTGGCCAGCAAATTCTCCGGATTTGAACTCAGTCGAAAACCTTTGGAGCATCATGAAGTGAAGACTGTACGCCAACGGACGACAATTCAGGAGCAAGGCTGAGTTGTGGAAAGCAATTCTTGACATATCTCACGGCATTACAGCAGATGACATCCTACAATTAACAAATTCTATGGATCCTAGACTTACCACCTAACCTCACATGACCTGCTCTCAGACAAGCAATATGGTTTCCGCTACGCCCGATCTACAGCTGATGTGCTTACGGCCATCACTGAAACCGTCTACCAAGCCCTTCAAAATGACGGTGAGGCTCGTGCCGTGGCCCTAGACATTTCCAAAGCATTTAATAGGGTTTAGCATGCCGGCCTTCTTCGCAAGCTCCAGGGTTATGGTATTACAGGTCGATTGTTTGACCTAATACAATCATTCCTCTCAAACCGTGAATTGAAGGTCGTTCTCAACGGTTTCTCCTCCAGTTCCTATCCCACGAACGCAGGTGTTCCCTAAGGCTCCATTCTTGGCCCCACTCTATTCCTTATTTTCATCAACGACCTTCCCGATGCCATAGATTCCCAAGTTGGCATCTACGCGGACGACACTACAATTTACTCCTGCCTCAAAAACAAATCTAGTGTCGCTGACAAAACTAACCTGGCCGCTCGTCTAGAAATGGACCTCAAATCGGTTGTTAATTGGGGCAAGAATTGGCTGGTCAACTTTAACGCCTCAGAAACTAAAGTGCTCTCTATTAATCACCATAGAGATCTTTCCCTGCACCTCCATTAGAATGTCTGATAGTCAACTTCTTGAGAGCAACTCTCTGCGTCTGCTTGGTCTCACGTTGACTGTTGACCTGAGATGGAACAAATACATTGTGTCAATTGCTTCGTCCACCGCGAGGAAAGTTGGCTCTCTGTGCCGCGCCAGGAAATTTTTCTCCCCGGAATCGATACTTCAAATATACAAATCAACCATTCGCCTTTGCATGGAGTATTGCTGCCATATATGGTCTGGTGCACTTTCTGTTTACCTCGGAGTTCTTGACAAGATCCAGAGGCGGATATGTAATATAATTGGCCCTGATCTGGCATCTTGTCTACAGTTGCTCTCTCACAGACGCGCCGTCGCCTCTCTCTGTCTTTTTACAAATACTTTTATGGTAATTGCTCCGATGAGCTGCTTTCATTGA